>OX388351.1:4007218-4446591 GCA_947579665.1 Sympetrum striolatum
AGAAAATTACCATATCAAACTATGTGTGAAAATTCAAGCAAAACTATTAGGTGCAACTACCTCAAACGACGTCCTACTATTCACATACACTCCTTATTTGAGAAATTATAATGTGCTCTGGCATCGAACCCAGGAACAGCATGGTCTTATCTATTTTTTTTCTTAAACAAAGTGTTAATATACATCTTCCATCTAAGCAAGAGCTCCCTTACATATCGATAAATGCATAAAAAAATTATGAAAAGATACCCCATAGTATTATATATGGGTGTTATTTTTACCGCCCGGCATCGAACCCGGGTCTTTCAGGCAATACTTTCTATGCAGCACAAAAGAAAAACACCATCTCTAACCGCGTATGCAAATTCAAGCAGAAATATTGGTTACAACTGCCTCAAATGACGTCCTACTTTTCCTTTATATTCCTTATGAGAGAAACGTTATTGTGCTCTGGCTTCGAACCCAGGAATAGTACGGTCTTATGAAAATTTTTTTCTAAAACTTATTCGTACCATACATCTTCCAGCCAAGCACGAACATCCTATCATTTCGGTAAGTGCATCTAAAAAAATAATGAAAAACGGCTCCCATGTATTTTAAAGGGCACATCTTTGCATCGTCCTAGCATCGAACCCAGGATAACTTTTGTAAAAGTCATTGATGTTTTCGAAAGTCCAAGACCATAAATATAGGCACCTTGAGTTTTACTTCTCTACCTATCCGGAAAGTATTTTTTTTTAATTCCCGAAAATCACGGCAATGCATTCAAACGGGAAAAATCGGGACTTTGGGGCCCTCTGGAATCGAACCTATGACACTGAGGATCAAAGTCTCTTTTTTCCTGGGGGTTTCACGTTATGGCCAATATGTCATAAAAATTTCAAGTCAATGACGCTTGTAGTTTAGGCTGTGAATTTGTATCCTATCTATCTATATAGGTATATATATGAACTAGTAAATGGGTGCTTGCAAACTGCAAGCAAAGAAAATTATGAAGGGATATGTGTCTTTTTAATTATACTACTGTCTATCGTATACCTAATTTTCAAATATGAGATCGAGTTTCATCTAATAATATAATAATTATTTCGAAAGCCTTTCACGTTTAATTGAGACGGGAGTTTTGCAGTTGAGACCTTAAAGAATACGCATACGTAAAATTAAATTAAAGAAATGCGCCAAACAAATTTAAGTAATAATAAAAGTCTTCGTAAGATAAAAAGGCGAGAAATCGATAGATGATTCGTTACCTGTAGTACTCGGTTCAGTGCAAGGCATACTTCAATTGATTCCTATGCACATTAAATGGCGTCTAAAGCGGCACTATGAGCTCCGTTTCTAATTAAATAAACAAATAGAAATTAGGCAACGTAGTTGAATAATTTTGAAGAATGTAGAAAAAGAAGTTGAATTTAAAGCCCATATGGAGATGTTGGGAAAATATTTTGCATGCGATGATAAATGCAGAAATTGTTTTTACTTACAAAAATTATCCAGCAAACGCGTAGAACAACATAATCCGAAGGTCGTTCAAGGTTTTAGGACGTCCCCCTTTGGATTTCAAAGGCCTTCTACGCTTATTTGATACGGGAGATTTGGAGTTGATTCCTAATGAATGTGCATTTGTAAAATTAATTTAAGAAAATACGCCAATCAAAGCAAAGTTAGAATAAAAATCTGCATAAGATAAAAATGCGGAAAATAAATAGACGATTACCTGTGAAGTATTCAATTATATAAACAAACAAATATGCTACAGGTAACGTATCTATGTAAATAATTCTGAAAAACGTAGAAAAAGAACTTAATTCTAAAGCCCGTTTGCAGAATATGAAAAAATAATTTGAGGTGAATACAATAGAAAAGAGTAAACATAGTAAGCATACATTTTTAATCGCAGAAATTGTTTTACTTACGAAGAATCATCCAGCTGATACGTAGAAAAACGTAATCCAAAGTTCGTTCAAGGAAATCAGCGTATTTTATGAGTAGATTTTTGTTGTTTATTTTGATGAAAGTTAAATGTTCTTGATGTATATTAATATTACAAACAAAAGAATATTGAAAAATATTTCAAAAACTTCATACTTTCATCACGGCGTATGTTATTTGAACTGCAAACAAATTTGTATTCCACGTAAATAATGGTCGTAGCCAAAGTTTTTATCTTGGGAAGGGTGCAAATAAAAACAGTATTAATTTGTATTTAATTTAAGATGTTGCCGATATGGCGAAATTGGATGCAGGAAAAATGAAAATTCCTCTTTGAGGTATAATTTAGTTAAATACTCTCCACTGTACGTACATTTTTCATGCTTATGTGAATGAAAACATTTGGTTCTTCATGGACATTTATCGTTTCCCCAGCAGTATCCCATATCATTACGTAAGGTACTACGTATTAATTAAAAAAACGAAAATTTAACTTAATTTTAAATTCTGTATGGATAAGATGACAGAATAAATATATGATATTAAAGTAGAAAAGACGATACATAATAGGCATACAATTAAAAGCACAATTTTCACACACGAAAGGCAATCCAACATATACGTATAATCCTAACATCGTTCAAGGATATAATTTTATTTCCTGTGTAGATATTTGTTGTTCATTTAAATGAAAGTTACACTTTCTTGATATTCAATTATAATATGGTCCTTCAAGAAAGGCGGGCAGCAACGGGTTTGGCTGCCCGTATGAGCTTTTTGGTTACAATGTATCACAATGTATGTAGTATGAAATTGAGGCATACGTTACTTAAAGCTTCCCCTCCTAAAAGGAACATCATCTAAAGAAGCCACACTATGAGGTGGCACGCGAGACAGGACGCTGGAGCTTATCTGTCGATCTTAAGAGAAACTAAGGGCAAAATACCAAACACACCGAGTGCGGTGAGAAAGTGGTCACTGTGCTAGGACTCCAACACCAAGGTACGAATTCCGGCTAGCAAGATTTTTCTGGCTATAGAATGGTTGAGTGTCTTTGTTAATAGTATTAGTTATTGAAATGGTGGTAATTGGGATCTTCCTGCTTTCATCAGAGATGTTATGAATATTGTTATTAATTATAACGCCATAAAGTAGGAATCGGAAATGGCCATTGCAAAGGAAGTTTTTAGACATAATTTAATATACGATAAATGCATTGGGTTAAGTGAGAATAAAGTGAAATACTACTATACTAAACTATACCGATTTTGATGCTAATGATTCGTATTGTTTGCAGTTATATTATTTCTAAATAATATCGTTGAAACTATTAATTTACATTAATATTCTGATAGTAATATTTTAGGATGATGTAAATTTCAGTTGTACTTACTTTTACTCAGGCATAGGTAGACTTGATCCGGTATAATACGTTCTTCATCAGTAATTAATGAGTATTTTTCATCGAAATTGCTTTCTTATCCCCCTTATATAGATTCAGTGTAGACTTTTCAATTTAATCCTCGAATAATCTCACTACTTACATGACTTTTCCGATTATCTTCGTTTATAAATGGTCTCGTATTTTCTACATAAACTTATGTTATCACAGTATGTATTCCCGAATAATTCATTGACCGTGCAGATATTCGCTGTCCATTTTGATGAAAGTTACATTTTTCAACCTTCAGTCATAACATATATGGAAAGAAATTTTTTTTAATTATACCACTGTCTATTGTATGCATAATTTTCAAATAAGTGAGATCGAGATTCGCCAAATAATATGATAGTAAAATAATCATTTCTAAAGCCTTTCGCGTTTATGAGATACGGGAGTCTGTAATGAATACGCATTCGTAAAATTATATTAAAGAAATACGCCAAACAAAGTAAAGTCAGAATAAAAATCTGCATAAGATAAAAATGCGGAATAAATAGACGATTACCTGTGTAGTATGTGGTTGAGTGCAAGACATTCTGCAAAATAATCCTATATTCATTAAATGTTGTCTACTACGACAATGAGCTCCGTTTCTAATTAAATAAACAAATAGACAATAGGCAACGTAATTATGTAAATAGTTTTAAAGTACGTAGAAAAAGAACTTTATTCTAAAGTCCGTTTGGAGAAGATGGGAAAATAATATTCATACAATGATACATGCAAAGATTGTTTTTACTAACCAAGAATTATCCAGCGTAGAACAACGTAATCAGAAAGTCTTTGAAGGAAATCAGAGTATTTTATGAGTAGATTTCTGTTTTTTTTATTTTGATGAATGTTGAATTACGTAATATATTACGAGCTAATTGTGTACTACGTATTAATTATAGAAACGTAGAAAAAGAACTTAATTTTAAATTCTCTTTGGAAAGGATGACAGAATAATTATATGTAATTAAAATAGAAAAGAATAAACATAATAGGCATAAAATTAAAAGAACAGAAACTCACACACACGAAAAGCAATCCACCATATGCGTAAACCAACGATATCCTAACATAGTTCAATAATACCATGTATTTCCTGATTAGATATTTGTTGTTCATTTAGATGAGAGTTCAGTATATGATAAATGTATTTGGTTAAGTGAGCTATGAATTATAATATATTAATAAATTATAGTGTTCGCGAAACTAATGATTCGTAATGCTTACAGTTATGTTATTTCTAAAGATTGTCGTTAAACCTTTTAATTTACATTAATATCCCTATTTATTAATTTATATTCGTATCTATGTACTTCATTCTAGAATAATCTCACTACTTACATGACTTTTACGATTATCTTCGTTGTTAATGGTCTCGTATTCTCTACATCAACTTATGTTATCACAGCATGCATTCACGATTGATTCATTGACCGTGCAGATATCCACTGTCTATTTTAACGAAATTTACATTTTTCAGCATTCAGTAATAACATGTATCGAAAGAAAGATTTAAAATAATTAAAAATGCATCAAACCTTTATCATTGCATATGAAAATAGGATCGTAAACAAACTTGTTTTCGATTCAAACAATGGTTGTTGCCATAGATTTAATTTTCAAAATGAGGAGAAAAAAACGTAATAAATTGGCGTTCAAACTAAAATTTTGCAAATTTCCTGCCGGAATGTTAAAATCGGTCGCAAGAAAAGAAAACTTTGATCCTTTAGACGTAATATAGACCAAGTCCCACTGCTTTACGATTACATTTTCATATTTTTATGAACGAAAGAAATTTGCTCTGCATGGCCATTTTTCGTTTTTCCCGTTTAAATACATTGAAAAATATAATCGTTTCTGGGTTCAAACCTAGGTCAAAATCTGGGAATTTTCGATTTTTTCCCAACTCGACTGTCAATTATGAATCTCTTCTGAAAATTTCAGCCTTCCAGCTCGATTAGAAATGCCCAGGATTTTGTGTCAATCAGTAGGATTTGCAGCTTTATATATAGTAATGAATCCGGAGAAGCATCTATATATAATAGATAGATGCTTCTCCGGATTCATTCATATATATATACGAGTAAAATGTAGCTTGCATACTGCAAGCAGATCGGCAATACTAATTTCATATTGGCATCATATCGGGACGGTCCTCAAAAGAAAAAAAAAAGGATTTAATTTTTTCTGAAAATTCGCTGAAATTTAATCGTCTGGCATCAAACCCGGGTCTTACTGGTAAACCTACTATGAAACACAATAGAAAAACACCATCTCTAACTATGTGTGAAAATTCAAGCAGAAATATCGGCTATAACTGCCTCAAAAAACGTTCTAATTTTCACGAATGTTAATGCCTCTCGAGACTCGAACCAAGGACGATCGTGGAAATCTAAAACATGTTTCTGAAAGTTAATTATGATTTCTATCTATATGCCGAATTTCAACTTTCTATTTTATTGGGAAAAGTTTCAAAATAATTCCTAAAAATCGGATCAACTTCTGATTTCAGAGACACCTGGTGTCGAACCTAAGACGTATTGTAAGCTGTGAATGCACAGTTTGATTTGTAAAAATTTCCTCTTGTATCATGCAAAGTTTGAAGTCGATAGCATGCCGGAAAGTACCTAAATTTTGTTTCCGTTATCTCCGTAAGAAATGCATTGAGAAGTGCAAATGGCCCTCTGGCATCGAACCAAGGACAATCAGCGAACATGTAAAATTTTATTATGAAATATATTCATGATATCTATCCACGTGCCGAGTTTCAAATATCCATGTTATCGGGAAAGGATCCAAAAAAAATCTTCAAAATCGCCGCAATGCATTTTAAACGGCCGATTTTTGCCCCGACCTAGCATCGAACCATGGACTAAATTCTAAAATGTCTTTCTGATTTTCGTTGGATATGCACGGCTTCTAGTGATCCCTGGAGTTTCAACTTTTTCTCTCTCCGGGAAGTGCCTCAAAAAAATTTTCGAAAATCCCCGCCATGTATTCTTATAGAAAAAATAGCGACTTTCGGGCCCTCTGGAATCGAACCCATAACCATGAGGATCAAAATCGCAATTTTTCTGGTGGTTACACGTTATGGCCAATACGTCGTAAAAATTTCAAGTCAAGGACGCTTGTGGTTTAGGCTGTGAATTAGTATCCTATCTATCTATCTATCTATATAGGTGTATCCATGAATGAATCCGGAGAAGCATCTATATATAATCTATATATATAAAGCAGAAATTCTGTGTGTTTGTGTGTTTGTGGGTTTGTGTGTTTGTGGGTTTGTGTGTTTGTGGGTTTGTTTGTTTGTCTTGGATTGGAGTCCACACCGTTTGCCCGATTTGTCTCAAACTTTGCATACGTGTCCTCTGACATCAGGAAGGAAGTACTGTCGCATTTGTATTCAAGAATTTTGCTGGATTCGAACCAAGATCGCTCAGATAAATTTTCATAAGGAATACACGTAAGCTTCACTTTCATCGGTTGCAGGCTTTATTTCTCCTGAAGAATTAAATTAGAAGAAATAGTCGTACAGAGTCGAGACAAACACCGAAAGAAAGAAAATTGAATAAAGATTCTTATTTTAGTCGTGGAATCTTACTTTCGATTAGAATTTGCGAGAATATTGGTAAAATATACAAAACTTTCGTGAAAATTCGAGGCTGTAAACAACTCATCCCCCTGACGACCGATCCCATTGTTGAATCCGAGCTCATGCTTTATCCCGTAAAAATACTCGTGGACTTTGGCCCATAAAGCTGATGATTGAAGAGTACGATATATTACATGGATAACGAGAAATTTTCTGTAAGAAGGTAACCAGCAATTGCAGGAACGTAATTACAGTCAGAAGATTGTGTGTCTTCGATTTTAGTACAAACCGTTTGCAAGATTCGCGTCAAACTTTGCGTACGTGTTTTCTGGGACCAGGAAGGATGTACTGTCTCAATTTTATTCGATAATTTTGCTGGTTTCGAACCAAGATCGCTCAGATGGGTTTCCATAAAGAATAAATCTAATCTTCACTTTAATCGGTAGCAGGCTATATTTCTTTTGAAGAATAAAAAACAGAAGAATAGTCGTGCGGAGTCGAAACAAGTAGCAAAAGAACGGAAATTAAATGAATGTTCTAATTTTGATCGTGGAATATTGTTTCCAAATCGAAATTTGGAGAATTTTGATAAAATACGCGTGAATTATCCAAAAATGTTTGAGGTTGTAAACAGCCAATCTTCCTCACGATCAATGAGATTTTTGAGCCGAGCTCATGAATTTTCCTGTACAGTAAGAATAGCTTGGGATTTTAGACCTTATTCTAAAGGGAATTTACGCATTGCACGACCGGCAACTTGAATTTAATCTACTTCTATATTCCCCGTTGAGAATCAACGGGCGCTTCAGCTAGTAGATATATATATCCGGATATACACAGTAGAACCTCAATTTTACGAAGCTGAAGGGACCCAAAAATTTGAGCTTTGTAAAATTTGGGTTTTGTAAATTTGAGGTTATCTTTCAAGCAATCGAAACCTCTACAATACCAATCTAGGTTCAGTAGCACAGTGCATAAAGTTAAATGGGATTCAAAGGAAGGTAATATTTCAATAAAATGAATTATACATCCAGTTTTATGTTTAATGCAACAGAAAGAAAATTCTAAACTTTTAAAATTTTAAAGTAAACTTTAGCACTCCAACTTTATAAAACTTCAGCACAGCCAGAAAATCAATAACTAATAAGTAAGAATATTTTGAGCTGAAACTAATGGAAATACAATACAAAGAGTAACCTTTTTCCCAAAATTTACGCAGCTTGGTGTAATAACTAAGCCCCTTCAAAAAGGTTTTCTTAGGTTTTAGGGCACTCTCTGGCGCACGCTCTCCCTCCCACGAGAAGGTCATGCGGACAACAATAGATGTGACCTTACTCATCTCCTGATTGAAGGTCGAAAGAGGAGAAGAGTGAGCTTCAAGGATTTATTAAAAAAAAATAAAATTTCAGAAATTATGACTCTATCAAGAGATTTGATGGAAACGGTAACTCACTCCTTTATTCACTTTTTCTTTGAGGATTAAATGAGAATATTTAAAAAAAGTTATTATTTCTTCATCTCAGGATAAAGTGTAACCTTGCTTCAGCATGATATCTCCGAAACACAACCATTCAGAAGCGTTTTTCTCTGCATATCCTCTCAAAACCGAGATCCTCTCAGAAAGTGGCCGAAAAGTCGCTTTATTTGTCGGCGTCGCTAATTTTTGCAGGATTTTATTTCAGGTTTCTCTTAAGAAAACTTTACAGAATTTTTTGGCATAAGTTAGCCCATGTAAATCGTGCTACATCACTACTATTTCCCTCACTTAAGGTGAAAATTTGCCTTAAAAAAAGGGTTCGCCATTTTGTTGTATAAACATTGCAAATATTTAACTGTGATCATTAAAACCCAGTATTGTGAGGCATAAAGAATATGTTTATAATGCTGCATCGTTTTTTACCCGATGAGTTTGCTCATTATGGTTTAGGATTGGCTCGAAGTTGAAGAATTTTGAGAAAAATCGAAGACCGGCATTTTTTTGTGAAATCTGGTCAAATTTGACCCCCTGTAGAATTGTAATGTGCAGGAACCATCAAAAATTACTACGCAGTTATATGCAGAATTTATTCAAGCATGATTATGTGAAGTTTCAAAGTCCGCACTCAAAAAAAAAAAACACTTTCTTATTTTGGCCAGCATTTTTAGATTCTAGCCCACTGTGCGATGAGACATACTTTGTTTTTAACGATGCTGTTGCGTGACTCAAAATTTTTGGATTTTTTTTAACTCAGAATTGACGATTGTTGCTAATTTAGATAAAGAAATGCCATACTTCCGAGAAATATCTGTTTTTGTCTGCCCGCGTTCACGTACTTCCTCGATAATTGACCTTTCGGTGGCCAAACTCAGGGACTTCCTCTTTTTCTCGGTCAGCGATGTTTTATCCATTATTTCACTGATAGGCACACTGGATATCACAACACGAGCCACCTCTTGCTGAGAGTGATTCTGACTGTACGCGCGCGACTTTTCCTTGGAGACCAACATTTTTCAGGGTGTCCACATTCGCTCGGGGGAAAACATCGCTGGAGGTAACACAAATATGTGCAGAGGCGGCGTGCATTAAATTTTTAAATGTTGTTAAGGTGTTTTGATACCTTTTACAAAATTTGTTGGCTTTTAAATCCTCGCTCTTACATTTGCATAATGCCAAATGTTTACACATCGAATGAGGAATCGACGACAAAACACGGAAGTAAATATGATAGAACGACGATACCAGCGATAGAATTGTAATCCGTAGGAATGCATGGGAAATTCATGTATCTTTGAAAATATTTTCCTTAGATCATATAAATCGGATTTAAGTGCGACTTGGATGGTCATCCGCAGGGATTTCACCACAGTGTAAGCACGTCAAAAAGCACTACACTCATATTGGATTTTTCCACATTTTCCCATCTAAAATACATAGGCTGAGGGCCCTCCCAACATTGACGATCTGGATTCAGCTGCTCCTGTTTACGGCGATCGTCATCTCATTGCATTGAGTTCAGGGCGAGAAAACAATTGCAAATACTTCGTAAACCCGGGGTTCATTCACTCCTAGGGACCAGCTTCTCACTTCGTAAAACATGAAATCGAGGTTTTACGTAAAACAGGTCATTTTACATGTACAAAGATCGGGACCGGCGGAATGGTCCGTAAAACTGTGTAATTTCGTAAAAATGAGATTCGTAAAAACGGGGTTGTACTGTACATTCATATGGGATCAAAATTATAACCATGTTCTACAAGTGTCACCGACTTCAAATTTTTACGACATACTGGCCATTACCGCCAGAAAAAAAGCAATTTGGAACCTCAGTTTCATGGGTTCGATTCCAGAAGGCCCCAAAGTCCCGATTTTCTCCATAGAGATACATTGCGGGGATTTTCTAAAATCTTTTTGAGGCACTTCCCGGAAAAGTAGAGTTGATACTCGAGGGATCGCTGGAAACCCTGCATATCCAAAGAAAACTATAAAGAAGTGAAAATTAAAAAGTGCTTGCTGGCCGATCCATTTGTTCCTCTTGAAGAATTTTGTTTGTTTTGATTAGGGAAGCTAGGGAAAACTTATCTTGTCCTATTACACCATTATATCCTTAATATTTTGTAGCTGATTATATGGATATTCAGCCACCCTTTGCAGGTTTTTGAGCTAACGACTTTACAGAGAGACATATACATTTATATGTCTCTCTGTCAAGTATGCGCATGTATGCATTACTCAATTGAGATTATCAACACTATTGGTGTCATCATAACACTTTTATAATTTATTAATATCTATTCCTTGTGTTTTCAAGAAGAAGGGAAATCTCTACCTTCTGCAGTAGTACAAACGATGAATAAGCTTGGCCTAGACTTAGGGAATACTTTATAACTGATTGCATATAAAACACGGAGTTAATTTTTTGCACATGTAATAGATACGAGCTAAGCACTTCAGCTTAGGATCGAGAGAAATGCCTAAAAACTTAATTGCATCATCAGTTTGATTCAGGACACTACTGGGGATAATACCATGCGATTTTCTCGATAAATTATAACAAATGAGCATGTATGTAGTTATTTACCAGAATTCCTAAATACATATCAGTTCTCATACATAGAAATTGGTAGGTTCCCTTAGACTAAGAAGAATTAACCATTTCTTTAGTGGAGAACACTTAAAATTAAAAGTGATACTTGGAAAAGTAAAGAGTTTTTTTATTAAATAGATACATCTTCCCATAGAGTATTCATTATGAGAGGTAAAAAATACGAGGTGAATACTCAACATCTAGTACCAGGCATCAAAAGTAGTAGTACTCCCTATTTTATAGTCTCTGCTGAATGCATGTATAAAGATAAGTTACTTACAATTTATTGTTTCTACATGCACCAATTGGTACTCCAGTGTCCTTTTCAAACAATATCTTATGTATGATCAAATAGTTGCTAAGTAAATAAGTTGTGAAAAATAAATTTTCCCAAAATTAAAAATCTTGTATGTACAGTCCTGACCAAAATTAACGCACCACTTCCCTAGAGATCCTAACGACCGGTGGTGCGTTAATTTTGGCCAGGTGTGTACATACAACCTTGGGTTAAGGAGCATGTTTTCTCATGCAATGATTACTTCAATTACCATTATATTAGTGCTCACGCCATCGTCAAAGATCCAGCAAGGAGTTCATGACTTGTGCTATTTCAGTTAGGTAATCACTTGTGCTGTAGAGAATGGTACATAATGTACATAAACATAAAAATAAGAATGGTACAGTTATAGACTCATGTAATAATAGATGAAGAGAAGGAGCGTATAAGTCAAAGTCTGAAATATCAAACTAGGGATAGTGGAAAGAGCAGCAAGGGCTGAGTAAAACAAAGGTTTCGTATTTGAGAGTGAAAGAAGAATTATGAATATGGAAATATTCAGGAATATAAGCCCAAAACTTCTCACAAAACACTCGCTACGTAATAGAGTGTGTGGGTTGAGGGGTCCTACCTGGCGTTACGCTCCTGATACATGGGGGGTCCAAAATTGGAGAATTTTCCATTGCGTAATTTGTGTACGACCCCTTAATCTTCTCCATTTCATAATTGTTTGTTTATTTTGCTGATTTTTAAATTTTAGCTATTCTCATTAGCACTTGCAAGATCATCATTGTGCCATTTTAAAGAGTGTATGAATGGCTTTGAAATATCTTTCTACTGGAAACATAGCTTTCAATTATTATCATTTCAATTCTCAGATGTAATAAATAATTTTCAATGTTATGTTTAATGATTCATGTTTTTCAAGGAAATTTTACAGCAAAAACTGCAATAACTTTAAGAAAACCATTCGTTCTCTGACTGTTCATTTTCACTTTTTAAACTCGCCTGATTTTTTCCCCTGGAAAAAGTTGGCAATGATTAAATAATAAAAAACTCATATAATTTCAGGATTTCTTATATTAAAATATAAATAAAACTTTCTGTACAATTAAATTAGGAGATTTTAAATACACTGCTCACTACATTCTATCACTCTGATTTATGTCACTCAGCCATTTGCTCTAATTCCGATTCACACATTCGTTGCATTCAAATGGTTGAGTTTGTCACAATCTTGTGCTGGTGGCCACGAATGTCCTCGGAATCGCAGGTCCTCCAACTAGTGACTGTGTCTGAGTTAGCAGGTGAGGAGAAATAGGCACAAATGCTGAGGTTAACCCTTGGGAGGCCCTGGGAAATGCTATGGGTGAACTAGGCATGGGAAATAATCTAGAAGAGTGAAAGTCAAACAGATGAGGAACACTGGCTGTGATGGTTGGAGCAACGGATGGTCTCAACCTGTGTTCCATTGCAGGAGAATCCGTTATGCTTGGAAGAGGCTGGGTCACTGGTGGAGTGCTGTATGGCATCGTCATGTCAACTGAGTCTTTGCACGATGATGCACTATCACTTGTTTTGGCTGCACGAGCCTCACGATCTCTCCTTTCCCTCGCTCTCCGATTCTGAAACCAGATTTTCACCTAAAAGGAGGACAAAATAGGGGTTAATTTGTTTCATAATTTATACTTCATTACAGTTAATTACCAATTATTATTACATCTATTCTTCATTAATCTTCGGTGGATGATGTGAGAAATCAGCAATATTATTAAAATAATGAGAAAGTCATACTTCAAGGTGACAACAATAATTAATTTAGTTGTCGTTTACTTTTTTAGTAATAATGTGCGTTTTTGATTGAAAATCAAGTGATTAATAAATCAATAATGAAATTGCTGATTGTTCATTCGCTGTCCATAATAGGGTTACCGATAAAAAACGATAAAAACTCTTTATAAAATACTCTAGTCGCAACCGTAAGGCACTTCTACATATCATTATTACAAAACCGACATTATTTCAAAATATATTTCCTATCAAATACTTTCAGCTCTTAGAATTATGTATTGCCACTGTTACCCTACAGTTTGAAGCTGCTTAGTCTTAGATAGCGTCAAAGTCATTAGTGAGGTCTTATGTCGATCATAACCGTTGGGGATATTGTAGGATAAGTGGGCGAACGTGCACTGTGAGGTGGAAAAACTTTTGCGAAATTATGCGCAAAGCTGCTGAAAGCTGATTATGCATATAATTTATTTAAGGGTTTAGTACTCTTCGTGACACAAAGCTTTGGGCATCAAGTCATCGTCCCTCTTACCCTAACCTAGCATCGCGCTTGCCTTTAATCTGTTAGTAATTGTCTATTCGTTGTCTGTAAACGAGGATAGCAAAGATTCTGGATAATTATGGACCAACCTGATTGGTACTCATATTGGTATCACGTACTGTACGCGTGACAAATAATTTTCCTTGGTAAATACGTATAATGTCGACTACATCCTCTGTTAATGTACTTTCTCCTAATTTATTGAGTAAATCAAGTTTTTGTTTAATATTCTTTCTCCTAAAGACTCCAGCCTGCGCCCTGAAGCATCTATGTAACGCTCACTGACGTTCTGTAGCCATTATTCAAAGAACGTAATGCCTTTCATTTTACTTTTTATTATTCACGAATACAAATCCCTTCAGCAGTGTTCTGTATAATACATGTATTCTCTAATAACGCAAAGTGACATCGCTCGCGGAATTTTTCTTCGCTCCAGTGGACTCTTCTCTTGGCGAAGCCGAGTTTTATGTCTACTCGCCCACAAATATTGCGGATAAAATTGATAAAATATAATTTAAGTTTTATCAGCGAGGGCAATGAATTGCTACCTATTTTTTCATGGAAAAAGTACGGTTGTTTACTTTTACATTAATGGTCATATCCTAGATTACGCACCTTTAAATCCATTTGTTAAAAGACTTTTGAAGGAAGTCTAGGTTCGTCCTGAGTCAAGGTTTAATAAAAAATCGTAACACAAACATAGGATCGATTGAGGATAATGGAAATCTTTTAATTAAAGTTCCAGAAGAACTGCAATTTAGGAGAATGATAAAAATCTTCCACTAGTACTTGGTTAAATGTCATTAATGTTTTGACCAACTTTTTTATTATAAGTGCATGCAAATACTATTGCAGTTACGAAGTCTCACGAAGCTACCGATTCTTCTAATATATGCGGGTTTTTGTTTTTTAGCTGCATTGAATCTATAAGTTTCTGTCAATTCTTCATTTTCCGTCAACTAAACGTTGATACACGTGTGGTGAACCACTGATGACTGAACGATTTTCCCAGTGCCTTTGCTTTACTGCAGAAACCTGCAAAAGAGCATAAAGTTATTCGAAAAGTCACCGATTAAAACCCGAGTCTCGGGCAGTTCCTCACGCCTGAGCTTCGATTGCGATTAAGATCTATAGGTACGAACGTTTCTTAAAGGAAATTTCCCAAAGCAGAACTCAATCTACCTCATTGCTCTCGTCGTTTCATGAATAAGAAAAAATAAAGCGACCGAGCGACGGTAGCAGACGTTCGGCGTGGGTCCCTTTAGAGCAGACCATGCGTGAACTTTTTCTCTGGCGTCTGACATCAGTTTCATCAGGCGTGGACGCCGCTGGTCAGTCGTGAGGCAGACGGGCGGTGACGTGCGGAGAGTGGGGGATGTCTTCCAGTCGTCGGCCCGTTACCAAGACACCGACAAACGACCCTGTCACGAGAGCATATTAACCTAGTCACATTCCTCTTCACCCTTGGGTTCCCTTCCTCACCCCCACTATCCGTGATTTGGGTTTCGGGAAAGGTCGGAGGTGACGTTGTCCTTATTGTAAGGATTATCTGAATGAAACAAGAAGTTCTAAAGCTAGACAAGTGCTTACCTGTATCAAGGACTAATTGAGCTTGTTCTAGTGTAAACTATATGTCCCAGTCTCCCTTTGTGCAGCGCTTAAATAAGTGGCCCTTCAACTGCGGACCGCAGAAGAAATGATACTTAGGCCGCGACTCACGTCAGATTTTCTCTCAAGGAAGCGTACTAATATTTTCGCATTTTTAATTTGTAATTATTGTATGTCTTTTATTTTTAACTTATTCTATCTATTAAATTGATAAAAACTGCGTAAATGTTAAAGATACAATTCATGATATGAGATTTATAATGCGATGCGCTACCGGTCTCTTTCTTAAACAATTTAATTTTCTACGGTTAATTACGCAAATCCATTTCCGATTAGCAACAAAAATAATTGCGTGTTTATATTTGTATTAATCTCCACTGGAATACTTCCATATTTTCCTATTCTTGTATTTACCTGAAACCGGACGATCGGTCGTCAAATAAATACTTGGTGGAAGTTACGAGGAAGTTTTTAGTTTATCGAAAACTTTGTCATGGCCTTCTTATCCAACCAACTCAGACATTGATTGAATATCCATACATCTTTTCATAGATTTTCTCCTATCTCAATCACATTTTATACACTTTTTCACTCATTCAGATGGCCATTATTACAATATAAATACATAATTTCTTTCTTTTTACTATAATTCACCTTTTAAGTTAACTTCTATTTCTCGGATATGAAATAATACAGCAGGTAAGGTCATACAATTTGATGCGATCTGCCGTGTCAAAAAGTTATAGATCTCTTCCTCCTCAGTTCTAATATTCACAAAAGGCTTCATACAATTCCCATTGTAATTTGTAACCTCCTAGCTGATTTATGCTCTGAAAACAGTCTTGAGTGATAATTGCATTTAAAATTAACTAAACTAAACGGCTAAGCAAATTTTACATCCCTTTTTCCCTCTCAGAGCGTATTTGTCACCCTATTTACGACACACAAAATTGACAATTTACTGGTATATATCTACTGAAGAGAAAAAGGACAAGGGTATCTTAATACAATAGAGTGAAAAAGCTCCAAAAAACCGTTGTTTGCAAGCACCCCACTGAGCGGGAATACCCACCAGCGGGCGTTAGAAGATCTCCGTGGCTGCGCTAACGCAAGAGCATTTCGGCAATTATGTTTGGGTTAGACCAGATGGATTCTCTCCATCTCCTGAAGATAGCAACTTAGTTGCCTAATTACTTATTGAGAATAATTCCCTTATATTAGTGAAGGAGAGCCCAAACCCCCTGCTGGGCATTTCCGCACGTTAAGGTGTCAGCTAAGAACGGTATTTAGGAGTTGCGATATATTTTAAACTCTAATATATTGGGATATTATACACATTGCAATGCCATTATTTTCGCCATCACTTTAAATGCTTTTTAATAATGTGGTAACTTTTAGTTCTTCCATAGCTATCGGTAATACTTTTACATGCCTCATGAAAATAATAAAAGTGTAGCAAACTTTCAGATTTTCTGTTGCATTTCTCGGTTTTATTGATGTCCAGGTTATATGATAGGTTTTAACTTTCTCCATATTCATAGTATAGAGAAAGTATTGTTTTCATGAAAAATATCGACTTCGAGATTTCAACGGAAATACATGTTTTGGGGTCCCTAGAACACGTTTTGACCATTTTCGGAATGATGTCTGTGTGTATTTGTGTGTGTGTGTGTGGGCGCTTCTAACGTAAAAACTATTAGCCGTATCAATACCAAACTTCAAGTATAGCACTGTGGTAAGTGTTGTCAGAGTTGATTAGTTTTTTGAGTAAATCGGTTAACCGGAAGTCGAGCTTTATTCTTTGAAGCAAATTTCCGTTTTTGCAAACTATCTCCATAAATATGATTTTTAGGTATACAATATTATTTATAAAAGTTTTAGAAAATGTATTTTACTATAACTTTTGTATTAAACATATTTTTGTATCACTGATTGTTTAGGAGTAATTCGTGAAATACTGATAAACCTGAAGTTGCTGACTATGTACTTTGTGGATGCTCTAACTTGAAAACTATTTGTTGTATCAACACCAAATTTCATATATCTGGTATTAATACCAACTTGCAGCGTTTTCTTTAATAAATAAATATAGCATTTTGGTTAGTGTCACTAGAGTTAATTTGTTTTTGGAGTAAATCGGTTAACCGGAAGTTGAGCTTTACACTTCGAAGCTCGTTTCCGTTTTTGAAAAATATCTCCATTAATCTGATATATAGGTATATACTATTATTTATAAAAGTTTTAGCAAATGTAATTTACTATAACTATTGTATTAAACACATTTCTGTATAACTGATTATTTAGGAGTAATTTATGAAATACTGATAAACCGGAAGTTGCTGATTATGTACTTTGTGGGCTCTATGGGCGAAAAGCCAATTTCACTGTTTTTCATTTACATTTACATTTAAACCCTGCAATCCGCCAGTGGCGCGTGGCAGGGGGACATGTCCCGAAAAACATAATTTATAATGTTTGTGAAGTAAAAGATAATATGATATAAATTAATCACTCATATTCCAAGTTTAGATTGAATATCGAGTTCGAATATACTGTAGTAGATAAATATTTACAACCTATATATGGAGAAAGTCATGTGCTGGCCACAACAGATTTTTTGTGATGTTATCCATCCAAACCAATTTAAAGTTGTTCCAGAGATTTTAACGCGGTTTTGAAATTCGGAATAGAGACTTGTAAAATTTAAAATAAAAACTCGCGTTTGCACCAATGAATTTGTATGTCAGAGCAAGAATCTTGTCATTTAGCCTTTTTGCCAACATTATCGCATTTAAAAATATCATCGCCATTTACTGAAATTATAAAGTGTATAAGTTAGGTTTCAAAGTTAATGGTTTGATAAAAAGGATAATTCTAAATTATCGGAAGTCTAGATGTTACCACAAAACTCGCCTTCAAGGAGTTTCTTGAGATTCATTTATTCTGTGAAGAATTTCCGAGGACAAATTTCTTGAAGAGACGACTAATTCCGATTTTTGAATGCACATCTTCATACAAATTTCGTTCTGAACAGATATTTATTTTCTCTGAGTTTAGTCAACAGGTATTAAGTTGAGTGGATTTCTTTGTGATCTAGAAGTTAGCTGTCTCCTCGTGAATCAATTTAGTCATGCCATACTACATCTGGAGGTGAATATTTCGCGATATTTCAAATCACGTATGAGTCATTTGTCGACGAATGTCATGTGATTTGAAGTGAGCAGCTGTCGGTTGTGATTTTTTTTGGAAGCCTCATTCGTGTGGGGGAATATCGCCTTATATGGCATTGCAGTTTTGGTCAACAACTACTAATGTAGTTAGAAAAAATAAATTATAGTAATTGAAATTGG
This sequence comes from Sympetrum striolatum, assembly GCA_947579665.1. NCBI lineage: Eukaryota > Metazoa > Arthropoda > Insecta > Odonata > Libellulidae > Sympetrum > Sympetrum striolatum. The sequence goes on from OX388351.1 coordinate 4,025,806, forward strand.
TTTGCGTTCATCCTGCGGGATTTCGTTTTAAAAAATTAAATGTCGAAGGACTTAGATCCGCGTCTCAGATAGGCCGGTCGTTCGCACGTCTTTATCTCTGCTCATCTGATTTCATATACTTGTTTGCAGCAGAGCTTTAATAGGCTTCTCTGAGACTAATTACTTTCCCAGTCAATCAAGGTGGCATAATTTAGAATCAAAATGAGCTTAACACTTAATTGTTTATCGAGGAATACCACTGGTGTTTCTTATCGAATTTTAACCTTTTATTCATTAAATACGTTCAAAACTCGCTTGATTATTGGAAGGCGGAGATTTGAAACAAACATTTGTTCTTAGGGATGACGTTGATGACTGAATCTAGGATTGGAATTTTAGGATTTATCGTCATTATGACCAAATACCGTTGATTACATTAACTTCTAATAATATAAGTACAATGTACGCTGTACATGATGCTTCAGCTTAAGTATTAGATATGTTGGAGTTAAAGGATCGCCATAAAGAATTTAGGAATCGAGAAATGCGAGTTAAATTATGCAACGTATATAGTATTTGGGTTTGGTATGGCTTATTGCTTAAAATTAATTTCCCTCAAATGCCTTTTCCTTCACCTGCATATAACAATTCCCTCAAAAATCTCACTTTGATAATTTACTTCAGGAACCAATCCCCCCTAACTATAGTAAATTAAATATTTCCAAATTTTTGGACCAGTAGAAAAATACACTAGGAAGTATGTTTATTTTTTTGGCCGATATGGCAGATTTCACTGGATACGTTAAAATATGTTTTGGAGAAAGCTAAGCGTAATTCCCAACCGCAAGATTCGCAGAAAATGTAGAAGAGTTGAGAATTCTCAGCTCGAGTGTAGTATAGAGATGCTCCGATTTGCTGCACCATTCCCCCAAACATACATATCACAGGAATGATTTCCGAGTTGATTATTTCAATGGTGTTGATGCTTACCCGTGTCTCCGACAGCCTTAGGCACGAGGACAGCGCGGCGACGTCGGCGCTGCTGAGGTAATGCCCGCGCCGAAAGCGTTGTTCCAGGGCCGACACTTGACTACTCGAGAAAGGTATCCTAGGATTTCTGCCCAATTTCCTCCTCTGTTGTGGCTGCTGTGACAACGGTTTCCCCTGAACACCTTCCTTGCTGCAAGAGTCCTTCCTCCTTGACCCTGAAATTCAATTTGTCTTTAGAGCAAGTCGGAATCTAAAGATATATATACCTATATAGTGAATTTTTCTCTACCATAAAGAATTTGATTACATTTTGTTGATGACATTGCAGTTATATATCACAAAAAAAGCAGCATAAGTTAAAATTGACTGTTGCAGAATGATAATTATTAAACCTTTTAATTGTCGAGTAACCGAAGAGATATTATTCTTAGGCTCATATTACAAACTAATTACTCTCATCAAGTGATACCGCGCTCTTTTCCCAAAACAATTAGTTAGAAAATGCATACACCGATTGGGGAAAAGTTTGTGGAATTTTATATTATTGACCTGTATTCTCTGATCACGATTTATCACGGAGAAAAAAAAATCCCATGCGCAGACTTTATGTGGTCATATATTTTATGTTTGATCAAATAATAGGTGAAACTAGGGGGGTGCTAAACCCTTGCAAACTAGTTTTTAAGCCATAGTAATTGCTTAGTTAACCCTCATATGGATTCACTGCGCCTTTGCGGCGCTTGTGGTTTTTAAAATGCTTTTAATACTGCCCAATCCCATGGATCTTGCTGAAACTTTCAGTAGTCTATTTTTTCTGCATTCTTAGTCGACAAGTTTAATTTTGCCCGCATAGTGCGTATAGTTTTCATTTTATTGGCCACTAATGGAAAAAGTTACGTCGTTGGATTTACGGCGCCGCTGCGGCTACGCGAGATTTCTCGTCGCTATTTTGGCCTGTCAATACTCATTTAATGGTTCTTATTTTATGCATGAAATGGTATATTATATTTATAATCATAATATTTAAACGATGAAGCTTTCTAAATCATTTATTATTGTTTAACATAGGGCCAAGTTTGCTATGCCAAATTTCTTTCATCTATTATCCAAGTATCATAAATTATTCTTTTTTACAATGTTCTTTCACAAAACTTCATCTAAATACAATAATAGATTTTAGAAATTCGTGGCTAGCCTAAGGGTGTTATTTGTATGGCCTCTGTTATTATTTGACAGCAAACGGAAAATAATGCAGTGTTAAAGTTTTTATTCATGACTTCTGTAATAATGGGTTCAATCGAACAAAACACAGTTAAAAATAAAGAATATAGAAGTTTGTAGCATTATCAATTAAAAAAACTTGCTAAGAAGAGCCAAATTTGGAAGATAATGACAAAAAATACCACAGCGCCTCTGCGGCGCCGAAAATCCAACGACGTAACTAAATTTGTAAATCCATATGAGGGTTAAAGCTGAAGCTGAAATTATCGTTGAATAGCATAAGGAAGTTAATTCATAGAATACTAATAACTTATGATCACTAGAGTGGTATATTCAAGACAAATCAGGAAAACATTAGAGAATGAAGGAAGTAAAAATATTGCGCGAAATTGTATGATACGCATTATGATGGAAATTCTCGGAATTTATGCAATTCATAATTGTAACATTTAAATACAATTTCATCGGATCGCGTCTATCTATCTATCAGCTTAGCATATCTTTGAGTTTATTCTTTAGCGCATCTCGCGATGCTTCTCAAGAAATCGGGAAAAATATGTCTCACCACCATAAGTTACATGCTGCTAGAATATATATATCCACCGCTTAAAATTATGTGTACTCATTAATAAATTGAACATTATAATTATTCATTAAACTTCAGATTATATAGACTTTATGTCGTATATATTTCTTTAGACAAGAACTTGATTTACTGAGAGTATATTTTCAAACGGTGGTATCCTGTCAATGTACTTTTCGCACATTTGCGATCCCCGAAAAGGATTTGGGACTATGTTACAATTTTCAGCAACGAGGTTCAGAATATGGGACTTTTTAAAATTGATTTAATCAGTTGCTTCTTCGATAATCGGTATTTGTGCGGCTATTTGGTCACGAAGAAAGATTTCTAAGTCTTAGGAAAAAATTAGACCAAGCCATCGCATTCAAACCTAGAATAATACCGACATTTTTTATACGAAGAATTACAAGAAAAATGAAAGCATATTGCATACTAAACACCAGTTTTTTTGTTTAACCTCAACCTATCTGTCTAAATTAGAATCACTCATGTGGACACTGCTTTACCATCTCCAAAAATACACGCTCCAGCAATGTTAGAGTTTCCTATAGAATGGTTCACTCCCATATTGCTTCTATAACACATTTAAATTTGCAAAATTCAAACCCTAAAACTGAAAGAAAAATGCTAATAGTTTTTGCAACTCTATTCAAAACTGAGACATTCTGCTAAATTGAGCGCATATTTTACTAAATAATTGCAATCAATTGACACTCGGGAATTCCATGACGCAATTAAGGAAAATTCGCCAAACGGATTTGCTTTCGCGGATGTGATGCGTTGATGTGGAATAAATTTGAAGATAAAGTTGTGATAAAACTTATTTTGGGGCATCTGATACGATAGCTTAGCTCATTTTGGTTACATTTTTCAAACAGTGAATAATATAGGCAAAAACTTACATTAGGAAATGAGATTTCTAGCGACTTTGTGCGGTAAATAATAAATTACGGTAAGGAAAATGTGAAAATATTTCCGAGGCAACACGTTTTCAGAATTTCTCATAATTTTGGAGAAAAAAGTTATTATACAATAGCCTAGTAAGTTGGTCAATATGGAAAGGAGCAAATCAACTTAATGGAAGCTGATTCGCAACTCAAATACGGCTCTACGTTCTACCCTTAGGAGCAATTCGTGTAATTAATTTCAATAAGGCATCATTGACAACATGAATCTATTTATTGCACGGAAGATTACCTACGAGTAAGGAAACTGTTATATGAGTATACTGATAACTTCCACGTAAATATTCAGTTTTACCTAGGGTTACCAGACGTTCGCTTTTAAGCGGACATTTCCGCTTTTTCTGTCCCGTGTCCGCTTGTACGCTTTTTTACTGAAATGTCCGCTTTTTTCTCTCAATCAACTATTTTTATACATATTTCCATCTTACACAATCTTTCACCAAGTACTTCAGGATATTTTTTGCCTGAAAGTTGGTAGACACTAGAAAAAACTATCGTGGTTCGAGACTCAACGAGTAAGTAACACTTTTTTGATAAATTTTTCAATTTTTTTAAAATTTTACAATTGAAAAATTTTTTTTTTCATTTTCCAATTAGTAATGGGGCGGGTGGTCGTGGAATGCCCGCTTTTTCGACTCGGAGCATCTGGTAACCCTAGTTTTACCCTTTAATAAGTTTATTTCACAGAAATATGTAAATATAACTTGTTGCATTTATACATTTTTCTCTACTTGGCGATATTTCTTGAATGGTTATGTACAAATAAACTGAATTTTCAAGAAAGAACTTCGTGAAAAAAGCGCCACGGTTATGAACGCCTAATTTTAATTCTTCTCAAATAATAGACTGTTTCAGGATAAGTACTTGGCCCACTATCGTTTTTAAGAGCTTCTTAAACAATAAGAATTACCAAACTAAGAAATTCAGAAAGTTAGCTAATACTTTCTATTACTACATCGGATAATTTGGGCTACGGTATTTATATCACTATTAGATTAGAGGCAATAAAAGCAACTGTGGCTAAGATTATTAGTTCGATCAATTGAAAGACTGTATCTAAAAATCTGCTGGAACGATTACTTTAATTCTCATTCCGGGTGGGAATTGTGGAAGTACGCATCTATAAAACATCCTGTCAGAACTATATTTCATTGAGCACTTTGCGGGAAATGTCACTTTTGTTGGTCCACGGCCTCTAATACTCATACATCCCACTAAAAGAACAAATTTCCGAAATCCGCACACAAATGAAAGACGAAATCCGAAACAAGACACAGAAACTTCTCTTACTCGGCAGTTTGGGTGGGTGGTATCTGGTGCACTGAAGCCACTCGAATCTAGTCAACTGCTGCTGCTCCGTTGGAATCAATCCATCCGACAGGACACCACTGGGTTCCTCGGAAGTCACCTGCGCATCCTCTGACAGAATCCTCCTCTTGGTCCCCGCCGACTTGAGGATGTGCTCTATGCTAAAGTCCGACAGCCCCACTGGACTCGGTGATCCCGTCCCCTCCGTCTTCACCACACCGCTCTTCGTGTTGTCCATTACCCTAAGCACACACGAATTTTTCGGAAGACAGGTAGCGCGGCTGATATTTAAGGGTTCCTCCCCCCACGGGGGTCTTCATCCCATCCCTCCCCCTCTCTCCTCCAGGACCAATCGGGTGCAGCCCCTCCAACCAGTGGGACAACATCCACGGCTAATTAGGCGTGAAGCTATCTTCCAGCCTGCTCCAGGTCCGGGATTTTGCAGGAAAAATGGGGTGGGAAGAGCGGGGCTGCTTCATCTGCCGTGGGGTAGATGGCGGGGCTGTTGTGACAGGGCTCGTAATTGGTCACACACAACAGTTGCTTCTTTCGTGACTCCTCCTATTGCATCCCTCCCCCTTCCCACCCCTTTCAATTACCCTATGGAGTGGGGAGTGCTCCCAATCCTCCATGGCTTCCAGCAATATATTAGCGATTCTCTTATGTTCTTGTTACGTGCGAACAGCATCGTTAAAGGGTGAGAGGTGTTGATGATATTTCAATGACGTATCATCTAGCCTTGTTATGAGATACTTTCCCAAGGAGCCCTACGTATGCTGATGTGGGATTTCTCATTCGTAATTTTCACCTTTCCACAAGCAATCCGAGTCTTGGGGTGTGCATAAATTAGCATACAATCGAAATTTTAGAAGGTTGTCGATTACCTTATCAAAGTAAATATGCTTTGTGATACAAGGAATACATCGTGTGTATTAATTAAAAATCATTTTTGTTCACGCTGATACTGTGAAGGAAGAGTGCTAAAAGGAATAAAAATAAAAAAACATAAATTTCACTTTGTGAGACGAGGGAACTACAAAATTTATTTCTCACTTCCTCCACATTATAATACTATTTCCACAAAGACATGCTGTTTATTATGTCTTCCTATTTTCATTGTTGAATTGGTTTTAAGTCGATATACTGATTACTGTTCATCCCTTATTTTGAGATCCAACGTAGAAAGATATATTTTACGATAAGATGTTTTCGTTCCAATAAACCTTTGTGAATTGATGAATACGTGGTACGGTATGGCAGAGGATTTCTGAATTCGATAGAATTTTTCATGCAATTATTTATAGATCACTTTAAGTGGTAGTCGAAAAAAACATAGAGTATTATCTCACCAACCAAAAGAAATATCCTGGCTGCTTAATAGCATTTTTATACATAGCATAACTGGTTCTCTGTTTTATTTTAAAACATAATTGAACTTAATGATTCATAGGAATTATGCTATTTTTTACTTCTCTTTTAATTTATTTTCATAACTTGCATTATACGCTATTTTGTCTTAATAAGAAGGTAGTTCGCATTGTATTATTCGTCTTGAATATTTTCGTAGTATTTTTGGTTTTCAAGTTTTTTACGTATTTCTAAGGATAATAACAGAATGCGAAATTCATTCTACTATTTACTCCAAATAAATATTATGCGGTATTTTCAATTGCATCTTCTTTTGACAACGGTGAGTTTCTATTTTGTCATCTTTAGGCCATTGCCCTAAGTATGTATGCCAATATCTTCCCTTTTTTCTTACTATAGATATTCTCTCTTACTCTTTACGGATTTATTCTACATTCAAAAATTCATCTAGTATTCCCATCCATCATTTATCTTTGTATATCAATTTTATTGATTTAAGTAGTAATAATATTTGAGAGCTATTATTATTAAGTTATTATTTTTAATCCAATAACATTGTAGATGGATAAGATAGAAAATAAGATAAGAACTTTCATTTTCGCTGATTAAAAGGAGACACCATTTATAATTCTGATATTCTGATTTACCGATGCAAGGAGAGTTATTGAAAATATTCTTGTCACTCAATCTTGGTACTAATAGAGACGCAGGAAGTTTTCTTTTAGCGGAAACAAAGGACCTACATTGTGAATTACGAGATGAAGAGTGTTGACCCCGGTGCAGGATGGAGACATTCACCAATGCCTTTATAACGAACCACGTAAGCACGGAAAAAGGAATCTACTTTTGTATTCACTCCGTTGCACATGCTGACAGACTCGATCGTTGCGCAATTCGATTCAGCCAATCTAAATGCCTCGGCCACAGGTAAACATCCATCAATCACTTCAACCCGCCCTACTTCCCTCCAATAGAAATTCTCCCTCATCTTCCAATGTCGGCCAAATTTCCATAACGCCTCAATCGACTGACCACATTTTGATTTCAGGTCGTATACCTATGATCGGATATCTTTTACGCAAGCTAGCCAATGCGTCGGAGTTTGTCCAAATTACATCGTTTTTTATAATTTCTTATATCACTTCCGGTACGTGAAATAAGCAAGTTAATTTTCGGTTGCTTATGTTCTTTAGGTTTTTAATTATGAATATTTGCTTACGTTACTTAAATAATAATATTAATGATTTTAGTATAGAAATCAAAGCAAAAATTCAACCCGGAACCCCAAATTTTGATTTCACACAACCTAAGTTTCGACACTTAAGTAATTAAAAATGTGTGTGATTAAAATATGGGTAAAAGTGTGATTTTAATTCTATATTATGGAAAGGTACCTCCAATTCAAGGCTAAAATAGTGGGTATTGTAATAAGGGCTTTATTTAAAGGCAAGGTTGAGGCTTACAAGTGTCTCCTCTTACATCTAACCCTATTGCATAAAATATTTCGAGAATGAGATTTTAGGAATTTTAGGATTTTGAGACAAAAGAAACGGAAAAAAAGAGGGAAATATTTTGTGGGTTTAGGACACTTAAGTTCGCATATAGAAAAAAAGTAAAAATACCTACTGGAAAACGATCACGATATGGAAGGTATGGAAAACCTGCGAAACTTAGTTGTTGCAATTGAAATTTAATAAAATTACGTAAGATATAAACAAGCCGATGTTAAGAACCTAATATACGCTCGTAAATAATTATTGCCAATAATTTCCTGGAAATATAACATTGATAGCATTTTTCCTTAACGTATAAAATAAGATAAAAATTTTCAAAATTGTCTTCATTTATTAGAGAATGATCATTCTTAAGACAATGAAAGATCGTATCTTTAATTGGTCCAACAAGTGTAAAAGAAATGCTAATTGCTCTGCTTTAATTGCATCTTTTAATTAATTAACTTCAGGGACATTTTGACGCCCTCGTGACATTCTAGAAACTCTTTTGAATTAGTAAAGTATTCAGCTCTGTTTGCTTCACATTCAACAAATCTGGGAACTTGGTCTCAACGATTCAGGTGCAAAATTGTGGTAATTATTGACGTGCAGAAACTACAAAAGGGTAAACTTTTCATAAATCATAGATTGCAATAAAGAAACGACCATACATTTGTAGCGCGGCTACGAAACCATGGTCTGTTGTAATCTGTGGAATAGTAAAAGTTTACCCTCATGGAACTTTGCCATATTTTGTAAATTACTCATTGGATGGAATTACAATTGGTTCAAATTAACTCTTTGTATGAAAAATATGCTTAATTGTATTCAGTATCTATTGTATAATTTATTTTCATACCATAAGCGTAGGTTTCGAATAAAATCAACTTACTGGGATAGTAATGCTTTAAAGCTCTCACTGCAGATGCAGGATCAATATTATTCCTATTATTTACTAGATTTTTTTAGCATTTGCTTGGTATTTGTAGCAGGGTGTTTTTTTTAACATTTGCTTGGTATTTGTAGCAGGGTGTTTTCGTTAATATATATCTTTCTGATCAGAAAACTTTCAAATTTTCGAATTTTTTGGTGAATCCTTAAATTTCAATCCTCTCTGAAAATATGCAGCATTGAATTCGATTCCGAGTTATCAATAATGATTAAAAGTTTAGTTACAGGCATCGGTTGCGTCTTAAAAGGTCGTTGTTAAGCAGAATGCTGGGACCTAAAGAAAGATGGTAATGCCTTTTAAATTAATTCAGGGAAAACGGAAACATTGTAGGTGGTCCCATTCCTTTGATGGCTGAGACCACGCTGAACTATGAGATGAATTGTGCAGTGCTCTAGATTTATCATCTATATTTCTTTTACTAGCTCTCCTATTTAAAAGTGACAAATAAATTGCTGCATTGGATGAACCTCGAATCGAAAAATCTATCCGAATAATTTAGAATAATTTACATAGAAGACTTAACCAACGTCAGTAATGTTTATACAGAGCTTAGCGACGGATATCTTGGAGTGCATTTGTAATGTTTGACTGAATTTTGTTGATTTTTCGATTTTAATGATGTATTTACGTAATGGACGTTGGGATATGAGATATCGGTGTTCGCAGATAAACTTACTAAATTTTTATTTTTATGTTCATTACCCCAGCTGAATAAGTTAACATGGTTTTTAGGTAAAGATAGTATCAAAAACGTGAGCAAATGTTCCGTGCAGCCTTTTCGCTCGAATGGAAACACGTGTTAACATAACACGTGAATCGCAACTCTTACATCGGAGGTGGAAAACATTCAAAAGGCGAATTGAGTCCATTGTGACATTAGATGGCATAAGTTCTTTGTTTACACAAATAATACAGCTTAGACAACTAGAAGGGCGAAGATCAAGAAGAACCCGAACTTATTATACAGAAACTCACTTTAACGCAACGTACTTAAATCCACTACGAAATTTGCTGTTTGATTTGTAACCATAGCAGCGATATTTTGGATTATTGTACCCTAAGGAATTTATTCTGATCAAATAGTATGACAACGATTAATACAGCATTATAGTGTCGTGATCAATTGCCAAAATATTTCAACTCTGACCAACGCGTATGTTTACTTCTTCAGCCTTTTTGTTGCTGATAACTAGAAAGAGAGTCTGTTAACCTTCACTTCATTTTAACTAACCTTCACGACCAATCTAAAGACCATTAAAACAAAAACATTCTGTTATATATTAGTTAACGGAGTGCTGCAAATGAATTTTCTATTTACTAGGAATTATAAATGAAATGCGCAAATGAATGTTTTTTAATTAAGAAATCAGAGATGCTTTTCCAGTTATTTTCACTGAATGCTATCTTACCTTTATCTATATCACTGCGTAACGTTGGCACTAAGGTTAGGATTACATATTTTTCTGATACATTGGCACATGACAAGAATCAGGGATTCTATCAAATCAAGAGAAGGTGTGGGAGGATTGTGTTTATGTGATTTAGAGATAGCGGTCTGAAACGAGGAAAAAAGGGATTAGGAATTCATTCTTTTATCTTCGAATCACTGCAAACATTTCACACCGGTCATAGATCAAAGTGCAGCTATGTCGAGGTACGAGCATTTTCCTTTTGTTTAAATTTGTATAATTTAGCTTTAAAATTACTAACCTTCTTTAAATTGTGTTTATTGGTAACTTTACTCCTATCATCAAACTGTATGGTTTTATAATTTAGAGTGATTCATAAGACCTTGATTCATTCATAGACCAAAAGAAAGAGTTCGGTATTTTGCGTTGGACATCAGATTGCCTCGGACCACTGCACCAGGACGGGGCGTTCAAATTGATACAGCCAAGAGCAATGATTACGTATATACAAACATGTCCGGTGGGTAAATGTCTGGAACACAATTTCTCTAGGTCCAAAAGAAACACTAAGCACTCCTCGCTGGGCACCAGGATATGTTGGGCCATTACTGTGTGCATGGACTGTAGTCTATCGTAGAAAGTCTTCAAATTTGTGCGTTGTTTGCCGCTCATCCATGAAAGACAATACTTTTAAATCGGATTCATTTTCTCTCGCACATTTGTTCTATTCTTTCACTGGTTCTCGCAAACAAGGGGTGCTTGAAGCTAATCATTTCTATTACCGCTCACACAAACAAACGAAAATTACCCTTTTCTTCAGTTGTTACGACCTTAACTAGCTGAACACCGGTTGCAGGAGGAGCAGCATGTAATCCCAAGAGCGAAATCTCAAGAGCAAAGGGTTCGGCAAAGCGAAGCTTGAAACGGAATATTTCTTACACAAACAGACGCCCTTAAAAGCAAACAGTCCAATTTTCTTCTCCCTTCGAGTGGAGTATCAAGTTCACTCCTTTAGAAAACCATACACTTGCCTGTCAATTAACGGCTCAGCTCGTTCGTTTGTTTTCTAAGACTTCCGATTCCCCCTTTTCTTACCTGTGTCCCGACCTATTTTAGTCCCTACCTTTTCTCAACCCTCACCCTCTCCATCCATCCCTTGTTTCTAAAAGCAAAACCCGATTTCTTTGGTTTTAGACCGTCTCCCGATAGGGGGGCTCCTCTTTCTTCTTTTGAGCATTCCGGCAATTTTGACTTTTCGAATCATTGAATTCGGCATCATTTAAAATTTCCGAATCCGGATAAAAAATCCGAATAATTTGAACGGCGTCCATACATGGAAGTAAGATTGTACCACCAATTTCTTTCGTTAAAAAGATTAGGTAAGTGTTGATTTTCCATTAAGCATGGCTGGCATGATTTCAGAAGCATTCTGCTAATTTTACATGATAGTGGTACCGTTTTTAATCACAAAATTAATTCAGGAATCGTAAGAGACTATCAATTCAAAAGGTACTTTAAGTAAGAATCATGCTCATTGTAGTTTCTTCGTTAATTAACTTCGTTAAAATTTAGTTAATGATTATGAGAAACAGGGCGTCTTTATCAGTAAATATAACATCAAAGCCGCCTATCTGCACCTTTGCCATACTAATATATATAATTATGTTAATTTTTCTGGTAAGGCGAATTTTAGATGTTGAGTTTAAAAAGAAAAATCCCAAAATTAATATCGTTGTGAAATATCCTAGAAGTCAGATTTTTCCTATTGCGCTTCATTTTAATCGTTTGTATATTTATATTACTTAATCACAACTTTTTATTGAAGGATCCTAAAATCAAAATGCCATTCTCTAAATGACATTCCAGCCAAATTTTATGAATGCATTTAATTCTGCCAAGATTCTGTTCCATTTTCCACAAGTAATTTTTCAAAATTTTCGTCGTGGCTATTGTAAAATTTTAGTAGGTCTTCCAATAGGTTTCATGAACTCGGTTTGTCGTCGTCATGGGTTATCGTGACGAAGAATTGTTTATCGCAGCTCTCAATAGTTGTGATTCTTCTTCCTAAAGATTAAAACTTGTAAACTTTTTGTGACTCCTCATGTTTCCCTGTAATTCATAGCAGCCACATTTCCCTCCAATTCTGTCTTCATAAAACTGCAGTCCCTTATTTTATGCACGATTCTTCTTCCACCATTATATTTTTATGCAGATTGTACACTTCAGCCGCTATTAGAGGGGTTATTTGTTATTTAATCGACCTGATCTTCAATAAACAAATACAAAATTACACTAATTAGATATTTGTGAATCTCTTCATATATCCTTTTCACTCCAATTCCTGGTGGCAGTATTTTCTGGTAGATTTAAATATGACGAGACTATGAAATATTCAGTGCGAATTATATAGCATCAGAAGGTAATTGTCGACAATAATTTCGTTGCGTTTCGTAAAGATTTGGTAGGACGAAGCAGTAAGCTTTACTCAAAAGCTTCAGGATAGAGGATGTGAATCTTTAGAAGATGTAAACAAAGACTTCATTTACTTCATAAATTCAGAGAAAGTACGTTCCTAGAGGATGTAACCGATATTATGCGTCCTTTCAGTTTTATAGGCTTCAGACTCTGCGAGGAAGATCAGGGAAATATATGCTAAAACGTCTCACCTCAAAAATTCTTATTTTCCACCAACGATACACGAAAGTAATCGGTTACTGAGGTAGAGAAATTGTGAGTGCACACACTAATAGATGCACAAAAGCTGCTTGAAGAGAAAACATGTAGATATAGATGTGTATGAATTGCCTAACGCAAAATCCTGCCTTCTAACTGTGAGAATGAAATTCATGAGTCAGTTATCCAAGCTAATTTTCACCTACCATCTTTATAGTTTGAAATCTCTCTCAGTATTCATAATACAATATAGTGGCATAAAAAAGCAATCTAGTAATGACCACTGGAGTCGAGGACAACTGCTCTCGTATGTCAGAATTGTGCTAATATATTCATATCCAATGTTAGTGGAATTGGCATAATTATGGTTATTTTCTTATCACATTTTTCCCTCTGTGTTTGATCGACCATTTCCGAGTTTCCTCTACATCCCTTCAAACGAAAGGACTTACCTTTATGTTTATATATTTTTATTAATTCAACGTTTTCGGAAATTTAAACCGTATGAAAATTGTGAATCTTACCTTTGTATTCCCCATTTGTTGTCTTCTGTGTGAATCGCATTTAAACGAACATTATGTTATGCTGGTGAATAAATTGTGAATAATAACAAATAGAAATGACAACAGTCAGTAATGCACGTGTCTGGGATATGGAATACAGGAACAAGACGCGAAACATTTATTGCAGTTTGGCTGTGGGAGACATCAATTAGCATTTGGGTCGATGGAGTGGCAGTAGTGGAGGTCAGTGGCCCAAGAGGATCTTTTCTTTCTATTTGACGTCAACAATTTTCGTCATCGAAAGGAGGAGCGCTAAATAAGGCAGCATAGATGTAATGTAACAGATCCAATCGATAAATTTAACTACTAAATTGAGAAAAAAGAGTATTGGTTTCAGCAAACATTTTGTGATGAATAAATAAGCTAATATTTTGGCTAAAGTTGCTTGTGAAATGGAAGATCAATTCGTAGAAAAACCTGAGGAAATTATATTGTTAACTAGGGAGATTTTTGTATTTAGCATGCATATCTTTTTAGTGCAAATTTGACTTGGTATAATAATAAATACTTAATAAACTGTTTGAATGAAGTCATACTTATCATAGCATTACCGCATTGTCTGAATCCCTTATGGACCATTTCATTTCATCTTCCTCAAATGTAATTTATTTAGGTAAACGTTACGTCATAAGGCCTAGTTGAAATAATTTTATAATAATAATAATAAAGAACTTAATTCAGGGCGAGATTGAGACTGTGAAGTCTCTTCTTAAATGTAACTCTTCGTCATATACATTCTGAAGAAGGAGATTTTATGACATGTGACTAAAACGCAGAAATATGCCTACAAAGCAAAATTGCTCCTCAATATCTCACTGCCACCGATTGAGACTGATAAACTTGGTACTTAAGTTGTGCTATTGATATACAAAATAGAAAAACATGTTTAAGCGTTTAGTTAAAAAATTTAGTTTTTCAAATTCAGTTAACGGTCTTTAGTTCTCTACAAATAACATTACATTCGGAAATCCCTGATGCATACAATAATGTTAAATGGAATGAATGTATATGCTGATCGAAGCTTAATCAAATTACTTTTATCTTATTTTGAAGGAAATTAAGTTATGTACTTCGTGGCACTCTTCTTCCTTCTTTTTTCTTCGTCAGTGCTCAAGAATTTTCTTAAATACTCAGTTATTAAACAAAGCCCTCTGCTGATAGGAAAAAGTGACGGATATACAAGACAGTGAAAGTATTCATGAACAACTTGGCAATATAATCAAGATTCTGGATTCAAACCTGGATTCTAGTACGGTTTTAGGTGATGGTTCGTGATCTAATACTATCTCTCTTCTTAAAACTTCTTGAAGATGCGAGCGAAATTCCTTAAATATTTTAATATTAAGGATTATTAATATTACAATATTTTACCCACAAAATGGCATCATTATTTTCCCGTAAGTAAATGTTTGTTCGATTACGTTTCCATCTGAAGGAATTTTACGAAAGTATGGAAATTGAGCGTGAACTGATTCTTACGTTTCATCTGAGCAGAATAAAGAAGATATCATTTACTCTTAACACCAAAAAGACGCACTCTTTCCATCTCTAAGGCCAATGTCATTTTTCTGTAGTTGATTTCAGCATTAATTTTTTTTTTAGGATAACTAGCCTAAGTGAAGTGTTTACGTCTACCTTAACCTTAAACTTAAATCTTACAAAATTATCACAATTCAGTTTTCATATTACCGGATGAGCCCTTAATTGAGGTTAAAATAAGAAATCACTACCGGGCACTTCCAAAGGTGAAACTGTTATCATCAATTTGTGATTCCTTCCGCATCTAGCGAGCTTTTTTTACGTCCGGTTTCTTTCTTCTGCCCCATAGGCTCTTGATGATAATTCATTCGCACTCAGGCACAAAGATGAAAAAAGAACGGCGCGTAAACAACATTTTATCATCGCTGAATGCAGCTTCCATAGCCACGCATGGACCAATGGATACGAAACGAAATTGTCCATTCCCTTCAGTCTTTCGGCTTATGATATAAGGGGAGGTATCGGGGGCTGGCGGTTATTCTATACTGGAAACAAGTCAAACGTGAGATTGAGGGAGGGCAAGGGGTAGAGCATTGTTCGAATCCCGTAAGGGGTGGATCGGATTTTACGAAGGAAAACATTTTTGAAAGCAATGACTGGCTATGGAGTGAAATGGCTGCAGCCATGCGGAAGGCTGGTCCATTAATGAATTCATTCATAATTAACGGGACTGTGCGTTTATGTTCGGGAGCTCCGCCAACGTATCGCTTACAAGGGTAATGGACAAGGGGAAGGCATCCGAATGGGGTAATTCAATTTCGGTCCCTATTATCTTTATTGCAACGATAGGATGAACTTACCGATAACTGCCTAGAGTTACGTTTTGAATCAGTTATCTAAATATACGAAAATAATTTTGCAATTTCAAATTCATTTCGTACCAAGCTTGTATAAGCGATGAATGAATATAAGAATGAATATCGTGGTCTAATTAAAAAATACATATCTACTTTCAACATTCTCTCTCCAGTACGTTCACATTCATAGTAATAAAACGTCTATTTAGGCGAGATTGAGATTGAAAATCCCCTCTACCATCGAACCTATCGTCATATATTATGAAATAATTAATTTAAAGAGGTAGCATGTGGAAAATTCTGACGATCCTAAATATAAAAAACCCGATTCCTGTAAGTTAACTCTAAGAAATTCTACTGGCATTAATTATCCACTGCAGGAAATTGCCACGAAGGAGGGGGGGCATGAAAGACCTAAACAAACATTCTGATGGCATTTGCTGGTGGATGAAAAGGAACATGATAAAACTTTAACATACAATTAATAAGTGCATGTATTTTAGTGCATTCATTTTATGATATTTTCTAGGCGATTTCCGTTTTGCATTTCAAAATTTTCATCCGTTAATTACATTACAAGTATCTTGGCTCTTACTTGGCTCAAAATATTTTGAGATACTAAGACTGATAAACAGCAAATTAAATTAAATGATTTTTCCTCATCTGACGAAATTATGGTGTGATTTTGCTTTATTTTCCAACGTTGATACTTCAGAGCCCATTAAAAAAATACCATAGTCGTATGTTTCTTCAATACAGTATTATGTATAATAGCAATGCCATTTTGTAACTAAAAGATCGATGCTTTAATTCAGTTGATCCACCCAAAATGTGCAGGCATAAACAAACATGATTATACTAGATTGTGAATGGTTTATTAATGGATTATCTCTGGTTCATAACCACGATTAACATGAACGGAAGCGTACATTTCCTAAGAGTCCTAACGAAAGATAGTTTTAAACCTGTAGTCGCAGACTCGGTTAACAAGTAGGTGGCGGCATCACCTACCGGTGGGTCATGGCTCTCTCTGGGCAGTAAAATCATCTAACGCCGCAAATTTGTTAATATACTGGTTTAATGTAGTGTATTATCGTAAGGAGCGATAAAAAGGTGAGAGGATGAAATTGCTCCATCGCTTTTGTAAGGTGTCATTTAGAATATGCAGCAAGAATGTGGGATTCCTGGGATGAAACCTGCACTAGTTAACTCAAGGAGGTTCAGCGCAAGGTTTTGTTGAAAGTTGCGCTTGAAATTTATAACAGCTGGTTTTCTTGCAAACTATGGATTTTTGGGTATTTTAAAATATATTTTATATGGAATAAATATATGCTTTCCGAATCATTATGGTTTTCATTAGAAAAGATAGGCAATTATTATAGTATTACAGGATGACCCGAAGCGTCAATGATTGCTGCTTAATTTTAACAGATATACGGTTAAAAGTTTATTTTTCTCTCTTCATTTATGGAGTCCTATCACATTGTCGCTTTTGCAGAAGTTGACAGCATCATTACAGTAGTATTGTCCAAAAGCCTCTTTTTTTCATTCCTTTTATAATCGGGTGTTACAATTTTTACAATGTATCTTTTTCCATTAATTTAAGATAACTAAAAGCATCAAAAATCATTCAATCCTACATAAGTTACGAATTCGTCACTTCATCATAGAAGATTAATTGCATTTAGCTTAAAAAACAACTTCAATAAATATATACAACGTTATTATTTTTAAGAAAGACACAGTTTTTAAAGCTACTAAAAATGTTGACTTTCTTATCTTGTCGTCGATTTTAATGAGAGGATTGGAAAGAATAATAAGTGAATGGATAAATACGATGATGAATCCCTCGGGGCTAACTCCTTCCATTGCCAATCATTGTCAAAAGAATTATCTCTCTAATTACTACCTCCCTTATATTCATAAGACTTTTCGTTGGCGAAAAACTCATTTTTGGTCGATATCTTAAGGACGTAAAACAAGGCTGACGCCGAAGGCTTTTTCACGTCATCAACAGTTTCATTTAAGAGTTCCTTTCAAATTTTATCCGGGATGCTGTAGACTATCATGTATCTCTCATCATTAGTTAATAATGTGATACGAATTCTCATTATCTTATGATGGTGTCCCCAGAAGGAGTCCTTTTCTTCGCATAGCGCAAAATTTCTTAATCGAGCGAAGAAGTTAATTGGTTATTTAAGAATTTGGAAGACGTTTTTTCCTCTGCGTCCTGCCCTAAAGACATAACCAGCTCTCTTTTGTTCGCACTATGTACTCGTTTAAGTCAGATTTTCAGTATGCCCGGAGAAAATGGGAGAGTTTCTTTTATTTTTCAGCCTCATCTTCCGTTCTTAAATGTTCGTATCTTTACTATAAAGAACACCGTTGCAAACTAAACTATCTGATAACCTCACGCGGTCTTCACGATAGAAGTGACGTGTAACTGTCATTATATTTATTTATTTATTATCATATACGCTGCGAGTGGAATTTCTTCTGGTGGTAGCCATATCCAATGATTATGAACAATTTAAATCAAGTAAATATTCCAAAAATAACAGATACCCGACAGTATTCGAATACCGCAACAAGATGTAATTAACAGCCATCTTCCCGGTAACCCCACCAAAACATGTACTCCACATACATCCTCTAATCACAAAAACTACATTTCACAGTTTACAATGTTACTTTTTACGCAAAAATATCACTTCATCGTTTTCACATCTTCACGTTTAAAAATATCCAAATAATACAAAGCGTAAAGATATTGAATCCACTGAATTACATAAACTAAAGTATCTACTTTTAAAATCCTTTCTATCTTTCGGTGGGGGTTTAAATATGAAGTAGCGTATTCGGAAGCAGTCTTAAGTGTGAACATAAGTATGATCCAACTAAAGCGACAGTCAAATACTTTCTTAAATCCTTCAAAGTGATATTTCGAGTATATGTTGAGAAATTTACTTTGGGAAATACATTATGATGGATTCCGCAAAGCCTGCTCTCTATATTATGAGTGGCGCAAATAAGCCCCTTTATTCCCAGGGTGGTTACGACTTCTGTTTAAGGCGACGGAATTCGTCACCCCTGTGTATCCCTAAAGATACGCAGTTATAGTATACATTGTAATATAGAGGGATACAAAAATAGACGCGGAAATCCACGACGAGACAAGGAAAATGGTATATTGGCCTCCTCCAATTATACTTGTATGAGAGTGTAAATCTTCGGTATCTGGATAACCGAACCTTTACGGCTTTCTCTCTCCGAAGAATTCTTAATCCAACGCTCTGAAAGGGAGCTACCAAATAAGTGCTGGCCCGTTAATAGTCTTAACTTTTATAAGGATACTGCACCCAAGAACCTTCTAACAACCTGAATATTTTACTTGCTTGAGACGCAAGATAAGGTTTAACTTGGGTGGTATTGACTGGCAGAGAAATGTATTGTGATAAGCTTTTACGGAACCACACGAAATAAAACAATACACGACCGGCTACGCAGCAAGGCCGGATCATTTGGTCAAATTTACTTGCTCAGTCCAATTATCGGAGAATATATTGCAGAAATTGATTGCGCCTCATGCAGGTATAATATTTCCTGTCGTTAACTTTTACTTGAACTATTTATTAGCCACGTAAACTATATTATTTCAATGTAATACATTATATTGGAAAATAAAAAGCCAGGTATTTTGCCAGATACCTGATCAATGAGAGAAAAATCACCGCATGGAGCGTCAAAATTACATATTGAAACACTCAAAACGAATTTGTTTCCATCTCTTTAATGTTTATATATCTTTAATTAAGGGTTATCCTTTGCATAGATATTTAATGCTTAGTCAGATACGGATATAATATAGTACCTCTTTTAAAATAGTTTCACGACGAGAATATCTAACACTTCGTATAAACACCTATAACTATAAATAAGTGAAATATTGAAAGTTGTTCCATTAAAATTGGAATGCTATCAAAATATATAATGGAGAAATCCTTCATAATAGAATTTATCGGCGAACAATATTACTACTATTGTCATTCAACAGAAATCAGCTATTAATTTAGGATTACAGAAAATATTTTTACTAGAAAGTTAGATTGAGGAAAGACGTAAATTTATTTTTACGTTAAGATCGTTATATGGTATAAGGCTCAGATAGTTGGATGAAATCTGTTTCGGTCGAAATAAAGCCGCCTGCATTGTAGGAAGTTCCTAACCCTTCAAATTGCATGGGAATTTTCATTGCTCTTAAAGAGAGCCTTTTAAACCTTCGGTAGAAGTTATGGTGTAATTCACCTTATTCTCTGTGGTGAATATACCTACATCTACATTAATACCCTACAAGTCGCCTTTCGGCGTGTGGCAGGGGGTGCAAACACCAGTTGAATCGGTGTTATTCGGTTATTGTCGCGTAACGTTCGCGGAAAGAATGAATCGCTAAAACGATTCGTCCTAGCATCTATTTCTCTTAACTTACGGTCATTATCGGATCGACCGAGGTAGCAGGGGGGTTGCATGATACCGATTGTATCTTCCGAAAATGTAATTTCCCTGAATTTATGAAGCAATCGCAGCCTAGCTTCCAATCTCCTTCCTTTCAAGGATTCCCAACCTACGACTGAGAGCATTTTTGTAACGCTTGCTTTTTTATCGTAGCATTTCTTAACAAAACGAACCGCTTTACGCTGCACTTTCTCGAGTTCGCGAGTACACGTTTCATCCGCCGGATCCCATATACTTGCCGCATATTCCAGAAGGGGTCTGACCAAAGTAAAATAACATTGCTCTCTCACCTTTTAATCGCATTTCCCTACAATACGCTTTACAAAGCCAAACCTTTTACTTGCTTTGCCGCAGATTTTTCGAATATGCGTGCTCCAATTTAAGTTATTAGTAATGTTGATCCCGAGATATTTAACTGAATCTACTACTTTGATATTAATTCCATTAATTTTGTACGGTTGATTTGGACGCAATTTTTTCTTTTCGAAGAAATTAACTACGGAGCCTACGTTAATATCTAAATTCCATATCCATACCTAATTTGCTTATGAATCTCGATGTCTTGTTTACGGACAGATTCCTTGTTTATAACGTTTTATTTACATCAAAGTCATTTCCTCTGTTGTAATGCTTGAAATTATGCAGTAAATCTGAACCATATGAAGTCTGTTAATTTTTAGCCCCTTTTCCTTGCCTTAATCTGTCTTCTTATATCCATGAATCGAATGGTGGATAGAGTTGAGAATGTCTTTTCTTAAGATTGAGTGATGACGTTTTTAACCTTATACAGTGAAGGAATTAGCAGCTCTTGTGCGCTTAGTGAAAATAGTCGCATTCTAAATTTGAGCACTAAGTGGATTTAAATTCGACGACACTCAATATTAAAGCGCTTCTCGCAGTAACACGATTCTCAATGAAGAACGCAAGACAGAGTTCTTAATATAGGATTGAGATTTTATTGTAAAAATGGTACGAAAAGGAACCAGTAAAGCGAAGTAAATACTGCTCGTTGAGTTTGAGAGGCAACTCTCGAATAGAGAGAGATTTTAATAATACGATAATTCGAGTTCGAGTTGACTTTTTTTATATTCACTCAAACTTTAGTTTTCAATGTTTCTCTCCTTTTAAAAATCTTTACTGTTCAGTATTTTTTCCGTTTTTACTTTCTCCATATACGTAATATAAAGAAAGTATTGCTTTCATGATAAAAACGACTTCGAGATTTCAACGGAAATACATGTTTTGGGGTCCCTAGAATGCGTTTTGACCATTTTCAGAATGATGTCTGTGTGTACGTGTGTGTGTGCTTGTGGGCGCTCTAACGTAAAAACGGTCAGTCGTATCATAACCAAACTTCTTATATAGCATTATGGTTTGTGCTGTCAGAGTTGATTAGTTTTTGGAGTAAATCTGTTGACCGAAAGTCGAGCTTTATTCTTCGAAGCAAATTTCCGTTTTTGCAAACTATCTCCATTAATTTGATATTTAGGTATATTCTATTATTTATACAAAATTAGAAAATGTATCTTACTATAACTTTTGTATTAAACATATTTATGTATTACTGATTGTTTAGGAGTTCTTCGTGAAATACTGATAAACCGGAAGTTGCTGATTATGTACTTTGTGGGCGCTCTAACATGAAAACTATTTTTTGCATCAACACAAAATTTCATATTTTGTACTTTAGTTTGTGTCGTTAGCGTTGATTAGTTTTTGGAGTAAATCCGTAAACCGGAAGTTGAGCTTTACACCTCGAAGCTCGTTTCCGTTTTTGAAAAATATCTCCATTAATATGATATTTAGGTATATACTGTTATTTATAAAAGTTTTAGAAAATGTAAATTACTATAACTTTAGTGTGAATTATATTTTTGTTTAACTGATTTTCTAGGAGTTATTCATGAAATACTGATAAACCGGAAGTTGCTGATTATGTACTTGGTGGGCGCTCTGGGCGCAGTGAGCGAAAGGCCAATTTCATCGTTTTACATCAAAGATGTCCCAAAAAACAATATTTATAATGTTTGTAAAGTAAACGATAATATAATGTAAAATAATCACTTATCTTCCAAGTTTGGATTGAATATAGAGTCTGAAAATACTGTCGTAGATAAATATTTACATCTTATATATGAAGAAAGTCATTTGCTGGCCACATCAGATTGAGTACATACGTTTGACAAACTTGAAATTCATCTTGGGTTATGACGTAGATTATAAAGTTGAAGTATAACGCTTTTATTCAAATGATACTGAATTATTACTAATATGTATATATTAACGTAATATAAATAGAAAAAAACACTCACATTGAAAAAATTGAAATATATACTTAAAAAGATATTCCATTTAAAAGTTAGAGCAAAAAACAGTTCAATGACATTCGTTGACGAATCAAAACCAACGCTGTACCGAAATTTGGGTTTCTCCTTTATACTACCGTTCCCTAGTTCAACCAGCAGATTCGATCCATCGAGACGCAATGTCATCTAAGGGAAGCAAAACAGCTGAACTGTTTACCTTTACAAATACAAATCGAATCTAAATCTAATATCCAAAATCTCTCATCCTATTTGGGACAAACCAGAGATACCCCACTTTCGCCATAAAACGACACAAAGAAATTCGACCTGGATATCAAGACCTATCTCGCGTTGATCTCTCGGAAAACCCGCAACTTTAGTGAGCGGCTCTGAAGAGTGAACCTCCCCATGCGTCTTTCCATCTGTTATTCACGGAAGGGCGTACTTGTGACTGCAGGTCGTCGCTGCATGGGGATCGATGTTTATGTATGGGAGGAAATGTGTCCAATTGGCGCGGTCCTTTTGTGGAAGCAGATGCCCTTTCCAATCGGCCATCTTGCCCTCCAATATTACGCCGGCCGCTATGTCCTGAAGGTTGTCATCTGCTTTGTTATTCGGATCCCAGACGGCCATAGTGGAGAACCGCTACTGTTAAATGCTTCCGAAATAAAATGCGCATATCATGCATCAACGATTGAGAGCTTTATCTCACGGCTGAGAGAGCCACCGAAAGGTTGGGATGGCCACGATGACAAGATGTGATGTGGTAACTCGCTTCTTACGGCGGTTTCATCTTTTGATGTCCGATTTTTTTCCGGGATACTCTTTAGCTACCCCACTGGTGGAATATTTTCTCTTAGAGGTCGTGAGGAAAAAACAGCGAACGCTAGCTCATGAGGATGCGATGCTATGGTTTTAGGACCCTAGAACTAAACTAAGCTGCCACAACTATGAAAATGTCTACGTCTATAAATTTCACGTGTGAAGCGCAAATTTATATCGTTTATACTTGTATTAATCGAAGGGAATACACCATGAAGCTATTTCTCTATTCGATTACTTTAGCGTATCTGAAAAATAAATATATGAAGAGCCTCATTCTAGCATATATTTCCCTGATCTTCCTCTCAGCGTTTGAGCAGCAAACATGGAGGACGCATAATATCGGATGCATCCTCTAGGAAAGTACTGTCTCTGAACTAAATTTAATCTTTGTTTAGATCTTCTGTCTTCGAAAGGTTCCCATCCTGGATTCTGAAGCACCTGAGAAACGCAAGTCTATTGTAACCTACTTTATAGCGATAAAAACTATGAATTTTTCAGGAAATATGATACGAAATATAGTAGCGTAAAAAAGTATTCATATTTTAGCCGATTCATTCATACGACAATTATTTTGGAATCAAAACAATTCTTACATTTTTAAAAGTAACAAAAATTCTGGAGTATAACAAGACAAACTTCTGCACTCTCCGAGATTATGCAAGGAGACTAGCCACATTGATATCCATTCAGAAGTTAATTACCTAACTGTTCTATAATTCTTTTCTCGAGTCAGTTACTTTAAATGCGTCCTTTACACAGATAAGATGTATGCAAAATAATGTGATAGAGATCCCTAAATATAAAGGGAAACCTTTCAGCCCAAGAAAATGGAAAAAATACGATTATTTGGTAAAAATAAGAGCTGTATTTTTAAATTATTATCATTCGAATGGATCAGAGCACGATACGATGAATTGAAACTATAGCCACAAGTTAATTTATGTAATCATATAATTTATTGATACAATGATATGATTATTTAAGTTTTATTTCTGATAGAAATATCATAAATATCATCGTCTCTGTAAGCACTCCTGTTTACCGCTATTTTGCTGAGCATAACCTACTCTAGGCGGCGATTTTCTTTTACAGTATCTATATCTTATGTGTAGAATAGAGAATCTTTTATACTTGCAAAATTGGGAGATACTAGAATAGTATTTGCATAAATTCGATCCTTTATACAGAAAGCGAAAACCCTCTAGAATTTAGCTACATGGAAACGAAGATTAATTAATACGAAATCATGCAAACACTTGCTCTTAAGCATTTACATCATCATGTTATTCTCGCGTTAGTAAGGTTAAAGTCTTGACAAAACTTCTGATTTATGGAAGTTAATATCCAGTTCTTGGAAAGTAAAGAAAAGAGAAATTTAAATTAACAGAGAGGTTGTTCCTTTATGGTTTTGGCGTTTTTATTAGTTCCTTTACTCAGTTTTGTACATTTTAATACATTTTCCTATTTTAGTTTCCTTTCTTTCAAACATTTCGGAATGAAGATAATGTCTGTGTAAGATTATATCCGTCTCTGTCATTTGCGTTTGCCTGAAACTATTATTAATTATTAGTCAAATGAATATAGTATCCTATGCAGATATATTGCCAGATTCATTTCCGTACACTTAATCTTTAGAAGCAGGGAGGATAGACATCAATTTTCTTAATCGGCTGTGATTAGGTGAATTCATTCTTTCACTTTCAGCGTAATGTATAAAAAGGAAATGTTAAACACTAAGCTGGCGCATCACGAATCCGGTGACTTTTTGGTCGCTGAATGGTCTTTCGATGGACTTTCCAGATGCTTCAGTGGATATTTAAATACGGGACGAGTCCTTATCTTGAAGGAAGGACATCGTCACCGCATAATAAGCCAAGTGTGGCTATTGCATACCACTCGGGACGGACGAGGACGAATTTAGAGGTATTTGTTTTCCTTAGGTTTCTTCTAAAGTTCTTTCATCGCCTCTACATCTTAATCTATCTGTATATATCTTCCAAATAAAGGAAATAAACAATTTTACAATGGAATTTAATGAGAGATGTCCCCCAAAAATAGAGTTCCTAATAACCCTCGTCCGAAATTGTCCCGAGCCAAAACTCGATTTCTCACATGTTCGAAAATCCCAAAAACGCGCTTGATAATTTTCAAAAATTTACCGCACGCATTTGATAATAAGTAAGATTAGGCACCAGATATGATATGTTCATACTTTCATTTTGATCTCACGCATCTCCAAAAGTTATTCTTCAGCCAAGTCCGAAAATCTACGAAAGATTCTTCGTTGGTTGAGAAATTACGTTGATTACTTGCTAGTCCAGGTGCTGCTAAGGTGCCAAATTATAGTGTACATACATCCAAATCGGTTGGACCCGAAGGTATTCTATATTATCCGTGTTTAATATTTTGCTACGAAGGTGGAGAGTGTGGGACTTGTTGACGCAACGGAGTTTGTGTTCGCGACGGGGTTTTTTGATTGTTGAAAAAGGAGAGATAAGGGTTTTGGAAATAAAGTTCGTTGTTTTTCGCCAAAAAGATTCTCACCTATTCACGAGCCCACGGAATACGTAACAATATTTATATTTTTTACAAAACGTCCTTTTTGATTTGAGTAAAATTCTTTTATTATCTCTGATTTCGGTAACAAGTTATGGTGACATTAGTGTTTACTCATTAGAGAAGGCAGGTTTTGCGTCCGATTAATCGAGTGAAATTACTGAAATTATTGCGCGAATAAAGTATATCATAGGAAATCATACCGTTCAAAGTGGCATAACAGATAATAAATTAACTATTCAATTACTTTTCGTATATATTTTACTCTTAATGAGCACTTATGAGCTGTGTGAGACCTTGAATTAAAATAGGAATATGTTATTCGAAATTATTTGCTTATTATATTTGTAATGAATACTTAGAAATTATTAATTCTTTTCATTCTGTTGTTCCCATCTGTTCCGGTCTGTTCTACGATAACCTACAGTACACTTTGCCATTATAGATAAGGTTTTGGAAACAAGGCACTGATCGCGTCAATTGTACCAATTAATTATTTTTGGTCCTTTGCCGTAGTTTTACCGCCTTTGGCTGGCAGCTTCAAACAACAACTAATAACCCTTTTAAGGAAACTTTCTATAATCACTCATAGTTGATAAATCTTAAACATGAGCGTATTTTAACATTACATATCTACTAACCTATGTATGATACAGAATCCAGGTAAAAATGCCACCGGTAAAAATGCCACGGTAAAAATGACACAGTAAAAATGCCACCAAACTCAACCCATCGACTTTTAGCCAAAGTTATCTTTAAGTTCAGAAATTGTGACAACAATTATATACGATTTAATTAAAGGAACCCCGCGCACCCCACTCAACCCATCCGCTTTTAGCCAAAGTTATCTTTAAGTGCCAATTGGAAAACAATGCCGCTATGACATCTAGTAATTATAGCATGTTCCATTGTCAATGTGGCCTTAAAAGTTGTCAAATGGTGTATTATAGCGTAAAGATGACATATAACAAAATTATTGCATTCTATACTGGAGAAACTACAAAAATATGAGTCATTGGCAAAATGGTTATGTCCACCCGTGAAAATTCTGCTGTGACATTTTTACAGCCCACAGAATTCCAGTGTGGCATTTTTACCTGTGAAATTTTTACCGCGCACAATGATACATACAGTACGCGCATTTAAAATAACGTGAACCCTCTTTAATAAAGTATATGGTTTATTAAATTCACATTTAGGCCATAGCTACGCACATTTCATATTCGTTAGTTTGAAACTCTATATTGCTAAATTGCTGATTAATTTATCATTTTTTATTACTATACGTACAGATTTACAGTTAATTTGAATACTCTGCAGTACATAGCAACATCATTCTCCAACACTTTACTTATAGGTTTGAAGACCTCTTCAGATAAAATATTCTACTCCTTACGCCTTCTATAAATAAACGTATTCACTAGGTGGCAACGTTTCATAATAGAGGCACAACTTTTACAAATAAAGACGATTTATTATTATTATTATTACTTCTCATCGTTTTCTGTTGTATTTAAATTCTCTAAGTTGTTGTATCCTACCCTAGAATCTACTTGTCCGGCACCGAGTTGATAGTGGGCATCCATTATAAACAGGGATCGATTGGGAACCAAAAATTAGCACACTCGGACCCAAAAATAAGATTTCTCGCCAGAAAACAAGAAGCAATTGGTAAAGTAGTTTTAACCCAATGTTTCGCATTGCCGATGATTTTCTTCAGCAATTCTTTGTATTTCGAAAGCAGTTCATGCACCTCACCGCAGGTCATGTTGAGATTTATAACGGAGGGATTATCCTTTACACTACATGCGATAAATTGTCGCGATAATGTTGCGAGTTTAAACTCCCTCAAGATCTCCTATGCGCTTCTCATTGCATACAATGTGAATGTAATAATTCGATTTTCTTCGATCTGGATGGAATAAGACAAAATAAGCATTTACTATGTAAAATAAGCACATTTTTTTCTAAGATTTTCTCCTTTAAAATAAGCACGGTTCTCGGAGATAAGCACGTTATGGGAGCCCTGATTATAAAATATATCCTAATCTAATAAAAATATGGAGACATCATTCAAATCGGTTAAGCGCGTAATTCTCATTTTTAGCACCAATTTTTAGTGCGAATTAATTTGTAAAGGTGAGCATAGTACCTGAACGAAACAGTTACCAATGTAAACGGGATGCGTCACACAATTTCTCAATTCCGGTAATGGATGGTGAATCAAATCGTACGCTAATCAGAATAGTACGTTATTTTCGATCAGTAACGGGATCCGTCCTCGAGGAGGCTACCGTTTCCCATCTTAGAGCAGCCAATAGAAAATCCAGCTCTTTATCACGTATCATCTGCCGCACATTGGGTTCCACAAAAACCTCAGACCTGGACCACATAATAATATTCATTAAGGTTGTCCCCGTGCTCAACAATCCGTCCCTGATTCGATGGGACTTCCCCTTCTGCTAACTTGGGCGTAACAATCACTCGAAGCTCCTCCTCGGCTCACCAGAGGGACAACAGTCCGATGTTCACTTTTTTGCCTTCCTCCTCGTCCAATGGATTTCCCGTCTCCCTTGATTTTCCGGATTTCCCCAACCGCCGCCTAATCCTCGCTCATGAAATAAGTCTTTTATGGCTGCGTAAAAGGTGGGATTATCTGCTGTTAAACACGTGCGCATGCCCTTTGAGGCCGCGCGAAGGAGGATGTTGATGGGTTGGGACATTGATGTTTCTGAAAAAGTGGCGGATTGTGGTGACAACTAAATCGACTCTTATTTCGAATCTATTTTTAATACGCATCCATTGAAAAAGTGTTTTGCAGCTTGCGAGGAAGGCAAGGAAATTCACGCTGGAGCGAATTGATTCAAGAATGCATTTTTTCCGCTAACGAAACGCGAAAACAATAGATTAGGGAATTCATAGCACTCCCTGCCCTGAAAGGCGGATTTCATGTCCCTTACATGGACAATCTTTTGTCTTCCGCGGCACACATCAATTAAAATTCGCGGTACACTGAACGACTCGGCCCTTACTGAACTAAGGAGACCTCAGGCGCAAGGGCAACTATGAAGCTTCACCAGGTGATTGTTCACCTTAAAAAAATGACAAACTGACCTTTTTTGGGCCTCTTCAACAGTGGAGCCTTCAGCTAGCCCGCCTTATGGTAAATTTGTCCAGCGCAAATCCAAATTGGAAAACCCACTACGGGTAAAAATATTTTATTATTATGATAACGATCTTCTGTTAAAGAAAATATACATCGCTTAATACAGAGCGTTTTTTATGCGGAAATAAAAATATGTTACTCTCAGAGCTTACGTTGCAGAAGCAGGAAGATATGCGGTACACTAATTAGAAGCGGCTCACCTGTTGGAAGTACTGCATTAGAGTAGCGCGGTTGGCTGTCAATTAATCTGCGCATAAGTATAAAATGTGTGCTTCTTTGACCCATACGCAGCCATTGGCATGATCTGATTAATAGTGCGTTGATTTCGTAGACGAAAAATTTCAATTTTTACCAGTCCATTTTCTCCAAGATTCGTTTCAGATGCTTGCTAAAATGTTATTATCACATGGCTATTTTGTTTCAATACAAAATATGAATGTATCTAAAGGTATCGTCCCCTTGATGATTTTTAAATACCAGTAATATAGTAAGTAGTAGCCTAGAATGTTACGAAGATATTATATTAAAATTTGATTATGAATTTTTTCCACAGTTGTAAACATCTACTTAATTTTTTCAAAACAATATTGTATTTTAAAAGATGATTGGAGAAGAGTTTACAAGGACATTGTCTTATAATTCTCCCCTCAGAAATTTTACCCCTGATTCAATAGTGTTCATTTTCAGAAGTTCATACATAATTTTTGATATTACCAGGGTATATGTTTTAGGTCGATTTCCTCTTTCTTCATAATAGCGTTTTCACTGCGCGATACTTAATTTTAATCTGGAAATGAGTTAAGATGCTTTAGCGGAAGTTTGAAGCTCTCGGGAAGCATGCGGCATATCATGAGCGAACTTCGGTTCGGACCTTAGCCAATTAATGTGATGAATGGTTAATACAAATGGTTCTCTAGTGCTACCCTAAAAGTATTCTGGTGGCTATTGAAAGGTCATTACTTCATATTATCCTGGTTAGAATAGAGTAAGACTTTAAACATTTAAAGGAGAAAGTTTTTTAGGAAAGGATTTCAACCTTTATTAGGGTTAGAATGTGTTTTTTATTATTTACAAAAATGAGATTTTTCTTCAGCCAGAGAAGCTTTGAGCGATTAGTTAGTTGCATTTTGACACCGTTTGCCAATACATCGTTCGGTGAAGCTAATTTAGAAAGCGTATGAACTGGTTCTTTTGGTATATGGGCTATTGTCTCTTCTTAATCTCTTGTACTACTTTCGGATAAGGTAATCATCTAATCGATAAAAGACAAAAATTATGCTTGTTTCATAAATCGAATGTAATTTCTGCTTGTTTTTATGTTTTCTTTATACTGTATGAAATTGTGCGATGAGTTTTATTGCATTAATTTAAGCCCTGAAACCTCTTTGTTGGTTTTTGTTTCTTTTTCTTTCTGATCATCTATTGTTTTATAATCAGGATCATAATATTTCATTCGATATAATCGGTGCAAATTCTGCTTTCAATTCAAGTCCAGTTACCGGTATCTGGATACCGGAGTTATTAGGAAAGAATTATTTCGAAGGATTAAATTGAAATGCACTATACTGCTCGATATGAATAATTTTAAGCAAACTATGGACTTGTTTATTATTGGTAAGATCAACTATTGCTGAAAACCTCCGCTGACGGCTTTTTTCTGTCGGTGAAAGTGAAAATTTAGGAAATAAGAAAGCACATATCATTACTTAAATGTCGGATCTACGAGCATTATTTTTCATACAGCCAAGAGAGTTCTCGAAGATTCAGATAATAAATGTTAGTCTGGACTAAATCTTTCACGCTAAATCCAATATTCCAGAAAATAATACATGGAGCAAGGTCTTCACTGTCTTTCCACCATGGGAGATATATGCTAATATACGTCAAGATTTTCACAGTTTGATTCTTTCAGTTATCTTCTCATCCGAAACCGTCTCTGACGTTTTTGCTGCCGTTATCCGAGATATTTCCTCAGATTTCCCAGTTCGCCTTGTGCTGTAGTAAGAACTTTAGTGAAAGACTTTTAAAACATTTTCCAAGGCTATTATAATATTAGAGATACTTTGTCCCGTTTTTGTGTGTTTTTGAAGACAAACTAAACGTCATCGGTCTCAAAGGTAATAGCACATAACGTGTGCTACTGGGTTTAGGAATGTATGCGCTGATTATGTCATATGTTAGATGTCTATGTTCTGTACGAAACAATTCACTAAGAAATCCGAATATACTATCCGCAGGTAATTTATTCAAATTCAAGTAAATAAAAATTCAGTTTGAATAAATAATCTGTGAACAGTATATTTAGTAAAATTCAATCCTTTCAATTTATCAATTTTATATATTTAGTATTTTATACTGATTTTTTAACGACCTTTATCTAAATTTGTTTAAATGAGCCCATTTTTCCCCATTTAAAAGCAATTCTCATCAACAGAGTCGTTTTCAAAGTTCTGCAGGTCTACTGCAAAATCTTTCAGTGCCTGGAAATTAGATGTCCTGTGATATTTGGATGTACCAAGATAATTTCCAAGAGGGAGATGCCTTAGGGTGCCTCTATATATATAAGTATCTCAGTTTACTCCGATGAAATGGATTAAAGGATGCTATATTACTGTGGGAAATAAAATAGGAATAAAGTATTTATATGACATTTTACTGTTTTTAGATTGACCTTTTCGTCTTTCCAAATATTACTGCTTTTTTTCCAAATTTATCAAAGGGGAGCGATTGCCTTCCTCTGAATCTTTGTATGTTAGTCATATAGTCTTAATAAATTGGGCGAAAGTGGTTAAACAGACGTCTAAATTGACGCATATCTACGAGTATCTACTTTCTTGATGTCGATTATGTTAAATGGAACTCAAATTAGAAGTACATACCATACTTCTTGCGGTAATTTTTGTTAAATCATTAGTTCTCTTTAAATTTTCAAAGGTATTCACATTGCTCCTAACTTCTTCCGGGGTAACAGAAGAAAAGATCGAGTAAAGGAGAAGTCGGTTGGAAGCCGACTCTAACATTTGCTACCCAGAAGAGATAATAGAGGATTACTAGTCTGTATGAGGAGCGATTTTGCACTCATTATTCTCCCCAAGCGAGGATGCCGTAAACGGAGAATGTCCTCGTAAGTGAATCAAAATGAATAATAGCACTTTTAGCATCCCAGGAGAGGCCTTAATTAATGCTATTATTTAACATCACTCATACTTCAGTAGCCTTCATCACAGCCATATAATAGACTGACATTAAATTAGATGAAATACACGTTTTATCTAACCCGTACCAAAAGCCATGAAAAACATTCCATTTGTCGGAATTTGGTATTAGGAAAACCTCTTTGGCAAGTTTTGTTAACTACGTAGTTTCCTTTGAATGTTAAACTATGCTTCAGAATGCATGGCATTAGGAATACACTGCGCTCCTAACTTCTTTTAGGAGCACAGTGGCACAGAAGAGGAGCGGAGCGCTAGGCTACCGCTGTCTCCAGGTGATATTGGGAAAGGAGTGTTTGGGGAAAGGCCAGGTAAGGAGAGGAAAGGGAGGGAAGAGGCTGTTTTCATAAGCATCCGAAATGTTAGTATGGGCTTGTCACCTGTAACTTTTGTGAAGAGGCCCTTTGCGGCGGAACCAGTAAGCGTGCTAATTTGTGGGCCGGAGGAAAGGGTTGGCAAGAGGGAAAAAATCCCTTTGTCCGTGTGGTGGCAAATGGAGCGAGCGTCCGAGGAAATGGCGGTCGTCGAAAGAGGCTAATTCCGACAAATCCGGCGGAATTGGAAGCGTCAGAGGGAAAGTTGTAAACATTCTTGATTGGAGGGTCGAGGAGGAATGCGAATTGCATGTTTGGATGTTGGGTCGGTACTCCGCAAGCCTGTGAGGGCCGTGTGTACGTGAGGGCGTTTTTTTGAGATCCACCACGCGTAAGCAGATCGGCGCACGCTTATTTGTCGCGTAGCCAGATGTCGCCCCCGAGAAAATCGGGTTGCCATGAGAAGTTTTTTCATAGAGACAATAGTTGAGGATTTGTGGGCCTCCACTGTTGATGTCAGAATCAATGCATACAAGGCGGCGTATCTCTATAGTCTGTTCTAATCCCAGCAAAACGGATGTTCTTCCTTTTTTGTCCTTTTCAAATTCGTAATTTTCCATTCGTGAATTTTGTACTGAAATAAAGAGATTTAGAAATCGCACTGTCAAAAACAGGGCTAACATACTTACCATTGAAGAGGTGCCCCAGTTACTTAATATATTCGTTTCTTTGCAGAAACTTCGGGTTCTGTGGCGTCGGTGGGGCGATTGGCTTTCTTGATAATTTTGCTAAACGAATAATTTGCCTGAGGAAAGACGAAAAGCTCAAACAAAATATTAATCTCAAAGCAATAATTATGGAAAAAACACTAGCTTAGCTCAAGAAAAAATACATTTTACTACTTAAACTTCACAACCGGTTTCATCACAATGCGACATCATAAGGTACTGATGATAAAGGAATTATTTTTGCGGAGTGACCTAGTGTTTTTATTTTCATTGTGATTATGGAGTCGCTCCGCCACCGGAATAAGTTAAGTCTTATCTCAAAACGTTTATAAGATAACTTTACATCTTCTACAAACAATTGACCTTTTGAAAAAGATAACGCTCACGCTTAAAGATAAGTATTCCCAAATATGGACTAACAACTTTTCCATCTTCGTTCTTCGTTGGGATTTTTCCTTAAGATTAAGACCTAATGTAATATATCACTCTCCACCTTGGGTCTCACATTTTTGTTACTTTGAGGAATTACGCTAAAACTATTATAGTTTCTTAATTTTTCTCTTTAGCAAGTTATTATTGTCTATTAAAGTTACCCTCACGGCTGAGGAGATGCAGAAATGTAGCTTTTCTTATAGTTTTTCTTCTTTATCAACCATAGGTTAATCAAGGGAACTCAAACATCGAATAATCCCGATGTAAATGCGATAGATTTAAAGTTATCGTTTACACGCCATGAGATATTTTTTTAGTTAGAGCTTCACCTCCTGTCATAAGCAAATAGCTTGTTTAGCAAAATTATCGAGAGATGCCCATTCTATGGATTCACTTATGCCACAAAGCCCGACGTTTCTATAAAGAAGCGAAGAACTGATGCATTTCTTTCTCAGTAACTTCATTATCCCTGTCGGTTCTAACGAGAGGTTTCTTGTTAAAATTGTTTGCATTCAAAACAGTCACTGATAGTTGAAAAATGATTACAAACGAGTAACAGCCAAGCACCTGTCGGATAGCGCTTTATCCCTTTCATTAACTAATTCCCTGACATATATGGGCTGAGTTAAGCCATTACACTCAGAAAACGTTTATGAAAATAAACTAATTGAAAAAGTGCATCAATTATTTAAATCATCACGAAGTATTTCAGTCTCGCCCTTTTAGATATGGGACTGACGTAGATTAGGAAAAGTAAGAGAGCTGATAGATAAGCGAACGGGGAAGTGCTAGAGACCTAGGGATAAGAAATGTTTTTTATTGAAGAAATAAAGAGGGAATTAAAAAAATGGTTCAATTATTTAGGATGAATGGATTGTACATGCGCTCGAAATATTAAACAGCCTCGATTGAATGAAAGATATGATGATTTATTCCTATTTCGTATTTCCATAATATTAACTTACTTTAGATTATTGGTTATGCCTAAATCATGATTTTAACTCTTTTATATAATTATTGTAGAGCGTTATTTTGGATTGATCGTGTTTTATTTTGCTTTTTTCTAGTTCAGTCATATTTTTGACCACAAGTGTATGTATCTACTTACTGTATTCTCTGCATTTCATTTTTTATCAACTTTCATTATTTGTCTTGATAATATGTCTCTAACATTTCTTGTAATTTTTCAGGTTATATGTACATTGTTCTCTTTAATGTCTTTTAGTGTTTGCTATCGGTAGTTTTTTCACACCCCCTTCTTTGTGGGTGTTTTCCTGCTGCGGATATTTCTTCCTAAGCTTTTCTAAGGTTTTTTCACATCCGCAATCCCTTCTCACATTTTCTTCTATTTTCCTCTAAGTTTCATTGATACATGTAATATACTTATAATAATCTAACAACTTAACGACAGGTTAGATGGAAAAGGAGACTTTTTAGTCCCAATCTCGCCTATAATAAAGACCCCTAATAATAATAACTGAACGTAATGAGAAAACTTAAACTTTCAATTAAATAAAACTATAATTTACGCTATGACATTGTCGCCAAAACCTTTTTCTTGAGTTTACCCAACTGATAGGGAGTTGCGTCTTTTGAACCATCTGCTTTGTTCAGTCAATTATTTTAATAGTTTTTTTAATTATAATATTTCATCTCAGTCTCTCTCAACAATGTCCTATGTAAGTATTTAAATCCCACAATGTTGTCACAAAGTTGAACACCAAAATCTGAATACTCTATAAAATAGGGGCCTCATTTAATTTGGTTTAACAAGAATAGGTAAAATATGCGTATCATTTTGGTCCATCGGATCCGGCGAATGAAATCGAGACGTTAAAGGGAGGCGTATCACCGCAAAACTTTCTTTTTCCGAGATCAACACGAGCAATGGCCAATTAAGGAAACATATTCACCAACTATGGGTAATTACCTGTAAATGTGCATTTTGAGGTTAAATTAGAGTACATTACGCAGAGGAATGTTACCAAGAAAATGGTTTTAAAACCTAAACTTTGAAATTATTCCGAATTATTTAAATTATTTTTTATAATATAACCCAGAGGATTATAAATTTTATCCGGGAAATTTTTAATTGAAGTTTGCTCATATTTGCTGAAAAACTCTGAGAAGTTAAGGAATTAAAAAGTTTAATTGGAAATTTGATTGAGTTTGAAATCAATATTCTCTTTGCAGTGGACGAAGTTCTCCCATGATGAAAATTTGCCAACTTCTTTAGTTTTACAACAAGAGAGGAATTAACAGAGGAATAAATTCGCTTTGTGCATTCAAAATTAAACGGTATCAATTTTCTACTACAATAAGTAACATTAAAATGGCTTTAATGCTCAATAAATGCGGTAAAAAGAACTGGAACTAATGTATTTAAAATAATAAAAGTAATGAAAAAATCATATTTGATCAGATGCCCTTTGATTTAAATTATCAATACTAAAAATGAAAGAGTTGTGGATCCTTATTATCTATCTAGGATGAGCTTAATTTGTAGTTTCCATGACGGATTAAAGTATGATTCGGTAACTAGGTGACCCGCTAACTACAGAGTAAGAGAAATTATAGAGATTCCACAAAATAAAATTAAACATACAAATTTATTATGTGGGCTCTTCAAAGTGAGTTTTTCTTTCTATGTGATTGTAGTTTTAACAAAATTGAGGCTAAAATATCGGATTGTGATGTATAATGGTTAGTCTATCGTATGGAAGAACCTTAGAATGGAATAGATTACGAGCCATAGAAGAGAATTATCCTCAGAGCATTACGTACGAAAACCTATTGAGGTATTACCAATAGAAAGAAACTGAAGATTTGAGAGAGATCTATATCGCTTAAAAGCCCATAACACCAACAATGAACGCCACCCTCCCAACTCAAACGACACACTAATTACCTCGAAACAGCGGTCCTCAAAAGACCTCATCATTCCGTTCGGCGACAAACTTTCCAGCATCTCCTTGTCTTCTCCAGCAGATGCAATCTCTCTCCCTTCCATGTCAGCTTGCTTGCATCTCTTAAGGACATGTGCGCGATGCTTGGATAACGGAGCAGTTGGCCAAAAAAGACTTTTTAAATGCCTCGGTCGGCTGCCCGACCAGGAAAAGAACATCGTGGCTTTTTGTATTTTGGGACGCGGTAAGGAGCCAGAAGGCTAGCATCCTCCACCCCAGCATCTCGGGGTTCGATCTTCCCCTCCCAAGGTAATACGATCCCCCAGTTTGGTCCATACGCCCTCCTTTTCACCCATCTTCTCTTCCACCGCCTGTTTATCCCCATCTACTCTCCATTTCCTAGGGCGATCTTTCCTATTGTATTAGTCTTATATGACCTGAATAATAACTGTGTATATTCATGATAAGGCCAAATGAACTTCAGAGGATTAATAAGTATTAACCAGTAGCTAATAAGCCAATGAGGCATCAATGAAGATAACGCTGAGGAATTTTCAATAATCGGGGGGATTTACAATTTGGCTCGTGAGGTGCTAGCTCATCATCTCTATGAATTATCTTCCAACCATTACCGAAAAACAAAAAGTAGTTTAAGTGTACATGTAGCAGTTTATTGTGAAAGAGTAAT
This sequence comes from Sympetrum striolatum, assembly GCA_947579665.1. Lineage (NCBI taxonomy): Eukaryota > Metazoa > Arthropoda > Insecta > Odonata > Libellulidae > Sympetrum > Sympetrum striolatum. Next base: position 4,063,291 of record OX388351.1, read on the forward strand.
ACGAATAGGAGACTTGTAAATTATCTTGTAAATTTTGGACAATGGACAATGTGTGAAAATGATATGTGGATTAGAAAAGAGACGATAAAAACTGACTTTGTGAAAGTAACTGAATTTATGAGATATCGGGGGTGTTTGTATAATAGAGTGGGTGTCAGAGGGATGTTCTAAATTCAGCGCTTTTTTATAGTTGTGTGTGTTCTTATATTGCCCGTGAATACAGCGTTATTATTCTGGATTGTTTATTTGCCTATCTATTATGAGTAAATGGATTGTGATGTGTATTTGTATTGTTTATGTTGTTAGGTAATGGTTGTAACTGCCGCCTGACAACAGTCAAACTGCAATATATTCCTTGTCAGATTTTTATCATGTTCGAAGGATATATTTGAATGACAGCAATGGAAATACCGAGATAATTACCACGGATAAATTACATATCTGTAAAATATTACATGTAAGAATAAATTTCATAATTATTTATTGCAAAATCAACCCTACAGTCTCAATCAACAAAACTACTCGTATATAAATTGTGCCCTAATATAATAATTAATTAAAAGGCTTAAAAAAATTCCATTAACGAATGGTAAAGGAATCAAAAAATTACATTCTTGAGACAACACAATTATTAAAGGTTATTTTCCAGCAGCTTCCAGTTACTCTGTGACAGTTTGGAAATTTTCTGATATTCTTATTATTTAAATACATCAGGTTCACTCTTTTTTTAGGTATTTTCGGTTCCAAACAATACATTTAGTGAGTGCCAACTTATCCCCAGGTAAGAAGGCGCAATAGTCGGTTTTAGGAGTATTTTTACGATTTGCTCGCTGTGATATCAACTTCATTGAGATGATAAAACTTCAATCGCTGGCTCTTAAACTCAGAGTTTGCATTTATGTATCCTGCGAATCGCCTTTCGGAGTTTAGTATGGGGAGTATGTATGACTCTTCTTGCTCATTCGATTGCTTTCGAGTATATTTTGCGAAATAAGTAAATTTCTAGTGCCTGTTTTTGTGATCTCTTTGCAGTATCATAAGGGCTTACGTAGCAGAATAACGTATAACATCTTTTCGGAATGTGATTTCTATGAATTCGTATATTGTATGATAAGCCTTTGAAGAACTTTTCTGCCTTCTAAAGGTTCTCATCCTGCGTTGTGGAGAAGTTCAATATATAATTCGCTACTGCTACTACTTCCATGTCTTACAGTAATCTCTTCTTGATGCCGTAAAATAACGAGTGAAGCTTCGTATCCCCGCTAATAATGCAATATTAATTCCTTGTAATAAACAGCGCAAATTTTTTGCTGTATTCATATTAAGGAAATTGAATCACGACTTATACATTCAACTGCGAAATCATTTTTTTCTCAAGATATTCTTTTGAAATTAATAGCTAAGCCATTGCCAAGATAATGCTACTTATCAATTTGGATTTATATTATTCCCGTAATATTTGTATATTAGAACATGCTCTGTTGACAGACGCTTCTTATCTATTTCCATTCCACACAATACTGTCTTCCCTTTAGATATACATTTCTCTTCCCTTAATGTGATTATTTCCGTTTTTACATTCCACTCTTTTATATAATTTCCAGTTACCTATTTCGTTCCCCTCTTATTTTTTCTCTCTCTTACGACTTCATCTCTTTCTTCTTTCCTTTTTCGTTTCTCTATCTTCTCAAATACTCCTTTATTCCTTTCTCTCCGGCTCATCTTTCTCACTTTCACAATGCTTTAAAGAGGAAATCGCCTTATATTATGCCCGCTCTTGACTGCAGTCCGATGAGCTTATGGTTCCTTAGACACAACAAGAGGTTTGCCGCCCTCCCGTTTCCCTCCTCTTCCACGAAAGCGGCGGCCCAAAGAGGCCTTCAGCAGTATTATCTGCACCCATCTCGCGACGGGGGGCGCCGCTGTTTTCCAAGGCGAGGAAAAGAGCAACAACAAATTACCGCGATTATCTGCTTGGTTTGGGAGTTGAGTTGGCGTGGGAGGGAAAGATGCAGCTTGCATTCCCCAAAGCGTTTGCCCAGCGCCGCTGACCACTGCTAGACCAACCAACATGACAGTGCTTTACCACATCGTAAGTTATTTCAAGGGTTAATCGCCTTCCTTTCGTTAGCGCTACTATATTTAATGTTTTAACAGCCTGAGGAATCCTGCATTTCACCAAGAGCAGCCTAGTTACGCTGGTATCAGGGTATTCATAGGAAACCAATCGTCAAAATGAGCATAATCGATGAGCAAATACTTTTCGTTTTGCTAGTGCCAGTGCATTTTAAATATTTTATACATGGTGTAGCTTGGAGAATTCCATCCTAAAGGTGCCACTTAAAATTTTCGAATTTTCCAAAAATTCGATTTAATGAAGTATCTCAGTAAGTTATAAAGTCGAGTAAGTAATCCTAAGAACATTCTGTTTTTATTTATTTGATTAAAATTGAATACATTTAAATAATTAAAACTGAACGAAAAAACAAATTTACATGAATTTAGGCTCACTGCATTTATAACATTTAGTAGCATTTAAACTTCCCCTGTCTGTTTTTGGGAAGCTTGTGTCAGGGAGTTATATTATCTTGGTCATATAAAAACTCAAATTAACCAAAACAAAATTCGAATTAACTTCGATTTTTAACATTGATTTGATGCAAAATACCACGGATCAAGGAAAAAGTTCTAATTAATAAAGATATTGAATTATAAAAGTGGGAATTGTCCAAGTTCTATAGCACAAGGTTCCAGAAATGAGAGCCTTTTAGCTTAAGTTAACTTTAAGTTCATACCAAACCAAACGTTCGGCATGATGGTACGTAAATACGTCTATGGCATAAGGGGCATAAAAAAGGCTTTTTCACTTCTCTTTAATATATCATTTCCACTGCACCGGCAAATTTTCATTTTATGCACTCTTGGCTATTAATTACTCCTTCCTTTGTAGTGGCTAGTACAAGAATCATCCATAATTTTCTAAACCTTTGTGAATATGTAAACATTTTAAGGAGTTCAAAAACTTACGCGTAAGGAATGTTGCAAATGTCTCTTAATTATAGGAAAATAGTGTGACATTTATATTCGTATTACCTCTGATTAAGTACTTGTATACCAGCACTCGCTTGGTCAGTCATATAGTAATGTGAAAGCTATTTTCTTCAAAAACATTTCCAATTTCAACTTACAATTACGATCAAGGCCCAAAATATCCTCAATTTTGTCTAGAAAATGAAGTTTATTGTCGATGGTAGCTGCACAATTCCCATGAAGTTCTGCAGCGAATTTCGAGAAGAAAGTCGAAACATAAACTGCAAATAATTTTATAACCATTAATTTGAGGAAACGCAATAACATTAAGAATCAATTTAAAATGAAAGGTTACCAATGAGAGAGTCATGTTTGATGAATTATTATTAAGTAAGGTATTCACAATCTGCAGAGATGTATGCATATTTTCAATTAAAATTTTATCATATTTTTAGGCGTTTCTGATTCTGAAATCCGCATTTAGATTGTAGATTGTATTGCTGTTTCTTTTTTCAATCAATCTTGCAATAATTATTTCATAAGTAGGCAAGCGCCTACTTATTTTTGTTTATATTACGTAATACGTAATGTAAATGTATCAACGCATGCCTAATCCAGATCCGTAACCTCTCCTTGATTTCCCTGTAATTGCTAAATGTCGCTCTTCACTTTTAGAAGTTGAAGCAACAGCTTGATGTAGATTGATTCTCGATTGACATTCGAATCGGCCAACATTAAATCATTTCTGCGGCAGAAATATTCTATTTCATTTGAAAATGAACTCAATGAGGACGGAACGAACCATAGATAAATAAAGACTACCAACGAAATTACGTCCACTTGTCTTGGAAAATATCTCACACTTTAATTAGTATCATTTTTGTTATGAATATATTCTGTTGTAAAAATTTTGCTCAAAACTTCCAGCATGTTCCTCATATTGGAAATGAATATCCATCCAGATAAAGCCCATGGGTCGAAATTTTACGCAATAAATAACATTTACTCCATTTTATTTTTAAATTTAAAAGATCTTAACTGAGCCTGCGCAATTTTTGAGCTTATGCTAGTTATAAATTTCGGGAAAATATAGAATTAATTCATTATTTTATGTATATACAGTAAGCAACACTTAAAAGAACCAAGAGTATTAAAGTAGCCATGATAGAAAAATATTAATAACCCACCTTCCTAAATTTTCATAGTCAAAGCATTTACTCGTAATACTTGCACATTCGCAAAATTTCTATAAAAGTTTTTAAATTTACAGGTAAACTTTTGATTCCGGTCCCCACACGTATACCAAAGCTACTTTTTGAAGCTGTACTAACCTCACATATTCGTCAATACTTTTCCACTCCTCATCAAAATTACAATAAAATAATGTTGAAAAACGTACATTTGTGTAGGAATAATCGGCCTTATTTTCCAACGGAAAGTTATATATTCTCCCTTGTCATGATAAAGGTCAAGAGATGATATCTCAATATTTACGATAATTTCGAGAATGTAAGAAAGACTTTTGGGCGAAGACTTCTTAGTTTTAGCAAAAATTAGGCACATATTATAGATGCCCATACTACGAAGTTTCCGCGTTTTGGATTGAGGTAATTCTCATATATTGAATTGGGTTGGATGAAATGTTACCAAGTAATTTTTCTGGCATTTCGTTTATATTTATAGCTTTAGATGGATAATTAAAATAGGAGAAGGATTTTTGATTATTCAGAAGGATCGGTCGCTGATTAGCTCTTTTTGCAATATTATTTGTACATTTTTATGATTGAACTTTAATAGGGTATCCACTAGTATTTTTCATAATACAAATAACTCGTCTGTTCTGTAATATGGCTCCTCGTTGCATTGCGAGCCACTTTGTCCATGATACATTACGCTTGGAGAGGTATAAAATAAAAAAACAGAGCGCAAGGGTTACGAGCCTCTTTAAAACCTGCTAGGTTGGTCACTCTGTCAAGCTATTCCGCATTCTCCCCCATAATCCCTCAAGCCCCCACCATATCTGTCTTCATCTATTATTTGTTACCCCACATATTATTCACCATTCGCATACGTCCCTCCCCACAGACCATAATGGATATTTGTTCAATGTTTAGATTAGCTTCTTTTGTGCCGTCACTCTCCCGGTAATGAAGTTAAGAGGGACCGGCTTTTGGTAGGGGAGTGGGGGTCTGGCTCTAAGCGCGAGTTCAGTGCCATAGACCCTAGATCCCTTATGGAAAATCAGGGGTAGGAGAGGTCAATGGAAGCCCCTGAGGAAGGCGTATCATGTCTCTTTGGACACAATACTCACCCCAAGGACTTCTTTCAGTATGGCTTCCATTCGAGATTGGTGCCGTAAGGAAGCGATTTGCTCTTTTTTCGGAGAGGCAATTAGTGCGGCGGTTCGCTTGTCCATACCGGAAACCGGATTCTTGAGGGATTTGCTGTGAATGCGTCAGGAAGTGTGCTGATTTGTTTCGAATACATGGACCGACGTGATCCTGCGGTATTGATGGCGTCCGAAGCGGCAACTCCTTTTACCTCAACATTCTGTATTTACGCATCCTTCACTTTATAAGCCGATATCTATAAGAATGAATAACTTACCGACATTCTTGGGAAAACTAGAGAAAAAATATTCGTAGTTTTCTCCTTGTAATGATATGTTTACATTGTTGAAATAAATATAAGGGCATTACAACATGAGATGGATGTGGTACTTCCTTAACAGTTATTCATCAGAACGACCTGTTTCAGCGATTGAACGCCACCTGCAGGTCTTATTTTGTATGATCGTGGTTTACAATATCAAGGCCGAATCTGTTAAATTTATAAGTAAATCGTTCGTTTTAAATCGTTGAGATATTCTTAAAGGATTAATGGGCCTGAAAGAATACCGAGACTGAGAATCGAACCACGGATCTTCCGGAGAGTGCGCTCTTTAGATTTAGATTTTAGATTTAGATATATACCCCGCGAGCCGCCAGAGGCGTATGGCAGGGGGTGTAATACACCACCATTATTCATTCCTACCTATTAGCATCTCTAATAGCTTGGGGAAAAAACGACCAAAAGTAATTATCCGTCCTTGCGATTACTTCCCTATAACGCTTCGTCGATGCCTCTCGGAGATCGCGTTCGCTCCTTACTGGCACTAACATTTTACTTGCTTCGTCTATAAATTCTGAACGATTGAACTTTTCGAAAAGTTTCCGACGATATTCAGATCTTCTCATCTGTAGTGAATTCCAACCGAGGGACTCTATCATTGCCGTAACGCTGCTATCAAACCTGAAATCCCCGCAAACGAATCGGGCTGCTCTACGCTGGACCATCTCTAAATCTGAGACTAAACCTACTTCGTGTGGGTCCCAAACCGCACAGCAGTATTCAAGACTCGGGCGAATAAGAGAAAAGTAAGCTATTTCTTTGACTCTCGATGAGCATCCTCTCAACGTTCTACCAGTTTATCTTTGCATTCTATTCGCTTTTCCTATCGCATCTCGAATATGTTATTTAAAAGATAAGTTACTGCTAAACGTGACTCCTAGGTATTTGTTGTCGTGCACTAACTCTAATGGATGACCTGAGATTTGGTACTGCGCGGGAATTATGTTTGTGGAGCGCGTAAAACTCATGGCAACGCATTTATTTATATTTAAATCCAGCTGCCAATCTTTACACCATCCTGATATTACGTCCAGGTCGTCTTGAAGCACATTACAATCGTTTTCTGTCAAAATCTCTCTGTATATCAGAGTATCATCGGCAAAACATCTAACCTTACTCTTTACGTTATCTACGAGGTCGTTAATGTAAATTAGAAATAAAATTGGACCAAGAACACTTCCCTGTGAAACTCCTGATGTGATACTTATTTCGTCGGATAAAACTCCATCTAACGCAACTCGCTGAGATCTGTTTTCTAGAAAAGATTTGGTCCATCCGATAACTTTTTCGTCGATCGCGTAGGTACTCAGCTTTTGGATAAGCTTTTCGTGAGAAACTGTGTCGAAATCTTTCCTGAAATCTAGGAAAACTGCGTCTGATCTAACACCGCCGTCTGCTGCTTTAGATACGTCATTCATAAAAAGCACTAACTGGGTCTCACAAGACCTACCTTTACGGAATCCGTGCTGGCTCTGACTGATTGCTCCCTTTTCGGAAAGAAAGCGCATGATAGAGCTCGCTATAATATGCACCATTATTTTGCATAAAATTGAAGTTAATGAAATAGGCCTATAATCATCTGGTTGTGACGCACGCCCTTTCTTAGGCACCGGAGTGACATTAGCTTTTTTCCACGACATTGGGACGGTTCCCTCATCCAATGATTTCTGATAGAAAATCTGCAGAAGCGGAGCAATTTCATCGGCTAAAGTTTTTATTACAACAACGGGAATACCTTCGGGTCCTGGCGCCCTTTTCCTATCAATATCTCGCAATAATTTTCCAATTCCATCAACCGATATCTCGATGGGACACATCTCTGAATCAATGCGCGAGGTAAAATCCTTAACTTGACCATTGTCTACAGTGAAGCATTTCTGGTAGTGCCCGTTAAGTAAGTTAGCTTTATCTTCTGATTTATTTACGGTAATTCCCTCTGCGCTTATGAGGTTAGGTACTGAAAACTGACCTCCACGGGTCTCACGCACGTATGACCAAAATTCTTTCTGATCGCCACTTAATGATTCTAATAGGGTTCGAGATCTATATTCCTGGTATTCTTTTCGCGCTTCTTCCTTAACTAACTTTCGCACTTCTCTATAGTTTTGTTCTTCGAGCTCATGGTTCGTTCCGCATGCTTTGAGTTTTCTCCATCGCGAGTGAATGACTCTTTGCTTCCTATGTAATGCTCGTAATTTAGGTTTCGTCCACCGTGGCTCTTTACGCTCACGCACGCTCTTAGTACGAACAAATTTAATTAAACCTTCTTTGATTATCTGGAGAAACTCTATCCAACTATCATTTACTGTATTTGCACCCAAGAAGCGGAAAAAATCATCCTTGCACTCGTTAATATAAACCTTAAACTCCGAAAAATTAGCTTTGCGAATTACATATACTTGCCTCGGTGGCTTAAGAGATTTAACCGCTACTGCTTTCATCTCCGCCATTATGACATCATGGTCTGAAATACCGTCAACTATATCGAGATTAGCTATCAATTGTGGGTGGGTCGTGGCTAGTAAATCTAGGATGTTACCTTCACCCGCACGAGTCGTTCGAGTCTTCGTCATGTTTACATGTACTCTTCGTGCAGTTCGTTGAGTTGCGGCTGTAATGTACTTGTAATCCAACTAATGATTAAGGCGGCAGATGTATTTACTTTTTACAACACGGCAGTCCTTCTGTGACCTAAGAAATAAATAAAATCGTGCCAAATGCAATGCAATGCCAACTTAATTTCCTTCGATTTTCGATCGAATCTGTTCTGTGAAGGTAGTCTGTAATTATTAACATGTTAAAATCATGGAGTACACACAGCCTTTAAGTATGTGTAAGGTACTTAAGAAACTCGGTTTCGTTAAGAGAATCAGTAAGAAAAGAAAAAGAACGCGAGATATTTTACTTTGCGTTATTTAGGGCCTCGCCTTGGGTATGCATGCAGTGTGTGTGACCTTGCGAACAAGTACTGTACTCGAGAATCAGAAGAGGTACAACAAAAAGATATTACTATAATTCGAAAGGTTTTGTAAACAATTGCTACGACATATCGATGAGCGTTACTTATGTGATTCAGTACGCGGGACGGGAGTCTTTAAAAGATAGATAAGATTAATTAAAGGACAAATTTATTTCACAAGTTCAGAGGAAGTACGTTCTCAGTGCACGTTGCCAATGTCATGCGACGTCCTTGTTGGCCGCTCAGACATTGCGAGGAAGATCAGGGAAATACATAGAATAGAGCGAGTTGCTGGGGAAATTCATTTTCCGCCAGCGATACGCTAAAGTAATCGATTAGGGAAGTATTGTAGATATAGAAGTAAATAAGCATCTGCAGAGAAAATGGGTGGGTCAAATATTAATAATTATAATTATAACAAATGTATTATGCTTTGGCATTTTAAGTCCCACAAGAGCAGAAAAAATATACAAATACTATTTGCTCACAAAAATAAATAATACAAATTATAAACATTAGGCTGTAATACAAAAGATAGACTGCTTACAAAAAATAATACGATAAAGAATAAAGAAAAAGAAATAAGCCAATATTGTGGTAACAAGAGTCATTATGTAGTAACAAAAAGGTAATCAAACAGTTTTTCTTTAAATGATTGTGCGGAGGTGGAATTTTTAATGTGTAAAGGCAGGTTGTTCCAGAAATTAGATGAAGAAATTAAAAAGGATTTTAGGTTGGTGTTAGTCCGAGGGATTGGGCATAGAAGACAGATAGGGCCGGAGCGGGTAGTTTTACAGGAAACAGAATATTTGTAAGTAAACATGTCATGGATATACTGTGGTTGAAGATCATGAAAAACTGTAAACAAAAATGAACCAAGCATTATTTTCTCCTGATAACCACTTCAACTGACGGCGGTAATTGGAAATATGAACATCTTTCCGAAGGTCAAAAATGAATCGGATGCTGTTATAAAGGGGACGAAGTAATTTGTTAATATTGAGAGGAAGGAGACTTCTAAAGTATGTAATTGAGGGTAAAATTCAAGAAAATTACAGATGGAAAGACAACAGATGTTGGATGATTTAAAGGGTGGGGTAAACTAGTAAGAAGTGAAGGAGATAGCTTCTAATATGGATTTGTGATTTCTAAAACACATCAACCTACCAAGACACATAGAGTACGTGTCACAGCGCCTCCAATTATATGGCGAAAGGCGGCTTGCACCGCAAATACATGTTGATGCTTCTAACGTTTGGCAATAATTACTCTTCTTAGGCTTAACTTCAAAATATATATATGACGGATTGAGGTGTTACTCGGTGGAACTCCTTCATTAAGCACGTCATTCACAAAAAGAAGAGGTCTCTTTGTGGACTCTACTAGATGAGTTTTACTTTCTTTATTTCTATCAGAAGTATTAAAAATATTGGGGCATATCTTTATCAGCTGACTTTTTATTTATTCTCTATTCAATCTGATAGGAAATGAAAATTTATGAGAATTTACTCACTCTCAATGTTACTATTAGTCATCGTAGCAAGCATGTCTAACTACTGTGATTATTCCACGGAACTGCTAATTATTTTTTCGAAATTTTCAAAATATTTATTGGAAAATATTCGAAAATTGAAAGGTGTGTGATATTTTTTGTGAGCGTTTCCCTTCTTGAACTACCCTTTTGAACTACCTTTATACTAATTTAATAACTTAATTTACTATAATTTAATTTATTTTAATTCAATGCAAAACGAACTATACGCGTCTTTCTTGAAATCATTCGAAGATAGTCGCGAAATTACTTTGGGTGGTGTAGGAAATAAAATATCTTATCTTTTGCAGTTAAAGACTTTAACCCTTAAAGGACCAATGGAGGGCTAGAAAATGTCCAACGCTCTTCTTTTTCAATATTAATCGTGTTATACAGTCTTATAACTTCATTACATTGTCAAATATAGGTTATTAAAGATAACTATATGTTGATGCATTTTGTACGTTTTTTTTCAGCAATGTAATGAGAGCGGAAAGAGAGGCGGTGGACACAAAATGACCCTCCCTTGGTCCAACAATATTTTTGAACCAAATGTAATCATATATTTTGGTCAATAGTTTTTCATTAATTTTAATATTTTTTTTTAATTATACCTTGCTGTTGATTTATAAGCAGAACTAACGGAGATTTACAAACATATTTTCCGAATTAGAACTTTAAATTCGGTACCATTGAGAAGAAGCTTTATCATACCCTCCTCTTTGATGAGTTTAAAAAAAATAAAAATTTCATTATATTTATCGCAGTAGTACAATTTTAGCAACAAAAATCATTGTAAGAAGTTTTTAAAAATCCAAGAAAGCAATTGCTGAAGAGATATTATGTTTCATTATTATTTTATCGAAACAAACAAAAGTGGACAATTTTCGACCCTCCCTTGGTCTGCGGAGTAACCGAAAAAAGGTTGGACCTTTAAGGGTTAAATAATGAGTAAATATAGATTGTCGCAAAATCTTAAGCTGTAAAGTTTTTGGTGAAGGCTAACTTATATATTAAGAAGCAGAAAAATTTCCTGCCCAGACATGAAAATTTATTTGTAAATCAGAAGCAGGAAAGAAATTCTTTTCATTACCTCTTTAAGTGCAATCCTCATTAATTCCAACAACAATAGTATCAAATTCGTCATGAATCTTCCGAAGACATTAGTTTGTCTCAAAACCCAACTTCGAAGGAAGAAGGCCGTTATAGCGTCCATCATCTTTTGTAACTTCGAGAGACTTGATGGGGTCACCTCTTATTCCTTACTTCAGTTTTATTTGAAGTTTGTTCTTCATCCCTGCGGTTCTACCCAATCTAGATTTTGTTTGTTTTTCATGTTTACAATTTTCTTACGTTTAGTGTTTGTTTTTGACTTGTTAATTTCTTGTAACTTATTTATATTTTTCTTAGGATGGAGTAAATCATTTATTCGGAATAATAATTCTATTTACTGAAATTATTTTCGCTGAAATCTTTGTATTGAAAAAACCGTATCTCCTTACGCTGTATTTTCACGAGTGCGCGGGTCCACGTTTTATCCAACGTATCACAAATACTTACTTTATAATTCTCAAGAAGATAAAATCAGTATTAATGTATAATCTATAATCTGTTACGAATTAGAAGTAATTTAAGGGCTTACAAAGTATGTTGAAAAGCACTGAATGTATTTTTCGTTGATTCTAAACGGCTACAGTAGATGCAGGGTCAAATATCGTCGCTGTATGCATACAGAAATGAATCAAACATCTACCATATTAGCTTAACTCAAGGTTATTGGCAAAGGTTATCTGAAAAGAAAAATCACGATCTTACCAAAGTTTCTATAATTTGGAACAGAAAACTATAACCGGCAATAAAGAAAAAAATATTTATAGAATATTTTTATAACAAACTTATCTGTTGTTAGTAAGTGTTTGTTTATTAAATTTAGAATTAGAATAAGAACTCTAAAAATGAACTTTCCATGAATTTCTCATGGGAACAATGTCATTCGTTGGGGAGAACAGATGGAATAACGAAAAGGAAAAAGAAACACGGCTCTATACTAGTGTTAAAAAAACTACACATAGCCTTTGGTAAGAACAATGTGTCGTGTGGGTGTACCCTAACTATGAGGGTTAAGGTATTGTAAGCGTTTTGTTAAGCGTTAGTCAAGCATGCTTTGACGTGACGTAGTGATGACGTAGCACTAAGCATGCTTGGGTTTAGGCCGTTTAGGCTTAGGCTTGAAGGTTCGGACGTTCCAACGACAGTGTATAGATTATATATTATAGATATTACTGATCTACGGGACGTTCTTGCTACAGTGGCGACACCGTAAGGTAGTTAATTGGTACCAAGTGGTAGATATGAAGCCATTTGGAGGGTTATCTGCGGAACTAATAGGGCCGTGTGTGGTTGTGAGCTCGCGGTTGCTTTAAAAATCCCTGGTAGAATGACTACTTTCAAGAATACTGTAAACTCCCGTTCATCCGAATCGCTTTTATCCGAAATCCGCTCTATCCGAACAAACTTTTCCGAATGCACCTACCCCAAACCCCAAAAATTTTAAAAGAAATTCTTTCGGTACACCCCCTAAAGTTGTTCCATATGAAAAATCCATGGTATGTACAAAGTTTATCCATGGTATAACAAAGTATACATACCATAGATTTTTACAAGTTTTATAAGTACCACAAAATTAACCCACATTAATTAACTGGTGTTCAGTATACTGCTGAAGCGGCGAGCGGGGTGGCTCATAGGATTTACGAGCATTGTAGGTTTTTTTAGGCTAAAGGGAATTTGTGGGAATGCTTCTAATTTAAGTGGCTCCGATATAGGAAATAAAGTTAATAAACAATCGAATACCTTAAAAATTACTGAGCAAGTTGAAGATGAGCAAAAACGCGTTTCCCGGGCTTCTCCCATTGTAAATGAACTATCGATTGCCATTATTAATTGTAGAAGCATCAAAAACAAAGTAGCCGATCTTGAACATCTCATCCGAAGTAACGACTCCGACATAATTATAAGCACCGAAAGCTGGCTAACAGACGATATTAATGACTACGAAGTATTTCCTAAAGATTTTAAGATTTATCGTAAGGACCGTCAGGATAAAGTGGGTGGAGGAGTATTTATAGCGGTTAAAAGTTCTTTACGGAGTAATTCACATACATATCCCAACAGTTGCATCGAGAGCGTACGGTGTACCATTAGTCAGCCAAATAAACCCAATCTACATGTATGTGCTTTTTACCGGCCGCCCAACTCTTCGCGTCATGTTTTGCGTAACCTAAACGATGAAATAAATTTTTACTCGCGTAAAAACAACAATAGCATAATGATAATTGGAGGAGATTTTAATCTTCCAGACATCGATTGGCAAAAGCACGTAGTCATGAAAAGAGCTCGGGACAATGACTCCTGTAGGACCTTGTTAAATATAATACAAAAAAAATAATTTCACCAGCTAGTCAAAGAGCCTACCAGGGAAATAAGCATTTTAGATCTTTTTCTTACGAATACCCCCGAGTGACATCTGTTTGCGATGAAATATCCGATCACAAAGCCATAATTATAGATTTCGACCTTAACTTGGTAAAGCACAGAAAACCTAAGCGCAGAGTTTATCTTTACCCGCGAGCCGATTTCGAAGGATATCGTAGTAAAGTCATATACGAATTTCCGGAGTATAAAACGCGCGCGTTATGTTTAAATACCGAGGACACGTAGAATCCTTTTGTAAGAACAATGCGTGACCTAATGGATAAATTTGTACCCTCAAAACTTTCAAATCAAATTAATGAACCTAGATGGTATAATAAGGAGACTAGGAGAGCACTAAAGAAACAGAGGCGTTTGCATTCCAAATTAAAAGCAGCTGCGAGCCAACCGAACAGTATCAACACAGATCAAGTAAAGAGCGAACATAAGGAAGCAAAGTCGGAAACTAAACGAATTATGCGAGATGCCCTCCGTCAATATAAAAAGAAGATTTTATGCGAACACTTGGAAGAGGACCCAAAAGCGTTTTGGTCGTACGTTCGTGAGGTCCAAGTTGAGAGCAAACTGTTTGTTTCATTAAAGGATACTTGCGGTAATATAGTAAACGATGCTAAAGGCAAAGCTAATATCTTGAATGATTTTTTTCGAAGCGTTTTCACGTCTGACGATACATCAAATACTCTCCCGAATGTTGATAAACCTTAATCAGTGGTTCCCAAACTTATTTGGTCTACCGCCCCCTTTCCAGAAAAAATATCACTCAGCTTTTTAAATTTTAATAGCAATTAAACGGAAAGATATATGTATTAATGTTTCTACCTGTTTCGTAAAACATAGTAAAGAAAGGTGTAAATTAGAAACATTGAAGATTGAAATTATGAAACTATTTATAAAACTCTGAATAAGGTAATACAAAAAAAGATAAAACATTCGAAATAATCTTAATGAGAAGGATGAACCTGTTATTCTGCTACCAATTTAGTAATTCTCGGCTCTATTTTCGTCAGCAGTAATCTTAAATCGCAGCGATTGACTATTTGCAATCGGTTTCTTTTTTGTTAAAAATTGGTTACGGCACTAAATCCAAGTTCCGCTAAATATGATGAAAGAAATGCAATTAAGAATTACAGCCCATATTTCAGGATAAGCCGTTGGGATCTCCTTTTGCAGCCAGAATTGCTGGTAGCCGCTTTTGATTTTAAATTTCAACTCAAAATTTGTAGGTACTTCCATCAATTCTTCTTGTAACTGTGGATATTTTTCTGTGTTTGCACTTGAAAAAGGATCCAAAATTCAATCAGGTATATTCATTTTCAAAATATCATCAAATCGTTGATTAAAATCTGAATGGAGAGCATCCAAGTGCTCACAATAAGAAAGTATGTCTTCTTTTTTTTCAGCACCTGATAAATTTGGGAACTGGTTGAAAATTTCGTTTATACAGAAGAAGTTTTGTCACAAATGCAGAAATAACAGATTTTTTTTTATTAAATTCATTTCATCGCCTTGAAGCTGAAGATTGCTTTCATTAAATTTTTGAAACAAGTCGGTCAAGTAAGCGATGTCACTTTTGGATTGAACTAAGTTGGATCCTAAAGCATCATGTTTATCTTTCAAGAACTCCAGCACCGAGTTATACAGCTTATAAAACCTATCTAAACAGACACCCTTTGGCAACCAACAAACTTCTGTATGAAGCAGCAAACGATAAATATCTTCATCGTTTTCAATACAAAGCTGTTTAAATAATCTGTCATTCAATGATTTGCTTCTGATAGTGTTGATAGCTTTAATTACATATTGTAATACATTATGTAGGCGTGCGCTTAAATTTAATGGCAACTAGATATTGACGATGGATGATACTGTGAATGCATTCGGCACCTCCTTTTTTAAAAATGCGAGAAAACCCCTGTAGCAACCTACTATCGCTGGAGCACCATCTGTGACAGCTGATAATATATTACTCAGAAGTATTTCTTTTTCTTTAAAATAACTCATCCAATGCATGAAATATTGATTCTCCTTTAGTATCAGTTTGCAAATATTTAGAAAATAATATTTCTTGGCAAATTTGTTCTTCATTTGTGAACCGCACGTATACTAAAAGTAATGCTTTATTTCCTAACAAAAATGCCTCATCACGTTGAATAGAAAACCGAAATGTATTTAAATAGCCACACAATGAATCTTCAACTTCTTGAGCCTTTTCATCAATTCTTATTTGCACTGTATTATTGCTTAACGAAATTTTCTTGATAATATCAGATGCTGGCTTGTGTAGCACAGTACGTTTTACTTCACTTATAGCCGGTATAATTAGTTCTTCGCCAACTTTGTGGAAAGCCATTTAAGATAATGAATAAAAACACTGTAATTTTCCACACTATTCCACACACAACAATAGTGTGGAAAATTACAGTGTTTTTATTCATTATCTAAGATAAATCCTTATGTTTTCATCACAAAAAATTTTAGTTAAATGTTCTTGTAGCCTGGAGGGCTTCATACCCTCGTTTGATAAAACTTTCTGGCAAATTTGTAATATATTGTTTACAGGCGACAAATAAAGCCATATTTCAAAAACATATTCGATATTATACTGTCTACATTTTTTCTTTTGTTAAACCATTATTATCTTTTATGGAGGTATTTTTAATTAATATTTTTTTGAAATATTTTTGTAAATAACAAACTAAAATAAATACTAATGAAATGAATAAACATGATATTATTAACCTTTCCGCGCCGGCAGAGTTTTCAGAAAGGTTACTCTCAGATGCGGAACGCTTTTTCAGATTTTCACCCGCTGTACGGACTGATTTTTAATGCAATGCTCAAATCCTGTCCCACGAACCGTGAATTACCAATTTTATATCATGTTGTATCACAAGTTCTTTCACTCAGAATTTAATTAATTTTTTGTGTGACTTCCTCTATTATTTTAATTAACGATAATGTCTAAAGATAATTTATTTATACATTTCAACGGTTGTAATTAAATATTTGTTTTGCACTGTCGTAAATTTTACAGGATTAAACATGAAAAATTTGACACATTGTAATTTTTTTAGATATCAGTTTTACATAAGTATATACTGCGAATGAAATAAAGAATAAGGATTCAATTTTTATTTTCTTAAAGTTTCGTTACGATAGCTATCGTAGTTCTCCCGAAATGGGATGGTAAGTGAATGGAAAATATCGGGCGCTTGCTGAGTAAGTCAGCGCAAAGTAGGTGATTTTGCTGAATTTCTGACAAGGAACTGTGGTTTACGATAGTAAAGTATAGAAAAAAATCCTTAAGTGGCTATTAAGAATTGGAGTGAGTGAGCTCTGTTCGGATATGCTAAAACGGAAGGAGAGGCGATAGTGGATTAGGCCATGGATACAACGAAGAGGTGAACTGGGAGCATCTTCTTTCATTCACGCTTTCACCACCCCCTTATTCATCGCCCCCCAAATGCACCTATGGCCATCACCGCCCCCCTGGATCGCTGCAGCGCCCACCAGGGGGCGGTGGCGCCCACTTTGGGAATCACTGATCTAGACGATTGTTGATTCTAGCTCATGAGTTTATCTATAAGAAGACATTGAGAATTAATGACCACTTAGAATTAATGTTAAGAATAAGTGATAGATTACACGAAGACGAAGAAATTGCATGAGATGTTAATATTTTCAGCTATGAACGATATTATGTAGAGAATCGCGTATACAAATATGCGAAAACGAATATTTAAGAAAGTTCACCGAATTTTGTTTACGTCTATGTAGCAAACATGTTTTATTTATGTCAACGCAATTGTTTACTGTAAAATTATAACGTTGGTTAGAAGTGTGTTGCTTCAAATGCTCTCCCTCGATCAATTCAACTGAACGCATATAAGTAGCCTGGTAAGTTGCAATTGCCCTTTGAAAATTCATTGAATTCAGTATTGCAACTAATCAATTTGCCTCAATGTCTATTTAGTAATTGAGGAAAACGGAGATACCAAAGAGCGTAAAGATTTCCTTTGATTTGGCGTTTGATATCATTGAGGAGTTGCGAGTTTTAAGTTGTAGCAGGTTGCACCTTACCGAAAAGACTTTCATTTTCGTGATAGTGTTTGTGTCAATGATTGTGTTCAGTGCTTATGTGGTGTTTAAGTTACTTTCCGCAAAAAAATATTCATCGGTTGTTTTCAAAGTAATATTCATTTCTATTATTTGCTTATGCCTTTCCGTATCGCCTTTGTGCATTTCTGAAAATTAATCCTTAAATGTGGTGATGTTTATCCTTATTTTATCTTTATATATATATATATTTATAATCTTTACACTAATGCTATCTTTATCAAAGAAATTGTTTATTTGAAAGATATGAGATTGAATATTTAGTCAAGGTGGCTTTGTAAACTTAAATACAATTTTCATTTCTTGGTTTATTGGTTAGGAAATATAAATCGAAATATCGTTCACAGGCTCTATTTCAATTGCAAAATCAAATTAAGAAAAATCATTGTTGTCAACCTGAGATAAGTTTTGGTAGAAATACTATATGAAAATTAATATTCAGATGACCATATTAACAGATTACAGCAACAAATTGTGAGAGCGTAAGATATTGGGATTTTCACGGAAAAGTTTCGTTTACGGTAATCTGTCCCATCGAACGAAGCTAAAATGATGCATGTTAGATTATCTTCTTTTAGATAAAAGGATTACTGTATTTAATTCTACTTCTATTCTCCACGTTGAGAATCAACGGGCGCTACAGCTTGTACAAAATATAATGGAAAGGAAATAATTGAGTTACAAATAAAGTTAGCATAGAAAAGCAGTGAAGATCAAAGCTTGCCTGCAGTATCAAAATTAATGAATGCTATCTGACTAAATTAATCACATTTTTTCTTAAAACGAAGTTTCTTATGTGATATGGATCAGGACGAACTATGATTCATTACATAAATACATTTCAGTACAGTACTTTAACACAGAACTATACATTTCATACTTTCACATCCCTATTTAAAGGCTCTTCAATGGGTACACGCAACAATGGTTTAAGGTTTAAGTACAAATTGTATGTATTTATGCAATAGCCACGCCATTGAAATTGATAAAATGTGAAATAACAAAGATGGTGGGGTCGTTGCGAATTCTAATCTCCTCCTGAGAATACTTTTTCATCCTCGATTAGTCCTCCGTCATGGATTCGAACCCCATCTGCTGCCGCCCGTCCAACAGCCGCGCGAATCGACTTTTAGCCTTCGTGTCTCTCGGAAATCTCCCGGACCGTGCAAGACATTAACAGTACCACGGAAAAAAATCGCCGCCTCAAAACTACGTGACAATAAGAATATGGCATCGTATGGGTCTCCGACTTTATTATGCACGGAACGTATAGGGTTTCGAGACGAGATGGTGCTTTTTTATCTCGTCGGCGAGTGGCTCGCTAAATGATGGAGGCAAGGGGAGGCTATGAGGAGACCAGTGCCACACGAAAGGTAATTCTAGACGTTAGGGGGTGTGCTGGACTGATATTAAAAGGATGAGGATGGGGTTGTATCGGCACCACACCTGCTCCCCTCTTGTCGTTACCCGATCAGCATATTACTGAGCATATGGCACCATTTATACAGTCCGTGACTAGTCTAAAAGATTTTTCGGATCGACTTTCTTTCACGCTTTGGAGAGATCCACCGCAATGTCTAAGACGACCCTGTTCATGGGGTCGATGCTTTCCAAACATATTGATGGTCTTCGTCGAAAACCTCACTCTCTTCTGCGAAAGGATTTATACATGTGTATATATATATATATATATATATATATATATATATATATCTATTATATATAGATGCTTCTCCGGATTCATTCATATATATAGCTATATAGATAGGATACAAATTCACAGCCTAAACCACAAGCGTGATTGAGTTGAAATTTTTACGACGTATTGGCCATAACGTGTAACCGCCAGAAAAATTGCGATTTTGATCCTCAGGGTCATGGGTTCGATTCCAGAGGGCCCCAAAGTCGCGATTTTCTCCATAAGAATACATGGCGGGGATTTACGAAAATTTTTTTGAGGTACTTCCCGGGGTGAGAAAGAGTTGAAACTCGAGGGATCGCTAGAAGCCGTGCGTATCCAACGAAAATCAGAAATACATCTTAGAATATAGTCCATGGTTCGATGCTTGGTCGGGGCAAAAATCGGCCGTTTAAAAAGCATTACGGCGATTTTGAAGATTTTTTTTGGATCCTTTCCCGATAACATGGATATTCGAAACTCGGCACGTGGATAGATATCATGAATATACTTTATAATCAAATTTTACATGTTCACTGATGGTCCTTGGTTCGATCCCAGAGGGCCATTTGCACTTCTCAATGCATTTCTTACGGAGACAACGGAAACAAAATTTAGGTACTTTCCAGCATGCTATCAACTTCAAACTTTGCTTGATACAAGAGTAAGTCTTTACAAATCAAACTCTGCATTCACAGCTTGCAATAAGTCCTGGGTTCGACACCAGGTGTCTCTGAAATCAGAATTTGATCCGATTTTTAGGAATTATTTTGAAACCTTTCCCACTAAAATAGAAACTTGAAATTCGGCATATAGATAGAGATCATAAATATCTATCAGAAACATATTTTAGAATTCCACGATCGTCCTTGGTTCGAATCCCGAGAGGCATTAACATTCGTGAAAATTAGAACGTTTTTTGAGGCAGTTATAGCCAATATTTCTGCTTGAATTTTCACACATAGTTAGAGATGGTGATCTTCTATTGTGTTTCATACTAGGTTTACCAGTAAGACCCGGGTTCGATGCCAGACGATGAAATTTCAGCGAATTTTAAGAAAAAATTAAATCCTTTTTTTTTTCTTTTTAAAGTCCGTCCCGATATGATGCCGATATGAAATTAGTATTGCCGATCTGCTTGCAGTATGCAAGCTACATTTTACTCGTATCTATTATATATAGATGCTTCTCCGGATTCATTCATATATATACCCAGATAGGATACAAATTCACAGGCTAAACCAAAAGCGTCATTGACTTGAAATTTTTACGACGTTATGGCCATGACGTGAAACCTCCAGGAAAAAGCAGACTTTGAACCTCGGTGTCATGGGTTCGATTCCAGAAGGCCCCAAAGTCGCGATTTTCCCCATAAGATTACATGGCAGGGATTTTCGAAAATTTTTTTGAGGCACTTCCCGGAAAATGAGAGAGTTGAAATTCGAGGGATCGCTAGAAGCCGTGCATATCCAACGAAAATAAAAAAGACATTGCCGAATATGGTCCATGGTTCGATGCTACGTTAGGGCAAAAATTGGCCGTTTAAAATGCATTGCGGCGATTTTGAAGATTTTTTTTGATTCTTTCCCGATAACATGGATACGTGAAACTCGGCACCTGGATAGATATTATAAATATATTTCATAATCGAATTTTAAAAGTTCGCTGATGGTCCTTGGTTCGATCCCAGGGGGCCATTTGAACTTCTGAATGCATTTCTTATGGAGATAACGGAAACAAAATTAAGGTACTTCCCGGCATGCTATCGACTTCAAACTTTGCAAGATACAAGAAAAAGTCTTTACAAATCAAACTTTGCATGCACAGCTTACAATGTGTCCTGGGATCGACACCAGGTGTCTCTGCAATCAGAAGTTGATCCGATTTTTAGGAATTATTTGGAAACCTTTCCCAACAATATAGAAACTTGAAATTTGGCATATAGATACAGATCATAAATAACTTTTAGAAACATGTTTTAGATTTCCAAGATCGTCCTTGGTTCGAATCCAGAGAGCCATTTACATTCGTGAAAATTAAAACGTCTTTTGAGGCAGTAGTAGCCAAATATTTCTGCTTGAATTTACACACATCGTTAGAATCGGTGATCTTCTATTGTGCTGCATAGTAAGTTCACCAGAGAGACCCGGGTTCATTGCCAGACGATGAAATTTCAGCGAATTTGAAGAAATATTTCAATCCTTTTATTTTCTATTAAGGACCGACCCGATATGATGCCGATATAAAATTAGTGTTGTCGATCTGCTTGCAGTATGCAAGCTACATTTTACTCGTATATATATATATATATCTATTATATATAGATGCTTCTCCGGATTCATTCATATATATAGATAGGTATATAGATAGATAGGATACAAATTCACAGCCTAAACCACAAGCGTGATTGAATTCAAATTTTTACTGCGTATTGGCCATAACAATTAACCGCCAGAAAAATTGTGATTTTGATCCTCAGTGTCATTGGTTCGATTCCAGAGGGCCCCAAAGTCCCGATTTTTCCCGTTTAAATGCATTGCTTAGATTTTCGGGAATTTAAAAAAAATACTTTCCGGATAGGTAGAGAATCGAAACTCTAGGAGCCTTTATATATGGTAATGATCTATCGAAAACATAAATGAGTTTTACAGAAAATAACCTGG
Source organism: Sympetrum striolatum (assembly GCA_947579665.1). Classification (NCBI taxonomy): domain Eukaryota; kingdom Metazoa; phylum Arthropoda; class Insecta; order Odonata; family Libellulidae; genus Sympetrum; species Sympetrum striolatum. The sequence continues at coordinate 4,085,430 of OX388351.1, forward strand.
GTTCGATGCTAGGTCAAGGCAAAAATCGGCCGTTTAAAATGTATTGTGGCGATTTTTAGGATTTTTTTTGGACCTCTTTCCGAATGCATGGAAACTTGAAATTTGGCATGGGGTTAGAAATCATAAATATATTTCATAATCAAATTTTACATATTCGCTGATGGTCCTTGGTTCGATCCCAGAGGGCTATTTGCACTCCACAATGCATTTCTTATGGGGATAACGATAACACATTTTAGGTACTTCCCGGCATGCTATCTACTTCAAACTTTGCATGATACAAGAGAAAGTCTTTACAAATCAAACTGTTCATTCACAGCTTTCAATATGTCCTGGGTTTGACACCAGGTGTCTCTGCAATCAGAAGTTGATCCGATTTTTAGGAATTATTTTGAAACCTTTCCCAATAATATAGAAACTTGAAATTCGGCATATAGATAGAGATCATTAATAACTTTCAGAAACATTTTTTAGATTTCAAAAATCGTCCTTGGTTCGAATCCAGAAAGCCATTTAAATTCGTGAAAATTAGAACGTCTTTTGAGGCAGTTGTAGCCCATATTTCTGCTTGAATTTTCACACATAGTTAGAGATTGTGATGTTCTATTGTGTTTCAAAGTAGGTTCACCAGTAAGACCCGGGTTCAATGCCAGACGATGGAATTTCAGCGAATTTTAAGAAAAATTTCAATCCACTTTTTTCTTTTGATGGCCGTCCCGATATGCTGCCGACATGAAAATAGTGTTGTCGATCTGCTTGCAGTATGCAAGCAACATTTTACTCGTATATATATATATCTATTATATATAGATGCTTCTCCGGATTCATTCATGTATATACCTAGATAGATAGATAGGATACTAATTCACAGCCTAAACCACAAGCGTCATTGACTTGAAATTTTTACGACGTATTGGCCATAACGTGTAACCGCCAGAAAAATTGCGATTTTGATCCTCAGTGTCATAGGTTCGATTCCAGAGGGCCCCAAAGTCGCGATTTTCTCCATAAGAATACATGGCGGGGATTTTCGAAAATTTTTTTGAGGCACTTCCCGGAAAAGTAGAGAGTTGAAATTCAAGGGATCGCTAGAAGCCGTGCAAATCCAACGTAAATCAGAAAGACATCGCCGAATATGGTCCATGGTTCGATGCTAGGTCGGGGCAAAAATCGGCCGTTTAAAATGCATTGCGGCGATTTTGAAAAATTTTTTTGGGTCCTTTCCCGATAACATGGATACTTGAAACTCGGCACGTCGATAGATATCATAAATATATATTTCGTAATCAAATTTTTCATGTTCGCTGATGGTCCTTGGTTCGATCCCAGAGGACCATTTGCACTTCTCAATGCATTCCTTACGGAGATAACGGAAACAAAATTAAGGTACTTCCCGGCATGCTATCGACTTCAAACTTTGCAAGATACAAGAAAAAGTCTTTACAAATCAAACTTTGCATGCACAGCTTACAATATGTCCTGGGTTCGACACCAGGTGTCTCTGCAATCAGAAGTTGATCCGATTTTTAGGAATTATTTGGAAACCTTTCCCAATAATATAGAAATTTGAAATTCTGCATATAGATAGAAATCATAAATAACTTTCAGAAATATCTTTTAGATTTCCAAGATCGTCCTTGGTTCGAATCCAGAGAGCCATTTACATTCGTGAAAATTAGAACGTCTTTTGAGGCAGTTGTAGCCAATATTTCTGCTTGAATTTTCACACATGGTTATAGATGATGATCTTCTATTGTGCTGCATAGTTAGTTCACCAGTAAGACCCGGGTTCGATGCCAGACGATGAAATTTAAGCGAATTTTAAGAAAAATTTCAATCCTTTTTTTTTTTCTTTTGAGGAGCGTTCCGATATGATGCCGATATGAAATTAGTATTGCCGATCTGCTTGCAGTATGCAAGCTACATTTTACTCGTATATATATATATATATATATATACGGTGAATATACATTCCTTGTTTTAAAGTGCATTCAAAGTGATACCGCTTTAAATTATACGCGTATTGTTAATCGTTCCAGTAATTTAAGCGAACGCTGGAGCCGGATATTCATATCAATGTCAAACTTAAATAAATTTAAGAGCAGTGTAAATACTGAAAAATGAAAATTAATTTCAATAGAAACTGAGCACACATTTTTTACAATATAAAGATATCAACATAAACTTCATAGATAAATCCTAAATAATTTGTTCTTCCCAAAAATATCCATCCATTTTTTTCAGACACATATAATTTTTGGTTCTGAAGAATGATTTGTTGGGATGTAGTCGTCGTAAATGAATGTGAATCTTAAATAGTCTATTAAAAATAAGAATTCATTCGTAAACGTATGAAAATTATGTTAAATTTAATTTAAGCAATCAATATATGATTAAAACCATTCTACATTTCCCCTTAGCTTAACATTGCGCTGATTTGTACCTTCTCCATATACGTAGTACAGAGAAAGTATTGTTTTCATGAAAAAAATCGGCTTCGAGATTTCAACGGAAATACACGTTTTGGGATCACTGGTGTGGGTATGTGTGTGCTTGTGTGTGCTTGTGGGCGCTCTAACGTAAAAACTATTAGCCGTATCAATACCAAACTTCATATAAAGCACTGTTGTAGATGCTGTCAGAGTTGATTAGTTTTTGGAGTAAATCGGTTAACCGAAAGTCAAGCTTTATTCTTCAAAGCTAATTCCCGTGTTTGCAAAATATCTCTTTAAATATGATATTTAGGAATATACTATTATTAATAGATGTCTTACAAAATGTAATTTACTATAACTTTTGTATGAAGTATCACTGATTGTTCAGGAGTTATTAGTTAAATACCGATAAACCGGAAGTTGCTGATTATGTACTTTGTGGGCGCTCTAACATGAAAACTATTTGTCGTATCAACACCTAATTGTAGAAGTATTGTTAAAAGTGCTTCGACAGCTTAGGTCATTTCGCACATTGGCTCCCACCGGGAATCGAACCCGGGACCGCTTTCACTATAGGCAAACGCGCTGTCCACATGACTATCCGGGAGCCTAGAACACCTAATTTCATATATTTTTAGGTAGGTGCCGTTGGAGTTGATTGGTTTTTGGAGTAAATCGGTTAACCGGAGGTCGAGCTTTATTTTTCGAAGTTCGTTTCCGTTTTAGCAAAATTCCTCCATAAATCTGATATTTATGCATATACATATATATTATCTATAAAAGGTACAAAAAATGTATTTTTCTATTAGTTTTGTTTAAAAAGAATATCGATATCAACCACCATTTAGGAGTCGTATCATAATTAACCAAATTCTTGTTATAGCGACATATTTACGTTAAAATGTCGTTTACATTAATACAATTACATAATAATGTTATATTTAACATGGTTACTGTATTTCTTCAAGTTTTAATTGTAAGTGGATTTTGAATTTAAAACAAGCGTATTTATTACAAAATAATTATTCAGTTATAATGTTTTGTTGCCGTTATGGATTTATTTTCACAATAACAATAAAGTTCGTTACTATTGGTTTGTTTACATGGCAAACAATGCAATGCAATGCTTCTATCGCTTAGTCTCTTGCTATAGATTGAGCTCTGGCTGATTGATGATAATTAATAGGTTTTCTTCTTTGCTATTTTACTCCATCCTTCTTCTTTATTACCTTTCTTTTATGTATATAAATAATTTTCGTCATTCACTGTTATATTTTAAGTTCCACTGTTTAAATATGTAGTGTTTATGATTGTTAATAGTTTGTGTCGCTCGTGTATTTTTTTGCTCCTCGTTCGTATTTTGATTGCTTTTTCATCGCCTATTATAATCAGTTTTGTGATTCATCCTATAGTGGTGCTTGTAGTAGACTCAAAAGGCCAATTTCACTGTTTTTCATCTAACATGTCCCGATAAACATTATTTATAATATTTGTGACGTAAAATTTAATATGATATAAATTAATCACTAAAATATCTTCCAAGTTTAGATTGACTATAGAGTTCGAAAATACTGTCGTAGATAAATATTTACATCTTATATATGGAGAAATTCATGTGCTGGCCACATCAGATTTTTCTTAATTGTGATGCGTTATTGCTTTTCGGTGAAAGTGTTTTGTTTTGGGTGGCGCTGAAGGAGAAAGACCACCCTTAATTAGCGTGAGCGCCGTGTAGGGTGACTCTCGGAAAATATTTAAGGAACTGGTCGACGAGGAGGAGGACGACCCTCTCTAACTCATGACGCTGCTTCTACGATTGCACTCCGGCAGCCGAAGGCATTGCTTGCAGGCCCTATATCGAGATAAGACCGAAGGAAAGGAGTCGACAGGTGAAAATCACGGCAGAGAAACGAGATCGCGAGGAGCGGTTCACATAAAATTATTGGTATTCGGATTAGAGCGACTCCACCACGGATGCCATATTGTAACAGCTCAAAATTTATTTTTGTTGATCCTTGATTTTGTTTTGTTTAACCTAATTAAGTAATAAATTCAATTGTGCATAAGGCTAGAAATTGGAGTCCTAAATTTTAATTTTTTTTACCCGCGATTGCCTTGTCCTTGCAATGCCCTCCGTCGACAAACTCTGGAACCCAATAATTGATACAGTTACTTTGATTGTTCTGTAGATTTTGCGGACGATTTTGTTTCGTTTCAATATATGGAGAAAGTCATGTGCTGTTCACATCAGATTTTTATTTTCATCTCGTCTTGTTTTCTTTATTGAATTTTGTATCTTAAAATAATCAATAAATAAATAATAAGTAGACTCTTGGAGGTCTTGATATAAATAAAATCCACCACTACGATGAGAGAAAACATTTATTTATATAGCTATATTGTGAATTTGAAATAAATATATTTTCTTTCAACAATAAACACAAAATTCTCTACAGTGACCTTTTATTTCTTTAGTTCCAATGACTGATTCCAATTTCATTCTTTATTTTCATCAAATATATGCTCAATCGCTCTATTACTTTACGACAATACTACGGGAAATTTGGTTTATCGTAGGAAAAAATTAGCTGATACCAATATTCCCGTAACCTTAGACAATCTCTACTTTTTTGAATAAATAACTCACAGGTGAAGTTAGAAATAAAAATCTACGAAATAATTTAACTTTTGTCCATACCGGATTTATGGTTATTGTAACAGCTTAGTTATTAAGTTTCTTTATTTGTTAATTTTTGCCTACTTTAATCGAAAGACGATTCTGGATGAAGAAACAATGTGAATGTATGACGAACAAGTCATCATTATTCCCTCTTATTTTGTACATCCTCGACAGCCACGTGGTGGTGTAATGCAATACCACCTCGAGGCCTTGTAAGCTCATACGAAACCAACCCATTGCTCACAAATATAACCTTCACTCAAGAACCTCTTTGGTCGTATATACTTCATGTGATCTATTCATTTAGTTTTCTTAGTCCGTGTTACTCCTTCAAGTCTCCTTCATTTCCCAATTCGTTGCCTACCTTTTCTGTATTGACATTTGGAAAACAATCTCTACTTTTATTAGTGATGTACAGAAACATTATTAAGAGGCGATACGCAGCAATGTTGTAACATTTTAAGACTCCTCGCAGCATTTCTAAGATGAATATCCAGTTCTGATGTTATTACCAATATTTTATTGTTTATTCAATTTCAAATAATACATAAAATATAATAAAAATGACATTTTATAACTTAGTTTATTGTTATCAAGTTTTATTAATATTTTTAATTTTTTATAAATTATTTTTGATATTTATTATTATTTATAAATTATCTCATTTTATTGGTATCATTAATTTATTATTTAACTATTTCAGATTAAAAGGGATACGTTTACAGTTTGTTTTCTTTGATATGATAATGCATGAATTTGTGATAATGTGTAATGATGTTGTGAATGAAATCTTCTATTATATTTATATTATATTTTATTACTATTATTCTATTTTCATTGAAAATACCTTGGACTCTTTACAGAAAGACATATTTTAATGGGAATTAACGGAAAAAAAACGGTTAAGATTTTTGAGGGAATAGAAAACCTAAACAAAATTTAGAAAAAATGATACTATTGAGAATGCACTAACAGTTTAAGAATGTGGGCAACTCACAATTATGGATGAAAGAAATTATGAAATTAAGTAATAGCTGAAAGATATTAAGATTAAACTATTTCATAGAAACCAAACGTGGTATCCAAAATATCGCAAATCCATCTACATAACTTAACATATATTCATTTCATTAACGTTTTTTGTTCCCTCTGTCCGTTGCACATCTCCATAATGTCCAAAAGATCAATGCTGGCATCTATTCTTCTACACCATCGGGTCATAATCGATCATACTCTTTACATCAAAAATTTCGAGAGACTTTTAAACCAGTAAACCCGACGTCGCCTACGGCCTTGCCGACAGCCCGACCCAATGGGTGTTAACCAGCTGTTGTTTTGTTAGGCTACTCTTACCCCCGAAATGTCTTTTGAGGACTTTCATACTACCAATTGCGTGAGGCGCAACCGAGGGAACGAAAAACCGAAGAAAAGAAGATCTTAAGCGTGCAATACCTCCCGTTTTTTACTTTTAAGAGCTTGTATTTCGGCAAGGAAAGGTATATGTGCCGACGCGGACCCCCTGGGGAGGGACTTCATTCGCAATAACGTGCACTAAGTCATAAAATATGCTATCAAAATGTGTATCGTATAGACAACCAAAATTAACTATATAGATCATCCACATTTCAATTCCATGATTCAATCCTCTCGATGACTTATGGACTGAGGTCGGTAGCCGTTTTGACAGAAAGGGTACGTTATTATTCATTGGTGTTCTGTGTGCAATTTAACAAAATTGCCAAACATTCCTTTTGCCTAAAAATCAACAATATATTTAGTGAAGCGGACTAAAGCAAGCCAATGGATCGTGCCAAGACGTAATTTAATAAATTGACTACAGAATAATAATTTTAAAATGTACTCCTAAAATGTTTTACATGGATCACGAAATACGAATACAATTCCTGGAATAAAAATTGCTGGTTAAAAAGAGAGACTGTTTAAGGATCAAATCAATCATAGGTATTGTGAATCAACCAAAAGTATTACATCACAAAACTTATTTGAAAGCCTCATCATAAGCAAAGGCAACTTACTGACTCATTGATTACCGTTATGGTAGTTTTATAAAGGGAAAAATATATACAAATGATGAAGAAAATCAAAGGAAGTGGTTGTTTAAATAATGAAGGCAATAATAATATGCATACTAACAATATCCACTTATCTCAGACAATTAGCTATCCTTAGACCAAACTTTTTGTTTCATCGGTTTTTCAAATTAGATACAAATTAATGAAGCATTTACCTTTTAAGTGTTATAATGAATAATCACTAGAAGTAAGTATTGATAAATCTATGTGACGTAAAAGCAATTCGACTTCCCGATATCCGTTACCGTTGGTGACTTCTCGTGTTGAACTTGAAAGGTTTTTAACGAGATTTGAAACCTCTAATTCATTAACAGCCGTGTTCCCAATTTTGTTTCGTTACATGAGAATTATTTACAAATATTAACATCCGATAAAGGAAAAGGAGAACAATAATGGAACATTTTCGAAGTTAAAAAGCTATTCCCAGCTCCAACAAAGAATATTTCGCAAAGACATAAAACGGAACGTCAGAAGTATCACACAAGGCATATTTGCTTATTCGATCACAGGTGAACTTAACGAACAATAACTTCGCTTATTAAATGATTACTAAGCTTAGCACATAATAACTAAGCTTAGCATGTGATAGCTTATTTTCTTAAGTAATAATTCCACTTAGGAAATTATAACTCCGCTTCTTAAGCGATAACATAACACTTAGTAAATATTCTAAAATCTGTCACTTATATTCTTAAGTGAAAGCTTTGCTTAGCAAATGGTAATTCCGCTTATAAAAAGACAACTTCTCAACTTAAGAGATAAATATTATTATACCTTCAGTTCATCTTAACAGAGACTTCGCTGAAACTAATACCATATTTACGAATAACTACCGGACAGTAAATTTATCTGAGTAACTAAATTGGCAGGATTTGTTTTCTAAAGCAATTTACGCTAAGTGCGAAAAGTTTCAAATTCCGCTTAGATACGTTTTATTGAATTACAACGTTATGAAAAATAAGAACCTTGAATAATACGATGCTTTAGCTGATATGATATGTAAATAACATCTAATCACATGACGGCTCATGCTAGTCTTTAAAACTTGGATAGTCTTTTCTGGTGGAAACCCGAAAGTCTCTTAGCTATTGTGTAGTTGCATCAAGAAAAACGACAACAAGCTGCCAAATTTTAATTTAAGCATAATAGTTAATATAATAAATGTAGCTACAATGAAGTCAAACTATTATTCTCTTAATTTTATATCCACACGTTTTAATTTAAACCATTGCTTCTGAAAAGAAATATTATTTAAAATGAGATTTTTGGGTTCCACTATTTGTTTTTTTTAATGAAATTGGATTATAAGGAAAGAAGATTTTATTTTGATATTTTGAGCTTCGCTGAAACGTTTTACGGCTATTTCTTGATTTTAAATTATGAAAGTTTGATTTAAACCGTTGCCCTTGGAAAGCAATGTTATTTAAATTAAGATTCTTAAATACCGCTATTTGTTTATTAAAATTGAATTGGATTGTAGTGAAAATAAATTTTATTTTGATACCTATGAGCACTGCTGAAGTCGTTTTACGGCTAAATTCTTGATATTATATTAGAGCATTTGAATTTAAACCATTACCTTTGGATAGGGAAATTATTTAAAATACGATTTTTAAGAACACCAAGCGGTTAATTAAATTGAGAGTGGATGATAATTTAGATTTTATTTTGATCTCCCATTTTTATCTCCCGCGGAGATTCAACCGGTTTCCCATGACCAAAAGAAGGTAAAAGTTTAGATTTTACTCATAATCGAGGGAGAGAATGAAAACCTTGTATCTTTCTTACCCTAATATCTAATATATAAAATATAGTGTGGGTGCGTGTGTATGTTTGCTCAATACTCGAGAACCGAGAGTCGTAAAACTTTGAAATTCTGCACATAATTAAAAGTCGACCTCGCGCAGAGAACAGGCTACTTTTCATTAACTTAATTGTCCACAGTTCGAACCCTGACGGGTCAAAACTTTTTCATAATAAATTCACGTAAAGTTCAATTCTGTTCGTTGCAACCTTCGATTCTTCTTCTTCCTTCCAGGATAAGGCTTTAAGCCTGTTCCGGCTTCACTTTACCATCTTGAACGTGGTCTTCCTACACTCCTTTTACCTAATGGCTTATATTCCAAAGCTTGCTTTGGAAATATCTCTCAAGGCATTCGCAATAATTATTCCATGTGTCTCTTTCCATCTGTTTTTGTATTCTATCAATCGCTCTGGCATCGCCTGAACTCGTAGTTTCTCTGTTATTGATGTACTCCTGATTTTATCTACCCTTGAACATTAGGGTGGGTCGAAAAAACTTTTTTTTCGAAATCCGTCAACGGCTGATGCTTAAAGTTTGTGGTTGGTGGTCCTTATTTTGTATAAAAAATTTCACTTCGATCGGATTATGTACTGAGGCTGCGAATTTTAGTCAAAATTATTGTGAAAAATGTCAAATTTTTGCATTTTTTGCTGATGGTCTCTCAATGTTTCCTAAGTGATTTAATGGCAAATAAATACATATATTGCTTGGTTGTTGCTTAATATTAAAGATTTAGTACGTTTGAATCAAGGAAAATAGTTTCTCATTTCGCCAAAATTCGTCAAGATGAGCAAAATATGCAGAAATCTTATGGATATCGGTAAAGTAGGGTGGGTCGTTTTTTCCCTGATAGAAATGTAATACCCGGCTATTGTGGCACACCTACATTACTGATATAATTTTCTTTCCAAATGAAAAACTATCTTATGTGAGAATTTTTACCTTGAAGTTTCAAAATGTCAGCTAGATACGTTAAAATTGCCAAAAATTCTAGTTCGGTTAAAACGAATATTTTTTGGATAAAAATATGTCATTTGCGACTTAACTATCCTTCTAGCCTCAACTTGCCACTTATATGCCTCTGTATATAGGGCAGACTCCTTTGGGACCAAAATAGGTCACGTAGGAATACTCGTGATGAACGCAGTAGATGTAACCGGGGTCATTCCATGTCAACTCGACAATGTGATGTCCCTTGAGGTGACCGATTTTGACCAAATTTGGTAAATCGCTTTGATTTGATAACAAAATGAAAACCGCAGAACCGTTTTGTAATTTACGCAATTGTTTACGAAATATTTCAATGTTTAAAAATTAAAATTTTATGAAATTGCCTTCGCATTTGAAGCCACATCTCCGGTATTATAGAAGCTAAAAATAATCAATATAGCTTAATTTAAAGGTATTGTGTTAGAAAAGACTAATATAGAAAATATTTTTAAATTTAAACAATATTATAAAGTTTATAACAATTTTAAATTTTCAAATCGATTTTTGAAAGTGTTTCTGTACCTTTGATTTTTTTTTCATTTTTGATATGTTATACACACCTGGCCAAAATTAACGCAGCACCTAACCAACGATCTCTACCGGCCATCGAATGAACTGCCAGCACAGACTTAAAATGGCAACGGTGGTCAGAGAAGAGAATGTTTCTGTGCGATAATAATCTCGTTAAGAACCGAGCCATGAGATAAGCGCAGAAAATTGCCGATGGATATTCTAGCCGAAAGAAAATACTTTTCATGGCGTAAAGAGGATCCTCGTAGTTCCGCGTGAGTCCAACGAAGGTTCATTACGGCAGGCAGCATGAATATTCGGCTGCAGCACTGATCGAAGATTTTCATTGCAAAGCTATTATTTAAGGTGTGGTCCATGAGAAAAGAAGGGTTATGGTTATGAAGAAAATATATTTACATTTAAGCGTAAGCGAAATTGAGACATAATTAGAGATACGCTCTTCGTCTATGCGAATCAAGTATTCTAGCGTATCCAAAATGCCGCAGTGAGATATATTTTTAATGTTAAAAAATCTAAAACGTTTCATAATCATACACTTAATTATCCTGGTTAGCATTAGAGTCGCGGAGAGAGAATTATATTCTCGCAACTACTTACAACACCTTAAATACTACTTACAACACCTCAATCGGCAAATTGACCTCAAGGGTCAAATTTGCCGATTTCCTTGTCGAAATGGCGTGGAACGACCGAAATATATCTATATATTTCGCATTAATGTCTAACAAAACATCGGAAGTATAAGCTCGTGGCATTTGAGATGCCATTAGAACAGAAAATTCTTCCGCGTCAGTAAAAAACTAATAATTTGAATTTCCGAAAGTTGAAAATACGACAAGTGTGAAGTGATGGTGAGAAGAGTCACTCGGCCAAAGGATGGAAAGCATAATACATTGAATATAAAGTCATTGCTATTCCTATTCAAGTATGTTAGACAGTGCGTATTTATGGGTTAACACAGTGTTTTTCGTTTTCCAAGTAATATTTGATTTACTGTTTTATGTATTCTTCAGAAGCACACTCGGAACCTTTCCCCATGATGGAAGAGAAAGGGTAGTGTGAAGAGATGGTGAGGAGAGTCACTCGATCCATGGATAGAAAGCAGAATTCATTGAGAATAAAATGAGTCTTATTTCATTACTATTTCTATTCAAGTATGTGAGAAAGTGCGTAAGTGAGAAAGAGAAAATCTGATATTCATTATGTAGCATATGTTCAAGCTATATTGAATTTTAACTGTAAAAGAGATTATCTTGAATTATGTACACCAGAACCTCTATTTAACGAAAGCGACGGGACCGAATTTTTTAATATTCGTTATTCGGGAGTTCGTTGTTCAGAGGTGTATTTGTAATTGCATACCTCAAAGGGACCATAACATACCGTATTTCCCGATTCCGAGAGCAAAGCATTTTACCCGAAATAGGTATCTCAAATTATAGTGGATCTTCGACGCCAAAGGTTACGTATTTCTTAAGCCAAAGATACACATTCATCTGTAAATGGCCATTTTGCCAGAATTTACGGTAATGAAAATGGTGAACTTGAAAATATTTCAATAACGATCAATCCAATTCATAACTGCAACATTGAATATTCTGATACAGCCAAAATCGCGTCGTATTAATGCGGTGGAATGCGTAAAAAACAAACATCGATTTCTGCATCACTTTTGAAATCCACTCGGCTTGCGCTTCGTACTCAAATGCGAACACTAAGAACACTCGGCGTGCATTGGAGATCATCGAAGACCATGCAGTTGATGCCGGTGTAGAGTATGCTAGTGATGAGCGATATATCGCTACCTGTGATTGAATCACCGTTACTGAAAAGTAGCAGTCACTGCCGGTGACTAAATACTCGAAATCACTGTGACTGTGGATTCGGCGAAGATAGCTTTGGCTCAGCTTTAATTATTAATAATCAAGCAATTGCTTGTTGCATTATTTTATTGCCATATTTTCACATAACTGGAGCTTCTGTGCCCTAGTCGTCTTAGTTTACTTCATCCAAAGGGACTATTTCATTATACAAAGAAATTAAGACAATACAATATTAGACCTGATCCTTGTGTTTAATTATTGCTTAGTAATTTAATCATATATTCACATAATTGGAGAATAATCGTATTATTTTACCCAAAGAAGAAAATTAGTTTCTTAATATCATTTATGATGAATAAGACTTCCTATACGAAATGTATGTACAGCCAAGAACAGTTTGAGTATAAAGTTTGATAAAAAAATGCCTACGGGATTTTAATGATTGCCTCTTCAATTCCATTACTATATCAAATTGACTTAATTATCGTAATATATACTCAGAATCATAACTATTCCCTCATAAAAAGTTTTTCCCTAATCTTCCAATTATCAATTAAGTTTATTCGTTCCTTTTGAGGAGAGCTCATTTATCGGAATTGAACAAAATAGCAGACTTGTAAAGGAAAGAGTACGCAAAACGGCATTTCGAGCGTCAAATCGGAAATAGCAGCGCCACAAATCACTAGTAACGGCTGACTTTTGTGAGCGATTCTCGTCAGTGATCGCAATCACAATTAAGAATCATCGTTACTGGTGAGTAGCAGTCACAGGTAACAAAGTGATTGGAATATCACAGTTCCGCTCATCACTAGAGCATGCGGGTTTCACTAGACGATTTCTAATAAATCAATTTGTTTATCCCTGGAAAATGAAAGAAAAATTAAAGCTAATTACAGCTGGAAATTACTAAAACTGCAAAAAAAGCTGAACCTGAAAATTTTTCATTTTGGTTAAAATTATTGAAACAGGAATCATAATTATTTTTAAAGAGGTGAAACATATAGCTTATATTTACTCACGAAAAACTCAAATTTTTTACAATTTTCCCAAACAATGCATAACAAAAGTTTCTATTTAAGCAACATCTTTTAATTTCAAAAAAGCAATTATGAGGGTATGATAAATTTTTGTTGGATATAAATTGGAATAGTTTATTACATGTTGATATAGTTCTTGCTGTCAATCAATTGTATGAGATCTTGCATGATTTCACAATATTTTTGTATCCAAGGGTGATATAAAACCAGACATTTTCCTCTCTGGTTCACCAAAGAACTGACAGATTTATTGTTCTTGAAAAAAAGAGCCCATGTTGTTTATAATATTAAATTAAAGCAACACAAAAGATCATTCAAGATAAAATGGAATTTCAAAAAACTCAAGGATTTATCAATCCCTTAAAAATATCTAATGAAAGCAAATAATTTATTGAAAGATATAGGTGAACATAATAGGAGGGATAGAGTTAAATTAAAGCCATTAGCACTGCAGAAGAAACCATTAGAAGAAAGAAGCATATAGTAAGGTAAAAATGGACGACTGAAGACATTGGAATGAATTGATGAAAGGAACAAACTAAGAAAACAAAGAAATATTAAAGATTATAAAAAGTCAAGAACAGAATTACATCATTTTTCCAAGAAGAGAAAGGGAAATGGACTAAAAATGTAACTATTAATAACTATTATAACCATGGGTGTACCGAAGGGGGGCAGCAGCCCCCCCTGGACATCCACCACTGGACCCTTAGCTGCCATACATTTAGCTGGCTAATTATGTGCATATGCAGAAGTAGTGTTGAATTTATGAAATTGTAGATAAAGTTAAATTTATAGGCAAGTATGTTTCCATTCACATGAAGACGTCTGGACCATATCCGTTTGACCTACATGGAGTGAGTAAACAAACGCATTACATGGAAGGAATCGAACTTTCCATGGGCATTTAGAAGTCGCACCTGCAAATAATTTCTGAGAAATAAGTCTATTTTTAGATGCCACAAAAACAATGGAACATGTAAATGCTAATTTATATTTATGATGAATTTTTGATTTGCATTTCTGATTTGCCCCATGCCCCACGCTCATGATTATAACTATTGAAGATGATGTAAGTAAAGGAAGACGTAAGCAGGTATGAGAACTTGAATGCAGAATGTGCTAAAATGTCTCCAATCTGCTGGGCTACGCCTCCTCCTGACCAAAGTTTTGTTAGGGCTGACCAATTTAGATTTCATGGCTTACCACATTACAGATAATGGTATCAATCCCACTAATGTAAAGGTAAGGGCTATTCTGTTTGTGCTCAAAGGACATTATCTCAATGTGCATATCTAGAAATAGTAAATTTTTAGAATAGATTCTTTCTTAATAAGTCCAGGAAATTCTATCCTCCTTACAATATATTTAAATTCATTCTAAATAGTATTGGACTAATGAAGATGCTAATTGTATTCATTGTCTAAGAAGGGTTGTTACCACCCTTGTGCATACATCCATTACAACCCAAACTGTCTCCTATTTTGGCCTAAGATGCCTTTCACCATAGACTTGGAATTTCCCATGCTCGGTCAGAAAGACCCATTGCTTTGGTTATCACATATTAAAACTGCCAAAGAACATCTTCTTAAGCGGACAAGAGGCATTTAGGTATATAAATTCTGGGGGCCAAAATTTGATATGAAGGGAATTTACCATGTTTATGGGTAGTCAACCTGTGGTATCTATCTTTACAACAAAAAGAAAACTACATCACTTTTATATCTTCGTGTTTCAAGGTGGAGTTGAATCATGTCAATTTACAACTACTAGATAAAATATAGGCATGGGAGCAAGAATATGAATGAAGATATTTTTAAGTAGGTGCTCCCAAGAGGATAGTGCTGAAGAATACCATTTTCCGGACTTGACTAGCACTCTGATGTTAGAGATGGTTTCTTAAAATTCACTTTTCAATGCCATGAATGTTGCTGAAGTCATATGAAGTCAGCAGAAATAAGCTATCCAATGTACTACAGGGGCTGCCAAATGCTTAAGACTTCTCAGACAACAAGCCGTTCAACCCTATATTAGAGCTCTCCTGGGCACCTTCCCTGTACTAAAAGACTATATACTTTGTGAAACATGTGTCGTGATCACTAATGTGTTGGCAGTGGAAGGACCTGCACTCTTTATGTTTTAATTATGGATCACCTCGCTGAGAGTGGAAATCTCAATCAGTTGCAGGTGGGACCCACCCTGTCATAAATCCACTAACTCTGATATTATTTTTCAGGATGTTAGCCCTTACAACTTTGCTTTCTTTCCTCCCAATGGCCACAGAGTTCCTATGGTTCCAACTGAAGCCCCTCCTAGTCCTGGAAGGTCCCCACCCTCTGCTATTGTTATTGAGAGGTCTGCCAATTGCAAGACCTCAGCATGATAGGAGACCACCAACTTATCTGAAGGAGGTAGTGTGTTGCTAATTTGAAAGGGGGAAGAATTACACAAATTATCTTTCATGTAATTTTGGGTTTTTATATATTGGAAAAATTTAATACGCTTATTTTAAAGCAGGAAGGAATTGTGATTTACTTCCTATTTTGTTTGTGTATATAGGGCTTAATTTGTATTCTACGAGCCCTGATGCTCAGCAGTCCCTTGCATATATTTATGAGGTAGAACTCTCTTTACTGTAGTCATGAACAGAGGAGTATGTCTTTTTACATAGTAAATAACAGCTATGAATGTAAGGTTCTTCTCTCAACTTTAGTCATTTCAAAGCCTATTGCCATTCAACCATCCGGTCTTTCTGATATAGGTAAAACATTCCAAAGAAATAGATAGTTCATATTCCCACTGCAAAACTTTGAATTGCTATTCCTTAATTTCACAAATAATAAACTTCTTAAATGTTCAGGTAACAGAGATTTTAAAGTTGTCCATCTTTTCTGACTGAATTTTTCTGGGTATGTGAAACCAACAGTAGATGAAGACTAATTTTATTTGAATATCTTATGTGCACCATTGTATATGTCTTGGAATTGGAACTGGTTAACCAAAGTATATGAGTCCTACTGTGTTTCATCAGGGTAGTTTATTAGTTTAGCATAATATGTAGGTATGTGTTAAAATTATATCATCACTGAAATTATTACAAAATATACGTCCTAGCTTAGGTAGTTTTTCTCATTTACAAAAACAATCAGGGGTAAGCATAAAATGAATAAATTTCTTCTATGGATTACTCAATGATTCTTTGGATGGTAACACCTTAGAGAATATCTGAACTTATAAAAGTGAAATTGATCCCCATTTTTAGTGAAAATGTAATGGAAAGACATTCAGGCAGGAAACGTATGAAAGGTTGGTGAAAAGCAATACAATAACAAAGTTTCAATGCTACTCAAATAAATAAATGTAAGTTAAGAGCAAGAAAATGGCAGAAAACGACCACAGTGTATTGTATCGAATACATGTTAGTTCAAAAAAAAGATATTAGAGAATGGGTTGAATCGTACCTTTGCCAGCTAAGAAAGTCTTTTCTCTGGGTGGATGGAAACAAATTCAGGGGAAGGGGTGAGACTTTGGAATGCATAAGAGAAATGGCAGATAAAAGGTTTGAGAGTAGCATCTGAAATTGTAACAGGAGATATTCTTTCTTTTCCACTAGCCATACTTCATATCCATCATGGATGAATGAAGTTACATTCTAATTTTTTTCTTTTGTGAGCATTCTTTCTCATAATTTCTTTTTCACTCTCACCATCCAAAAAATAAGAGTTTATAAAGTTTAAATATAATATAATACATATTAAATAGTTAGTTTGTGAGATAATGTTTTACAAATAAGGAAATCCCTTAACAATGCTTAAAAAACCATGCTTTTCTATTACTAATAGTAGTCTTATTAACTTTTAGTTAGTTAACTTTTGTTAGATAGCACTGAAATAGATAGAAAGAAAATATTCAGCTGATTTATCCATTCTAAAATACAGTAGGTTTTGCATAAGGATATTTAATATTAGAAGAAAGCTTCAATGTTTATATATTTTCTTTTATATTTTTCCTCTGTTGTTAGTTATTACTGATTCGTGTCTTCCTAACATGAAGATTTAATGAATGTGTACAGTGTAATTAAAGTAGATGATGTAGGATTTGTCAACATATATGTGAATGTGTGTTGCAGTATAAGTTCTAAAACATAATCATATAAAACAATTATATTTGGTAATTATTGTAATGTTTATTACGGGAGGCATAGAATTAATCTATAATATTAAACACTTTAATTGCATCAAGTAAAAATTTTTTGATTCCAGTTTAGATGTAAAGAAAGAAAATTTGGAACAGGGCTATTAAAGAATTAGAGGCTCACAAATCTCCAAATAAAATCAAATTTGAAAATTTGGTAATTTTTTATTTTATACTCTTTTATATGTTAGTTGTGCATCTATTTTCAGTATTTTTGGCTCATGATGTACTGTTGATAACGATTAATTTGCATGTTTCCCTTTTGGATATGCAACCACACACTTCAAATATTAAAAAAAGAATTTCATTACATACCTCACTTATCCTTAAAACCTGGAGCATAGAGTATTAAAGATTATCTATAAACGATTTGAAACCTGTTTTAATTTGGTTAACCTGAATACATTGTTAAAAATTAAATTTTTATCAAAATCTTGCGATAACCCCTTGATATGCAACCATCTCACAATTTTCTAATAAGAAGAATTTTAGGGAGTGTGAACTACTAATGAACTGAAATGAGTCACCACATGGTCAATTGGGTCTGAAAATTTCTCAGAGCAACTGCACTCCATCTCATATCCATTACAGCTGCGTTTCTAAGTAAATTGAGACTTCTATTGTTTTCTCTCACCAATGATTCACCACCAATTCATGTAGTTACTTTATTGGCTTCATGTTTGTGAGAGAATGTTATAGTGGTTCACAGGATAAAAATTATTAATATATGGAATATATGACCCTTCTTTTGGAAAAATTTTGAAAGATTGGAAATATTGGATTGTTCATTATCCCGAATGCCAGGAAGATTCAATGTGATTCTTGAAATATTCGGTACCACCATGTAATTTGTTGGTATGGTTAGAGTTGTGTTGTATTTTTCATCCATTTTCCCGGTCATGAAATTATCCCAGAACATGTACGTTGAGCATCACCAGGGTGCGACACTACTGGCCTACAACCACTGGAGCAGACGGAAAACATAAGTGCGGTCCGTAAGAGCAACACCCGATTGCGGAAATTGAATAAAAAGTGAAAAACAAACTTTTGCGTCTGAGCCAAATGACCTTTTAATCATGTATAGTATAAAAATATTGTATGTTTTACCATGAATGTAAATACCATAATTTATTATTAATGTAAAACAAAACTGACTTTGCGGCATCTGCCAAACTATTTACTGTACACAATGTATATATTCTAAGACTCTTATTTCATTTTGATCCCTCTCATTTTTAAATTTATTTACTTATTTAACTATAATCATCACATTAAAATATTTTAAATCATTTTCTAGTTGGGATTAAATTAGAGTAGAGATTATAAATAGAGATGCACCGAATACTCTTTTTCGCTGAATACTGAATAGCCGAATTTTAAAATCTGCATTCGGCCGAAGCCGAATATTACCCCATCGAATTAATTTATAGAATACAAGAAAAATAAGAAATCTTAAAAAAATTTTATTTAATAATTAGTAATCAAATTTTATAAGTTTAAGATTATAGTGAAGAAACAATAATTTTTCCTGCATTATTTGCAGCCAGATTACTCCTGCGGTCACTGTACTGCAGATTTGCAATGCTGAATAAACGTTCACTTTCCACAGAGGTTGGTGGTGGTGATAGGTATTTCTTGGAAATCTCTGCTAGTATAGGGTACTGCTGGTGGCGATGTTGACACTAATTTGCTAGGCATTCTTTCCTCTCTAAAAGTGGCTGACTTAAGTCAAGTCTTATTTCCTCTTCAACTTCTGAAGGTGGGGATCTGGCAAATGTTGAAGTTGAAGCCATTTCATTGAAGCAGTGTTGTTGCAATATATTGAAGCTTTGTGCTCTGCTTGTTGGAGTTGCTATCTGCACATTTCCAGAAAAAGATTTAACCGAGTCCTCATTCATATTCTTTAGTTCTACTCTCTTTGCATGCACTTGGTGCATAATTTCATCACTTGTAAAAAATTAATCCTTAACCCTAGGATCTACAAATGTGGCAATGGAGTTATGTAATTGGCTTTCAAGGTCACAAAATCGTTTCTGAATTTCCATCTGCATCTCAGTTTTCATTGAATGCAAACCAATTTCAGAACCTTCCCTTGAGTAGAATGCCAGAAGTTACTTAACAGCAGGTATCATATAAGAAATACTTGCATTCTCTTGGCACATGAGTTTTGTAACTTCTTCAGCAGGTTCTAATAAACAAACTGATTTCTCTGCGAGCAACCATTGATCATTAGTAAGTCCTGTTATGTTGATATTGTTATAAAACTATATTATTGCTTTTTTCTGTTCAAGCAGCCTTTTTAACATGTAATAGCTGCTATTCCATCTTGATTGAACATCTTGTAAAAGTGAATGGCATGGCAGTTCCAAAATCTCTTGTATTTCCCGTAGTTTGTCATTGGATGAAGATGAATGATGGAAGTGACCTACTATCTTTCTGCTCATAGCAAGTAATTCTGTTATGTTGCGATGTGCTAAAATTGCTCTGTGAACACACAACTGAAGGGTGTGAACAAAGCATTTTATGCTTGTAATTCCTAGATCACTCATAGAGCTCTATGAGTGATCTAGGTATTACAAGTTTGCTCCATTATCAGTAACAATTGCATGACATTTCTCTTTATTGATTTGCCTTTCTTTTAGTATTTCTTCAATCAGTTTTACTATGTTGTTAGCTGTATGAGTTCCAAGAATTTCTCGGCAAGCTAGTAAAGCAGATTCATGGTTAAATTAATTGTCAATCCATCGTGTCAAACTCAAAAAAGATTTCTGGTTGTTTCTGCATGTCCAAATGTCTGTTGTACAAGATATACTTGTAGTGCATTTAATTTTTTCATTTATCTTTTTGAGCACAGCAGAATATACCTCAGGAATGATTTTTTCTGTTACATGTCTCATAGAAGGAACTTTGTATCTGGGATTCATAGCTTATGCAAATCTCAAAAATCCTTCATCTTCAACTATTGAAAATGGCTGGCAATCTATTGCTATAATTTCAGCAAGCCTCCTGTTTAATTTTTTTGCCTCAACTGATTCAGAAATATGAGGAATAGCCTTATTGAAGCATTCTTGTAAAGTTTGCTGTTTTGAGGGTGGATTAGCAAGAGCACAATGTATTTTAGGTGCCACATCTTTCTCAAAATCCTTCTTCTTTTCCTTATACTCATTGTACTCCTTATTATGCCTTTTTCGAAGATGGTTAATCATTGATGTTGTTGCAAGATGGAAGTAAAGGAGAATAAGTCTGCCGTAGCCAGGGAACAAACCCGGGTCTCCCAATTGCCGGTCGGTTGCTCTAACCACTAAGCTACCACGGCAGCACAATCTCCCCTTCACTTCCGAGGGCTATGATGGAGGAGGGTCCATCAAAGACAAATGGCATTGCCCACCAGCCACGAACGGATATCGCGAGATGCACCAAGCCATCAAAGCACTTCGGAAAGCCCCGGAAAAGGCAAAGGTTGAATAAGGTAAAGAAGTTTACATGATACACATTTTTAGGGTAATTGCAAGATGGAAGTGAAGGAGAAAAACATGTGTATCATGTAAACTTCTTCCACCTTATTCAACCTTTGTCTTTTCCGGGGCTTTCCGGAGTGCTTTGATAGCTTGGTCCATCTCGCGATGTCCGTACGTGGCTGGTGGGCAATGCCATTTGTCTTTGATGGACCCTCCTCCATCATAGCCCTCGGAAGTGAAGGGGAGATTGTGCTGCCGTGGTAGCTTAGTGGTTAGAGCAACCGACCGGCAATTGGGAGACCCGGGTTCTCCTTCACTTCCATCTTGCAATTACCCTAAACATGTGTATCATGTAAACTTCTTTCACCTCATTCATTGACGTTGTTGTGAAGGATTTTGGTGTTTTTCCTCCACATGAAATTTTTAAGCAGCAAATTTGACATTCTGCCTTCAATTCATCCTCACAAGATGTGAAGAATTCCCAAATAGGGCTCTTTTTTGAAAAAATCATGGGCTACATGGAATAAATTAATTTAAAATCAAATACAGCTCTAAAGATGATTTTTGGAATACATTATATGAAAAGAATTATTCGATATGAACAACAAAAACGAATAGATAATGATGCAGGAATGTTAGTTGAAATGCCAATTATTCATCGCATAGCTAAAATATTAATATTTAACTCATTTGTATTTCAGTAAAAACGTTTAATGTTCTTACATTGTCACACTTTACCTTTTGTAACAGTGAGCTTTCTGTACGAACGTAAAATTTTTATTTGTTTAGCCTTAGCCTCGTCTGCTAAAGTTAAAAATGATACTGATAATAAGTTCTGGGTGTTAAGTCCGTTTTTACACTAGGCAATTAATTGCGCAATAAGATGCAGCATTAATTCGCGCGTGCAATTTCTGAGCGGAATGATTGAGTAACGGATGATTGTACTGTTTTGAAGGGAATGGGTATAATGCGCAACTTTGTTTACATCGTGAGTTATATCGAGTGCTGTTATTGAAATGGGTAATTAAGTGATCGTATTAGATGTATTTGCAATGGCAATCCAGAACCAGTTTGAGCGTTCTTCCATGACTGCCCATAACCACGAACGCCCAAAACCGTCCTCCGAATGCGCAGCAATCCCGAAAAATTTAATTTTATACCGTAAATTGTAATTTAAATCATAATTCCACCAGACTTTTTAATTAATAAAATTACATGTAGTATTCGGCCATTCAAAGGCCGAGTCCGAGGCCGAATGCCAGATTTTGGCCGAATATTCAGCCGAAGCCGAACTTCGGTGTGTCTCTAATTATAAACTTTTTAAAGGGCCTTCTTATAATGAACACGGATCTTGAATTCAATGCATTCGTTCCAACAAGGTAAAAGAGAACAAGCAAGAGTCACTTTCAATTGAGATAACGAATTACAGAAAATTATGAGAAGAGATTATGGACACCTTTTATACAAAATTCTGAATCTATTGACCTTGCTAATTGAAATAATCACCAGAAGACTATTTTGTTCCCGCTTTCGTGCACAATTTATCGTTGTGCATCTGTTTCTAACATGGCGCGGTGCTTAGGAGAGTATGAAACACACAGTCCGAAAGTGAAATTTTACCATAAATTTAAATATTCACTAACTTAAAAAAGGAAACTGATACTTACTGTATTTCTTCGTTTCTTTTCATTATTACAAAGATATGATTATCTTTTAAGAGTATATCATCATTACATTACATACTCTTAATGCATTCTAAATTTGAGTTTCAATTTGTTTATTGTTTACTTCAATAAAAAGACATACGAAAATACTATTTTCAAATAAATCTGAAAGGAATAATCAAAATATGCGTAATTTTAGCAATACCCTAAAGTTTACATAACTTAATCTGGTGAAATTATCGTTTAAACGGAAATTTTACCAGAGCTTTGATTTGTTCTCGTATATCGTCTACACGAATGCATTTAAGGATATTTGTTTCGAATAATAAGTAGTAGATAATTCGCGGTAAAAAGATAGTCATGATGGAGCTACAAACTCGTACAAACGCTAATGTTGTTCCTGGCAACCGAGTAAACAAATGGTATTCACTTGATTGCATTTCAGGGTAAATTTCTAGTTTCACACAGTCAGAATTTATCCCTTACTGTGTGAAACTAGAAATTTACCTATTAGCGTACTGAAATGGGTAAATTTCTAGTTTCACACAGTCAGGGATGTGTCTCCCCCTAAAATATAGTCGAAATCGGGCCAAAACCACTTGAGGAAAAAAATAAAAGGCTGACTGTGTGAAACTAGAAATTTACCGAACTTTCTTTACCGCCCCCGAAAATTTTCTTCTCATCCGAACAGTTTCCAAATGATTGCCCAAATATCATACTCTTATATATTTATATTTCGCTCCGCAACACCACAATGCGGCATTTCGTACGTCACCTATTTTCCCCCAGCCCCTCTCCTTCGTTCCGGCAGTCGCCGCCAGGGGCCAGTAAGCGCATGGTGTTCAAAATCTTGAAATAACGTGGTTCGTTATGCCGACCGAGAAAAGTCACGAAAAACGTTTTTTAAACTCGTTCCGAACGTAAATAACCTTCGCGAGTGACGCAAAACGTTTCATAGTTCACGTTTAATCTATCGGTGAACTTCGTGACAGCGTAGACAGTAAAAAATCGGTGTATTTGTGTTGGTTACCGTTACTTTGCATAGCTTCGGGCATGTAGAATGTGTTAGGAAGTGCACAAAGTGTCTCAAAGTGATCCAACTCTTCACTGGTGTATCGATGTACAAAGATACAGCTTCCGTGAACCATTGGTGAAGCTTCCGTGACAGTTTTCATGCTCGTGATGCGAAAAAGTTAAGTTTAACCGACTCGTCAACGGAATTACCACGTTGAAGTTTGGAAACATATTTTAGCAGTGTAGCAAAGGCATTTAGGACGTGAATTTCCTTTTAATTATGTGTTTCATTATGTTCGCAATGAAAACTGGTGAGTTTTATCTTTTTATCGTTGGTTATATTCCTTGCATTGGCCACTTGAAGTGTTTTTTCGGAAGGAGTTGATTGTTGTTTAAGAATCTCGCTGAAAGTTTTGACGAGTTTAAAGAGTTAGTTAAAGTGTTTTCTGGAGTTGAGAAAGTTAATATAGTTCTTTATTAGTTGAATTAGGTAGGTTTGTAGCCTCCGGTGTAGGAAAATTGTCCTGAAATTAGCAAACTATCATTTATGTAAGCGTTTGTACACTGTTAACATTTTCTCGTGAGCGATTTTGAATAATGATTACCTTTTAAAACTTTTCGACAAGTTATTGAACTGGTTTAAGCTGTTGATAAAGTGAATTGGATGTTAACTAGTTTAATTGATTATCTTTGTAGCACCCGGAACGGCAAAATCGCAAATTATATTCATCTCTTCACTTGTATTTTTATTTTACAAACATTTCATACATATTTTTATGTTCTCTTTTTCCAAATGAAGATCAATAAGCAGATCATGGTTTGTTTGTTATAAAATGAAATTGTGCTTTTTTCTAAGTAATGTGCTTATTTCACGTAGCGTTGTACTTGAAAACAAAAACTTGCTTTGTATTTCTGTCTAAAAAAATTGAAATCTACGTTTTTGACGTAAAAATTAAACTTAAGGTCCGTTGAAGGGAGTGCCAAATGTTTTTCGAATTGATTAAAAAATTTTTGGGTTAATATGTGACCTTAGGTACAACTTTTTATCCACTTAAAATTTTTAATAAAAAAAAACGTTTTTCGTGATAAAATCTAACATGCAATAAGCAACTTTGTCTCTATTTCGTAGATTCTCTGTCCCCAGGAGACGCAAGCTATAGCGCAGAACCTCAATGAATACTCTCTCTACAACCATGTGATCATGCTCCTCGAGCACATAAGCAGCCCATCATTAAACAAGGAAAAGAGGAAATCACTTACGACAACTACGACACGTTCGTCAGCAAGCTGCAGACGTTGTGCAAGCACAGGGGAGGGCCCCAAGGGTCCGAGTACGGGACGGTGAGATCAGGACTTCACTGTTCTGTCCACGTCCGTCTAAAGACAGGTACCATTCTATCTTTTTTAATCTCACTAATTTGAACGTTTGCTGAAAGAATCTATACTGCTGAATTCTTACATTTGTTGCAAATGTTACGCCTCTAGATCAGATGAAAATGGGAGTTTGCAAAAGAGTGCTGAGTCTGCTTAGAATGTACTTTATCCGCTTACTATATGCTTACCGTGCTTAGAATATGCTAACTCCGCTTAATATCTGCTTACTCAGCTTAGTATCTGCTTAGTATGCTTAGAACATGCTTATTCCGCTGAGAAATCGCTTAGATATTTTTTTAATAAGTAAGGCTTATAAGGGGAACCCACGGTCTGGGAAATGAAGTTCGGGATGAGGCTTTGCGTGGTAATAGCAGGGCCCGAAACTCATTCTATGCTAAAGCCATAGGACCCCATAAGGCCCCAGTCCCGAGGAAAAGGCCCCAAAGTTTTTACAACAATATATATACTTAAAAGTTTAATGCAACGTTTAACTGGCACGCTAGTCTAGGCAGTAGCAATCCTAACTGGAAATGCGTAGTTTCCGTGTTCAAACCTCTGTTAGACCAATTATTTTTTCTTTTTTTTCATAAATTTTATTTTATATTCATTTTATTTTGTATTCATTTTATTTTATATTCATTTTATTTTTTAGTTTATTTAATATTATAATGATAATCGTGCAAATATCGTCATGCATCGTAAGAATGTGCATGATCGGAAATATTGTGTATGGGAGAATAATGAAGTCAAGAAGAATAGAAATTATATTTGCAGCTATATTTATTCATAGTCCGATTTTTTTTATTATCATGATAATGATACTTAAATAATGATAATTATCATAAAAGCATTCCAAGCAAAAGATATTCGGGCAATGTGAGCAACAAATAAATGATGGCTGTTTACATGTACAAGGAGTTTTAAGCAGGTCTATTGAATAGCAAACTTCGTTAACATTCCTAAAAACTTTTCGCTTGTCTGTTAACTTTGAGGCGAACCAGCCGTATTGAAGCATATCAGTAAAAATTGGAGATGATAATTGGTGGTGAACTATGGATTGAATTTTGATGCAATCTTCCCAAGAAGTAATTTATTTTTCAACCAAAGTAGCAGAATTTTGTAGGCGCTTCATGAAATTTTATGTTTGCTTAGAGGCTGCTAACTTAGTTTATAGTCCGTTAAGTTCACTTACAGACCGCTTAGTTCGCTTAGAGACCAATTACTTCGCTTGTAGACCGCTTAGTTTTCTTAGAGACTGCTTACTTCGCTTAGTGTCAGCTTGGATGTGCGCTTTTCGTGGAATCGATTTTTCGCTCAAACTTCTGCAAACTTCCCCTTCTCCCCCTCCCCTTCATTCCTCCCCTATTCCTCCTCCCCTTTCGGCGTTATTCATCTGTTTTCTCTCCTTCTTCTCTCTCAACTAAAATGGCCGCTTTAATACAATTTCATCATTTGTTGCTGCTCCACAGAGAGAGTCACACATGACTTTTGCAGAAAATGTCCTGGGTTTGATGCAAAAATCTGCCCTTTAAAATACATTGAGGTAGTTCTTCATTATTTTTTTAAATGCACTTATCGAAATGATAGGAAGTTCGTGCATGGCTAAAAGATGCAAGGTAAGAATTGGGTTAAGAAAAAGAAATAGGTAGGATGTTACTATTCCTGGGTTCGATGCCAGAGCACATTAACATTTCTCACGTAAGGAATATATGTGAAAAGTAGGACCTCGTTTGAGGCAGTTGCAGCCAATATTTCTGCTTGAATTTTCACATACTGCTGGAGATGGCGAAATTCTGTTGTGCTGCATAGTTAGTATCACCAGGAAGACCCGGGTTTGATGCCGGACGAATAAATTGCAACGAATTTTAAGAATATTTACAATCTTTTTTTTTTCTTTTGAGGACCATCCCGATTTGATGCCGATATGAAATTAGTGTTGTTGATCTGCTTGCAGTATGAAGCTATATTTTACTCGTATTAAATAATATCTGCAGTTTATTTTAATGATTTTCGAAGAAATCGGCGAAATAAGGGAAGTTTGCTAACGTACTCTGTTTTTTGGCTCTGGAACAGGAGTTTGAAAAAGGT
This sequence comes from Sympetrum striolatum, assembly GCA_947579665.1. Lineage (NCBI taxonomy): Eukaryota > Metazoa > Arthropoda > Insecta > Odonata > Libellulidae > Sympetrum > Sympetrum striolatum. The sequence continues at coordinate 4,112,615 of OX388351.1, forward strand.
GTCACGAGCAAATAAGTATTCCCAATGGTATTCGGTGGGTGGGGGTGGGTGCATTCGGAAAACTTTGTTCAGATAAACTCAATTCCGATGAACGGGAGTTTACTGTATTACATGATTAGCATTATCCTATAGATTATGCGACCTGCAATTCCCAAATGCTATGCTGGTTAGTAGGAATCAAAGGGAAAAAATCAGCTGATAGAGGTCAATGACCTTTTCAAAAGTAGGTCATCCTGAAACTCACTGATACATATTAGTAGAGGTGTTTGAAAATTTTTTAATTTTTTCTTAAATTTGTTGATTTGCAAACCCAATTGTGGTGTTTCGTGTTTTTATTACGTTTCCTAAATTTGGTGTTACTAATTTTCACTTAGTCTCATTTAAGCAAAGGAATAATGTTAGGCATACTTTATCATAAACATTAAAAGCATTGAAAATATTATTAACTGTAAATTATACAAAATATTAAATTAAATTTATTTAAAACTGTACTGTTTACACCTAAGAAACATGCGTTCACAGCTTCGGATCAACAAAACATGATATTTTCATTAAAACATATTGACGCGGTAGATGTTAGGATAAACAAAACATTTCTTCGTGAAATTAGGCAATATTTCATGATAATCCATAATGGAAAGAAAGTTTTGTGAATTTATTGCAAAAGATCAAAGCTGAATTCACGTAAGAAAAAAATGTCACTTCCGATCAAAAATATGATTAAAATACATAAATGATACAATTATATTATTGTACATTTACTTTGTACTATTGTACAATCATAGTAAATTCTGAATAAGACCCTTGTCAGCCCATACACTACACCCAATAGGTGGGGCCTAACTAACGCTAAGTAACATCGCTCGCAGACTTTTTCTTCGCTCCTACCGACTATTCTTTTAACGAAGCCGAGTTTCTTAAGTGCTTTTCCAAATATATTTCGGATGTGGGCACTCCATGATGGATTATTCCTGAGAGTTACTCCAAGATACTTTACCGATATTACTGTCATTAGGTTTACCCCTCGGAGGCTATAAGAATAATCATTTATTATAGATTTTCTTTCGATGAAGTTAACTACGGAACGTTTTTCTACATTAAGCTCTAATTGCCAATCATCGCACCAGTTCATAATTCTATCTAAGTAGTTTGAAAGGGTTAATCTATCCTCTGAACTAACTATTTCCCTGTATATGACTGTGTCGTCTGCGAAGATCCTAACATTGCTTTCAATGTGATTGCTGTGTTCGTTGATGTATACTAAAAATAACAACGGTCCAATTACACTGCCCTGAGGGACGCCTGAGGTCACCTTAACCGAGTTGGAACTAATACCATCGAGTACTACTCATTGCTCTCTATCGGTGAGAAAGTCTTTTATCCAGTTAATAACTTCTGCATTGATACCCGCAACTTCTAATTTGTACAGCAATTTATGATGAGGTACCTTATCGAAAGCCTTCCGAAAATCTAAAAATATCGCATCAACTTGCTTATGTTTTTCAGCAGAGTTTAGAATATCGCGTACTAATAAAGCCAGCTGAGACTCGCTATATATCGAGTAAGAATACTCGCTAGAATATCAAGTACTACTCGTTGCTCTCTATCCGAGAGAAAGTCTTTTATCCAGTTAATTACTTCTGCATTCATACCCACAAACAAAACCAGTTAATCAACAAATTCCATTTTGGAAAATGTTGATTAACTGGATTCTTGTTTGAATTGTTACTAAGGTAACCGTACTAATGGAATTTTTCTCTTCCTGCAGTTGCAGCCGTGGCCGCAGTCGCTGCAGCGGTGGCGCACTCTAGCGGCAGAAAGGGGAAGCACGGAGAAGACATTTATCCCAACTACAAAATACATCCAATATGTGAGAAAAAATGATTATTCTTGTTAACAAAATCTATGTTTTATTTGATGGAAATTATCTAAGAAAAAGTTTTACTTTTACCACAAATTTAAGTTTAGTTTTATTTGATATAGAATGATATACAGTGGAACCTCGTTTCACGAACTTAATCTGTTCCTGGACCCTGATCATGAACTGAAGTGGTTGTGGACAATTTTTCACGTTGAAATAAATGTAAATACAATTAATCCATTCCAGACTCTGAATCTTTGCATTTTGTAAGTGTATTTTTGTTTAGAATGCGCGTAAGTTACATGTAAAATTGTGTATGATCGATGATAATGAGATTAAATTAGAAATAATGGTCAAACGAAATTGAGATGAACACCAAAAGAAAGGAAATTGAATAAAGATTCCTATTTTGGTCGTAGAATATCGTATTCGAGTCGAAATTTTGAGAATTCAGACAAAAATTGTGATCAATTTGTGTAATTTCGTGTGTGTAAATAATTCCCTCATGTCAATGGTGATTGTTGAAATAAAACCATAAGTAAACTTTGAAATTTAAATTCAGCTGTCCAACAAATAACAAAATGCTATATTATAACAGTTACAAGCACTATTTGTAAGGTGACCATACGTACCGGTTCGGCCGGGACAGTACCGGTTTTGGGGTGTTTGTCTCAGTGTCCCGAAAGACTAAACAAAAATTCTAATTTGTACCGGTCTTTGGATTTATGCTAGCAAAATAATCAGTTTGTTTTTTAAATTTTGGTCTTTTTTTAAACACTTGCAAAAATAACGATCTGAAAAATATCATCATATATAAATAGAAGGAAAGAGTGACTTTTGTGAATTTGAATTGTGAATAAAAATCTCTTTGAAATGTTTAATGAAAAAATAATTTCATTAACATTATAATGAATTTAAAATCTTTTTCCTTAATATTTGTTTTCTTCTATTGTTCTATTGAATTAACAATGCTTAATATATACATACATTCCTATATTTATAATATACTAAGCTCTTACATATGAAGCAGCAGGAAGTTGCACCAATTCGGGTGCTGGAAAAGTGCGTTGTAATGGACTCAGAGGGTCAACTTTTCTAACGCTTCTTAACCAAAGAAACATGTATACATAAATACATACATACATACACACATACACACATACTTGTAAAATTGCCTATGCTTCAGGAAAAGTGACAGTTTGTCCCTGTTTAGCAGATCAGAAATCTGGTCACCTTAACTATTTGTGTCAATGGAAAATACGTGTTGATTTATTGGTATTATATATATTTTCCGACCTGAATTTAATTTTAATTCCATCATTTTTGAAGGGGGAATTTACTATTACTAATAGTAGTTACTTGACACCCATTACTTGTAGAAGAACTAATTATTTCACCTTATTTGAATTTCTTATTAGACTTAGTACTGAATGGTTCTGCTTCGCAGTATCTCATAAGTAAGATAAACTGTATATTCAGATGCTAAAAACGTTGTACAGAAGTGATACTGAGATTATTACTCCTAATTTATACATCAAATATAATGTATTATCTCGTAAATACCTACTTTATTTAATTCTACTATGTAAATGCTGTAGAATACCTTATGGAATATAACACAATTTATAGCACAAGACAAAGTTACTATGTTGTCCCAAAGGTAATTAATAGGTTTGGTGAAAGACAATTAATGTTTATCATCCCAAAACTGATGAACCAGGGTGGCCACAGTACCTCGAGACCTTGAGAACATTGAAAAAAACCTTGAATTTTCGCTGACCTTGAAAAAACGTGAAAACGCCTTGATTTTTTTGCAAAACCTTGAAAAATCCTGATCCAACTCGTTATCCTGATTCATTCCGAAATAAACCACTCATTCAAATTCTGGCACCAGCACTGCCTACGCGAAAACTCCGAAACCACATTCAGAAACAACCATCGCCTTTCGTGCCGCTGATTGGCGTGAACATTCATTTCTGGGTAAAGTTTGAAAGTTGTACCTTGTTTGTGATGGAATAAATTACAAATTTTTATTGAAGAATTGAATGAAAACCAAAAACTTTATTTGGACCTTGAAAAATCCTCAACTTGACCTAGAAAAACTTGAAATGACCTTGATTTTTTTAACATCCCATTCTGCAGCCACCCTGTGAATAAATATAATTTGCATGGTCAGGTATTTCATTCAAGCAGCACCATACGTCGCAAGAATGTCATTTAAAATAAGTTATTGGTAGAGGTATTTGTTTTACACAATAAGGGATAAAACCTACAAATAATGCAAATTTTGGCAGATTTAGCGAAGTAATGCTAATGTCGACAGTTTTAATATGCAGCGTGGATTTTGTTGATTTTCTGCTTCATTCATCATCTGTAAGAGAGGGAAATGTAATTTTGGTATTATTGAAATAAATGTACAATATATAATTGTATTATTTCAGTATATTTTGTCATATTTTAGATCACTCATGACATCTTTGTTTGCGCGAATTCAGCTTTGACCTTTTGCAAGAAATTCACAAACCTTTCTTTCCTTTATGGATTATCACTAAATCTCGCCTAATTCCACGAAGAAATATGTTTTGTTTTTCCTAACATTTATTGTGTCAACATGCTTTAATGAAAATATCATGTTTTGTTGATCTTAAGCTGTGAATGAACTAAATTGTGCCTAATATTATTCCTTTGCTTAAATGAGACTCTGTGAAATAAGTAACACCAAATTTAGGGAACATAATAAAAACACAAAACATCACAATTTGGTTTTCAAATCAACAAATTTCTGAAAAAATAAAAACACTTTCAAACACCTCTAGTTATTGGAAATGTAATTTCTTTTGTTATTTTTAAAGTTATATTTCGTCAACACTGAACAGTATTCTACAAAGCAAACTATTTAACCAAGTTTAAATCAACTTAAATCCATATTCCATCGACAGGCACTTGCCTGATGGAACTTGAATGTTCTTATTGTAGTAAATAAAAAATAAATGATAATAATAATATTTAAATATTATGAATAAATAATGTAAACTCAAACAGTCTCCTGCTGACAAAAAATCAACTGGAGTTTACCGTATGCGGTTAGCCTGTTAGTTAGCTTAGTGTGTGATGCTTATAATCTGTTTTCTTTTCGCAGGAATGGAGCTGATGTCTTCGGGTGGGGGCGGAGATGGAGGCAGTGGTGGGGGCGGAGAGGAGAATGGAGGCGAAGACCTGATGACGCTGGAGGTGGAGATATCGGAGCTGCAGCGGGAGAACGCCAGAGTGGAGTCTCAGATGATGAGGCTCAGGTCGGATATACCCGCAATGGAAGCACATCTGAGACAAGGTAATCATTTCTTATGAGGTAACGCTATGAAAGTGATGAAAAGAGTGTTCTGATAGGAACGGGCCGAGCAGACTACCCATGTCTAATCAACACAGTTTAGAAAGAAAGTTTCCTCACTGTTTCAGATTTTCTTAAAATTTTGTACACTTATACTCCTTGCTATTAATAAGAAAAATGCCAAATTTTACATTTTTATCTCAAACCTATGATTTAGTTCTTCAAAAATTATTGTAAGTACCTACTGGGTTCCATGTTTGACTACACATCGGGTAACAAATACAACATGTAAAGAAAAAACTAATCAACTCTGATAGCACCCACCATAGTGCTATATATAAAGTTTGGTATTGATACCCCTAATGGTTTTTACGTTAGAGCGCCCACAACCACACACACATACACACACACACACACATACACACAGACATCATTCCGAAAATGGTCAAAACGTGTTCTAGGGACCCCAAAACATGTATTTCTGTTGAAATCTCGAAGTCGAATTTTTTCATGAAAACAATACTTTCTATATACTACGGATATTGAGAAATTAACGAGCTTACCTTAATTAGTTGTTTTAATGAACCCATCATAATGCCTCATTAAAAATTTTCCAATTGTTTACTTTTTTAGGAATATTTTGAATGTAAAAAAATTAAGTCCTTGGTCAGCCAGCAGACACATTGTCTTGATAAAATTGGGTCACATTGGAAAACCAGCGACAGAAGTAGTTTTTTAACAATGAACCGATTAAGACCCCACTTTCATATTTTACTATACGATTCACTACAGTACTAAGTATTTATACTAATATTTTGAGAATTTTAATTATGTACTTAAAAAATAATTAAACAAATTATTTATATGGATTAAAAAAACTGTTTTCATTAATACTTTCGTCATGTTGCATATCATTTTAAAGAGCATTTCAAATGCTGTCAAATTACACCTCTTTCAGCTCTTTGGATGAACTAGAACAGCTTCTAGAGAGATTTCAAAAATGAATATTAGTCTTTTAGGCAAGTTTTTGAAAACTTTACACAACCATATCTCGGAAACGGTTTGAGATAAAAATTTAAAATTTGGAATTTGTCTTAGTATTAGCTAAAAGTATAAGTATACCAAATATTAAGCAAATCTGAGGAGGTGAGGTTAAATGGGTGTGTTGATTTGACATGGTATGACCCCCATGGTGATGACTGAGTAGAAGCAGATCTGCTTATTTAATATGAAACAGCTTCACTTAGTGCTAAAGAAATGTTTAAGAGGATTTAAACTGAAAAATCTGATGTGGCCAACACATGACTTTCTCCGTATTTATTGAAAACAGAAGTCTATTCCAGTAATATATAAATAACTCCAAAACAATGAGTGTTACAGGAAACTGTTTCATACAAAATTTGTAGTAAAAAACATTATCTATAACTTTGGAACATAATTGTGTACACCTACATTGCATTCTGACAGAGATAAGTATGAATAACTTCTATTTATGGTTAAACAACAACTTCCGGTTAACCAATTTTCAAGAATAACTCTTAAACAATCAGTGTTTTATACAAAAGTTGTAGTAAAATACATTATCTACAACTTTTGAGTCTAAAAGTATATACCTATATTGTATTTTTACAGAGATATTTTAGAAACAAACTTTTGTTCCGGTTAAACCAGAACTTCTGGTTAACCGATATTCATAAAAAACTAATTAACTCATGGCATTGTTAGGAAAATTCTGAATATGAATTTTAAAAATGATCGGATAGTTACATTTTAAGATAGAGCGCACACAAACTTTTTAATCACAGACATACTGACAGACAGACACACAGACAGACAAGTTCGGGAAAGTAGCGAAAACATGCTCTATGGGCCCCAAAACATCTATTTCCGTCGAAATCTGGAGGTCGAATTTTTTTGCGAATACAATACTTTCTCTATACTACGGGAGAAAGTAAAAATAGTTATTTGTTTTATTAAAATTATTTGCTTTCGTGAATTAATTATTATATTGTTATTGTTTTTGTGTTAATTATTGAAATGATTTAGAGGTAAACGCCTCGAAACAGATTCGTATCTCATAATTGCATCGAAAATAGCAAATGTCTAAAGTGATCGAACTTTTGTTATTAAAAATTCTTAAATTGCATCGTTAAAGAAAATCATAAAATATTGTTTTTATTTTATTTTAATATCCATAATTTATCTTATTAAATATATTATAAATTTGTTTATGAATTATTAAAGTATTATTAAATATGATAAAAAATATTGAGATGTAAATTTAGAACTGTCCAACGAAATAAGAAATCATGTGGTAAGCGGAGTTAATCGTATGCTTATGAAATTCGATTTATTCTTCAAAACAGTTTGTTGGGTCAGGTGGAAATTTCTTACATTTTGAGTCATTATACTCCCTTTGATATAATCAATATGCAGAATGCAGGCAACTCTTGCTTATCTATTTTATATAGATGCTTCTCCGGATTCATATATATATATAGATAGGATACTAATTCACAGGCTAAACCACAAACGTCATTGACTTGAAAATTTTACGATGTATTGGCCATAACGTGTAACCGCCAGAAAATTATACCACATTAAAATTTCTCTCATAAGGAATATATGGGAAAAGTAGGATGTCGTTTGAGGCAGTTGCAGCCAATATTTCTGCTTGAATTTTCACATATAGTTTAGAGATGGTGATTTTCTGTTGTGCTGCATAGTAAGACCCGGGTTTGATGCCGGACAATTAAATTGCAGCGAATTTTAAGAATATTTTCAATCATTTTTTTTCGAGGAACGACAGCATTTCAATTAGTAATAATGTGGATTATCGTAAAAAACGTTTTTTTCGTATTCGTAAGATGTATTCGTAACTGTATTCGTAGAGATGCGGGGAAAAAGTAAATTCTAAACGTTATCCGTTCAGAACTTTACTTTCTGTTTCCTTTAGCGTCAAAATTTCCCCAGATGTTTTATGACTTGACCTACGCGACATGGGGGTTGTAAATGCCCTGTATGCAGCTGGTTTATTTAACATTTTAAATGAGGTCATGGCATTCCCCCAATTTGCAGAATTTTTTCCTGAAATCGGGGCAAAACTAAAACTACGCATAGAATTTTTAAGTTTGTTAATTTCAATATAAAGTAATATTTTACCGTCGCAGTGTCTCTGTTCATTCGATGCAGCTCGAAATACTATGATAAGAACAACGTCGTTTATTCAGACGCAACAAAAATAGATATTTCTCAAACCTTAGGGAAAAAATTTCCAAGCTGAATCCCAAACACGTTCATATTTACTAATATCCTTCTCAACCCATAGACCCTAGCGAAACCCAAAGATTTCCTGACGGAAAAAAACACTTCAATGGAGATAACTTGAACAGAGGCTAATTCTCTGACATGAACGATAGTCTTCTGGAATTGTCTCTACAAAGGGAAAATTGAGGAACAATAGGATATAACAACATGTTCCTTCAAAATAGTTGTTGTTCGACGAGAACTGCATTTGTTTCCGACGTTCAAATTATGCGTGAAGGAGAACGTAACAGTCTCTAATGATTAACAGAAAGAAGTAATCTTTAAAACAATTGAAATAATACTTGCAGTGTTAATGTGAAAACTTATAATATCCTCAATCTATTTAAAAATCTTAATTTATCAGATGTTTAACTTCCTCACTTCAGAAATAATAACCCTTCATTAACAATGTCAACCAAGTTTGCTTCCTTGATAATATAAAATTTAAATGTGAGTGAAATTTTAAGAGTTTTATACATTGTTCATGGTGACGTAAATATATTTGTTTTGAATGTTTATACTTCAAATATCACCCAAAAACATGTGGAAAATAAAAATTTAAATAAAATGTGTTCTGTACATAAATACGCATAAATTTCCTTTTATTCTACAAATAATGATTACGTATCCGATAAAGGTCGATGTAGTTGTGCAAACAGGGTAATTCCCGGCTTAAGTTTAATATATTTAATCGTCGTCCTAAAAAGAAAATTATCAAAACTTTCGAATTGAATTAGTTCGCGAATGATTACTAGATATTTAACTTTAAAAAAGGAAAATAAAGTCATTGTATTTTTTTAATTGCTGTTTGAAGAAGAGAATATAATATTCGATGCCGGTTATGTCAGTTTAAGTTTGTAAGGATCTTTCACAATTTCCTCTGTGCACGGGTTTTCCCCGCTTCCCTCTCTTCGTTCTCCTCGCTATATATCGTTATTAATGGTGGTTAGAGAAAGCAATTTTGGTAAGTAAAGAAAATTCGGAGAATTCTCATTTTCCTGATAAGAATCTACGTGTTATAATTAGTAAAAGGAGCATTAGAAAGCAAAGAGTTGCTCCTGAATGAAGGATAAAAATTGATATGATATTTTTAGAAATACATAAAAATTTAAAGGCAGAAAAAGGAAACTAAAAAATCTATCACATGTCGGATTCGAACTAGCAAAAGAAAAATTCGATGACGGACACGCTGCCCATTACGCCACGACTTCTGCTGATAGTGACGTGACTTCTACAAAATAAGCCTTGCATGTGATCAGACGCTAATTTTAAAAGGTTATAATTAAATAACTATAGAGAGTTGGTCAAAACGGCTTCAGATTTGTAATAAGCATATGCTGGTGAACCTATCCTTAAAGTATCATTAAGATCCGTTTCCCGCAGAGGTAAAGGTTCCCTTGTAAGACCTACTTTCGCTGAATCCCACGAAAATTTAAGTTGGAAAAATAATAATCCAGTAAAAAGAATAGTTTGTGGCAACTAAGGTATTTGTGATGCATGTAAGTGCAATTTTTACCAAACTTTTAAAAGATTATGAGATGCTTTCGGTACTTTGCGGGGCGATTCGCTTCAATAATACGCTCGTCGTAGCCAGAATGGGCAAGATGGTGGAAATTTGGTGCGCAGGAAAAACCATCATATTAAAAAATTCATAACTTCCTTTAGAAATAAGATAAAGTATTCCGTCCTTCACCAAAAACTACCTTATACATTTCTTTAAATTTCATACGCATCATGTATTGGGGTATCTCTTACGGTACGAGACTTCGCCGCTGATCGCTTTTTGGAATGCATAATTCAAAATTTTAGGATCAAACTGTACTTTTTTTGTTATAAAAGTTTTCAAATTACGAATATCGTAATTTTATGCTAACCATTACGGAAAGTTAACTCTGGGATATTTTCTGTGTAAATTTGGTGCCAATTAAAGCAACGCCATGTTTAATACAGCGTTATTAAGATAATGTCGGAAAATAGCGTTTCCAGGCGGAAATGTAAGAAAATATTTTTTATAAATGTTATTTTAACTAATATGAAAAAAATATTTTCACCATGTATTCAGCCTTTATATTTTACCCCATATATGATTTTATTATCTACCGATTTGTAAATTTTTGTAAATGGCAACTTTGAGTGCCACTCCGCTCAGTCCGCTTGTGATCTGACCCATCTCATTTCTCGCCTAGCTCACTCCGCAAACCCTGCTGGCAGTGGAAGGCAAATACCATTTTTCTTTGAAACTCTTTCTTAGTGGAAGGACAGGACTATTTTACTCCGTTCCGCTAAGCTATTTCTCGCTCATTTCTCTTTCGCAGTGGAAGGCGGGCATTATGCTTCAAAGTACAGCTAACAGCAAAAAAAAGTTACCACCCCTGACCCACCAAGAAATTCTAAGTCCAAATTTCGGGCCAGCGAGCCTTTCTCTCGAAAAGGGAAGGAGAGAAAAGAAAGATGGAGAACATGGTACGTTACGCTAGCTCGGCTCTTGCGTTTGGATGGAGAATTTTCGTTATTTATATAAAAATCATTTACTACTATCCATTATCTGCCGCAACATTTGATGTGTTAACGCGTACTATTGAATTTGACGACGATCAAATGGAAAATAACTAAAGAAATGAATCGAATTGAATGCAGCAATCAAAGTCACTCTCACTTTAATTTTCGAAAACAGATTATTAAATCATATCCAAAACAATACAAATGAATTTAACTGAATACAACATTCGGTATCAAATTAACTCACATTTCGTTTTTCGAAAATCGATCGTTTTAATCACTTCCAACGATTTATTATGCTCATCAATGTGAACGAAACCAGCAACTATTCTCTTCTTCTTAAATTCAAATAGGCCAAAAAGCAGGATCTCGGATTCAACAATGGCATTTGTCGTCAGGGGGACCGGCTGTTTATACTCACAAAACTTTTCGTGTATTCCGTAAAAGAACTCGAAAATTCTATTCGGAAACAACTATGAACGACCAAAATAAGGTTTTCTATTCATTTACTCCGCTATTGGTTCTTGTCTCAATCTCGTATGACTATTATTTTTAATTTAATTTTGCAAAAGAAATGAAGCATGCAGCGACAAAAATGAACTTTACGTGCATTTCTTACGGAAATGCTTTGACTCGTCTGGGATCGAAGCAAGGACAAAGTGTCACCATTTTTTACAATATAAACACTTTCCTATATATATATATATATATATTTGAATGCAATGTTCTATAAAAATTTCAAGTCACGACCAAGTGATTTTTGAGTTTTGCGGGCACAAACATAAGCAGGCTGAATTTCTATACATAAGATATGTGCATAATTCGGTGGATTATTATAATTTAATTTGATTGCTTTTACAACCCTTTCGTTTAACTTTCCCAATTGAAAAGCGTTCTATCATGAAGAGAAATAACAAAGGAATAAACACAAGGAAATAAAAGTTCCACATCTTCCACACAAAAAGTCGTGTAACTTTGACAAAGTTATTTATTTCCTTGTGCTTAGTTACGTATGGACTTCCTCAAAGTTAAAGCTCATTCGATTCATTTAAATAAGGAATAATCTTTTCTAGATTACCATTTCCCCATACTCTCGTGACTCCTATAGATTATATAATCCAAGAATTTGTAAAATTAAATTATCCTTATAACAAAACTGTAGCAAATTCTCACAATTAGCTTTGACGTTTACTAGCACCATCTTCAACATATACATAAATACGAGATCCTCCATATGGCGTGTGCCTTGAAAAAGAAGAAAGAATGAGAGGGAACAAAAGTGTGTGTGCAGGTGAAAGGGTAGAATTCTTGGAAAACTGTTAGAAAGGACAAAACAAAATAGGTGGGGGAGAAGGACAAAATTGAAAAACTTTCTCGTTGGGAGAAGAGGACGGGTTGCAATTTGCTCGATTCATTTCGATGTTATCTAAAATAATGTGTCCGCTAGCCTTCTCTGATATATGTATAATTTTTAGCTCGCAATTAGAAAAATGACTCGAAGAAATAATTCTCTCATAAAGTGGGTCTGCAGAGCATCAGATTAGAAATTTTGTATGTTCTTCAGCCTATAACTTACGAAATCTCACTGTTTATCTGATGTGGATTGAATGAAAATAATCATAAATCGCTTGATGAAACTACCGTCCTAAAAATTGGATCCATGGATTCCTTATCGTTTCAGAGTAATGGCTTACAGTAAATACTGTAGTAAAAGGCCAGCAGTAGACGTCCTTTTGGTAAAATTCTCGAAATTTTGTTTCTCAAAAGTTACTGCTCTCATTTTTTAGCTATTTACTGATCCACCAATCGACTCCGAAGAGTATTACAATTTGTTTATTTCGAAGTTCCCAGTATTTTAAGAAGACCATCTTTTATTTTATCATTTACGAAAAATGATAAGACCGCTATCCGTGGAATCGTGACTTTTGCATGACAATTTTAATTGACGTCTAACCAAATTTAAGACTTAGCTAGAGTATGACTCATTAGTACTCGACGCAGGATGGGCAAGTTATTGCGTGTGTGTTACAGTAATGACTATTATAATTGTGTTAAAATATGTATTTAAATGACATCTTTATTTTTTATTTTATAAACGGAATTATTTTATTAATCCGTCCGTATTGCGAGGCTTCTTTTTGTGTTTCGTAAAAATATATTTGTTTTATGGTGTGGGGTTGTTAGCCCCCGACTAACCCCCAACTTGGAGGTATCGCTCTTAGTCTGGCCTATCACCTGTCCGTCTTGAGTGACCCTACCAGGAGCTTAAGCTCGCCCTGGCATAGCAGGATCCCTTAAGGTGCGTTCACACGAGGGGACTTTTGACGCGCGGGTTTTATGTTTGAGGCCTAATGGGTTGCAGCTCGCATTCACACGGAGGAACTTTTTGAGAGTACGCGCTGCTTCTAACGGTACTTAAATCTCCACTGCGGCAAAGCCGCAACGCTGAGTTGCAAACCTGTTCACACGTAGCAACTTGGCCCTCCTGCATCAAGCAGTTGGGATCAGGCGCCAGTTCTCAGTGGATCGGAGTGGAGTCAAGCGGAAGAAGGATATCAGTTCATCTAGTTGCGTAGTGTAGTATATAGTGGTGTATTGTGTAGTGTAATATATTGTGTAGTGTAGTATAGGGTATCGTGTTAAGTTTTGTATTTACTTGTTTAATTAGGTCCTTAGTTGTAAATATGCCATCATTTATTCTTTTCTTTGATTACAACTTACCAATGTTTCTCTTTATAGGGGAACCTCCATTAATTATAATTGTTCACAAACCTTCAAGAAACCGTAATTGAAATATTCTTGGAGCTTCGTGAACAACTCTGTGAACAACTGTCTCAACAGCCGTGTTCCTTTTCTTCCAAAAATTTAATTAACTTATTGACAGTATCAATAGCTATTTTTCAATTTTTTACTCGTTATAAATCTTTGTGAATCATTTCACGCTGATGCATACATATCCACATAGTAACTTCGGTATTAGTATACTTCAAATTCGATCGGATTTTTTTATAAATAGGATATACTTAATACTTTCCATTATTTGAGGCTGCAATTGTTCGATTTGCCTTGATTTTTACTTGGTTTATACCAGAAAGTTTAAACGTGCGAGAAGGTTGGTGTAGGCAAGGGCGAGGGAAAGTTAAGGATGTAATTAATTCCTCATAGTTCATTCATAGAGGGTATAATTTAGTCCTCAGAATTTAAGTCTACCAAATTGATTTTAATCTCTTTTTATTCTAAGGGGAAAAGAAAAAATAATGCTTGAATAAATTGGGTAAAGGTAAAGAATAAAGGAATACTCAAAGGAAGTGGAAGTTTCATTCAGGCTTGGGAATGCATTCCTAGAAGAGATTAAGAGACTGGGCTTTGCTCACAATTTTGCGTGTTCAGACTATTGATAAATTCTTTCGAAATAAGCTTGGCACAAGGGTCTACGAACTCATTCAAAGACAGGAACGATAGCTAAAGATAAGACATCCTACGAATACTACGGGGAGCTCCTGCGCAGGAGGTGGTCTACCATTGTGATTTTGAACCTCCTTTTCTAAGTTCACATTATACTTGTTGGGAAGGATATACATCCTGCTGAGGATTCTCTTTCAAGATAATCAAAGCTACTGCCGACACTTTCTGGTTGAGATGACAATCGTTACTAAAAGCATATTTTTCCCGAACAGCCATTCTATTCTAAACAAATTCTTTGCACCATTCTCTTAACCCGTTTTGAAAAAACAACTGAGTCACTGATGAGATTATGAATGCAGGTCTTCATATGAGAATGGAAGGAGAGCATTGGCGCATTTAGAATAGAATAAATAATGAGAAATCTTAAGTTAAACTTCATTTATTTATAAGGTTCACTTTGTCATAAGTTTAATTTTGTGCAAATGTGCGAGGTTATTTTCCGACATTTTTACGAAGAAATATCATTACTAAATAAATACAATAATTTTTAAATCCAGTATTGAGATAGTTATAACGATGATAATACTCTCTCCTACTGCTATAGCATTCAAATTTCGTTTTTATTTTTTATCTGCACCACTATCCGAGTGGTTTAACACTCCGCATATTCATCATCTCTCTGCGCGGCATGCGGGAAAGTTTCAGCCGGTTAGAACTTTGCGTCAATGTTGCAGGAGCCTAAAAAGCCCTATTCACACGGAGTGTCTTTGCCGCACAAGAAAGCCGCAGACACCCGCTCTCAAGGTCACAAAAGTTGAGCCGCACAGTCGTTCACACGTCGCAATATTTGAGGCGCGCGGCATTTCGGGACGCGCTGCAAGAAAAGTCCCCTCGTGTGAACGTACCTTTAGGCACACAAGCTCCCCCATCAGTTCAAGATGGTGATACCAGCGGCGGGGTATAGGGTTTGAGTGTGAAAACTAAGTAACATCTGGGAAACCTTGAGGTATATAACTGTATTAATATCACTGTTGATACAACAGAATAAAATCTTAAGAATATTTACAATTACTAAATGCTATAAAATAATATATCTGTGAAATTTAAATTTCGCAGAAATAGTCAAAGTAGAAGTTGAGGAATTGAATGAAGAAGTACTGAACCTTCTGAGCAATTGATAAAAAATACCGTAAATGTCCGAATGTAGCCCCCGTGCGAATATAACCCCCCCCCTCCAACTTTTGAGTCTCAATTTTGGAAAAAATTTAACATCTACTGTTGATATGATCCTTTTCTGGTTAAACACACTTTTGTACCAAAAATAGAATATGTGCCTGAATTAGGGACATACATACCAGTTTTACATGTTTTTTTTTTAATATCTAAGCATGAGAACGAAATATAACTACTTTGAACTTTTACAAATTTTAATTAATTTTGAGCCTTCACATATTTTATAAAAAATGTTTTCCTCTATTCTTTTCTCAGGAATAATTAGAATAAAGTGTTTATTTAAAAAAAATTCATTAATTTTTTGTATAGTTTTCCCTCTAAATGCAACAGTAATAATATGGAGGAATGCATATTTTTATCTTTTTGTCTGTGATTGCTTTCTCTATTCACTGTCACCTGTCACATCACTTTCTTCTTGATCACTAGGATACCAGTCTTTATCATCATCATCATCTGAGCCCATCAAAATGATGTCATCCTCTGTACCATCAAGTTCATTAGTCATGAACATTTTTTAAAACTCTTCATAACAATATTTTCAGGAATTCCATTCCAACACTTAAGCACCCACTGAGTGATGAGAGGTTTCTTTATTTTTCCTGATAGAGTATATTCCTTTTCCTCCTCCAGCATCCACTCGGCATAAGTTGCCTTTAACCTGTCCTTAAAGGGCTTATTTATTGTCGAGTGGCTGAAGCAGGCTCGTCATTCCTCCAGGGATTATAGCCGTGTCAGAATCTCCTGCCCCTATATCTTTTTCTACTTCCTCAGTAACATTACCCTTAAAGGAATCTAGCACAAGCATTGATGGTATGTTGAGGGGAGCTCCTGGTCTTCTCTGCCAAACCACTTTCACCCAGTCTCTCACTAACTCTTCAGTCATCCACCCTTTCTCTTGAACCCTTACATGAATCCCAGGAGGAAGCTTATCTTTTGGCAGAGATTTCCTCTTAAATATTACATAAGGTGGTAGCTTCCTTCCATCAGCTGTGATGCCCAACATGCACGTAATTCTCGTCTTTTCATTTCCTGTGGTTTTAATTGTCACTGATTTTGATCCCCTCGCTTCGACAGTAGTAGGACTGGGCGTCAAAATAGATTGGTGTCTGGTCAGCATTGCCAATTCGCCCCAACAGGTAACGTTGCCGCTGCCGTAGGTGAATGATGAATCGCTGAAAACGCAGCATCTTCTCTTCGTAGAATTGGGGGAGCCGCTGAGCGACTGTCATTCGCCTTCATAGGGAAAACCCATTCCTCTTCATCATCCTCCCAGAACTCGCTCGGAAATCCGCCCTCGAAATACCCATTTCACAAGCAATCTTTCTAGCTTCTGTACAGATCATATTGCGAGTGACGGCTAAACCGTTCCTTCGATTTTCGCGTACAAATCTGACAACATGCACCTCCAATTCCGTGTGTCTGCCGGTAGTTGGATCCCGAAATGCGCAGCGAGATGGAGAGGTTTAGAGGTTAGTAGAGGAAGCTGTGCTCGCCAAAGTCGGACACTCTTTCTGTCCGCATTGTATTTTTCAGCTGCTGAATATTTCCCATGAACATCGGCATATTTTGCTATGGCGATTTTAAAAATTTGCATCGTAGCTCCTACGTTGAAGACGTCCTACTTTCTACTGAATTCATATTTACGTCTACAAACAGCAGCTAATGGCTAAGAAGTGCTTTCTTTCTCTTTTCTTGAAAACAAGGGTAAACACACGGCAGTTTTATGGCCGCTTCTGTTCTTTACCGTGATATATAAGGAATTTCAAACTAATTATTCTGCAGAGAAAATAATGAAAAGGCAACAACATTTCAAAACATTTTTGGCAGAATTATTGTATTTATTACTGTAGAATATGTTCACGTATTATTTCGCAATTTTCTTCTCTTTTTGGGAGGCAAATATTCAATAAACGTCGGTGTTAACTATCGTAGTGCCCAAAAATAGCCCCCCCATCACTTTTATGGCCGATATTTTTGCAAAAAAGGGGGGCTTATGTTCGGACAAATACGGTAATTGAATGAATGTATTTTATGAGATCTAAGTATTGCATATAAAACTAATAAAATATAATTTACATTATTCTAACATATACTAGAACTTTAGGTATCAACTAAGGATATCCTGTATTGTTGACACCAACAATGCACAATATGTTTTGTGTTCAAATAGAAATACATTAAAGCACTACTTTATCTTAGAATAGTGACGTGTGTTATTACGATAACATTACGATGGCATAATACAAATATAAGGAAAATGAAGTGATGTATTAATGCAGAGGAAAGGCTATACAACAAAAATTGAGAAAAACATAAAGAGAAGGAAAAGAAAATTTAGAAAATACATTAATGATCAAAGAATCTTTCAAAAATTTAAAGAAAAAACATCAATTTCTTCGTGATCTAACAGCCAATGTTAAGACTTTTTTAGAGATGAGTTACTGTTAGATACGCCTTTAATTTCATTTGGTAAACCACAGTATAATTTCAGTCCTGAATACAAAAAGGTTTTTTGTAAATATTGAGGTTTGGTTTAGTAAACCGAATACAGTTTTTTCTTTCACATACTATGTACACATAGGACGTCGTTTGAGGCATTTGCAGCAAATATTTCTGCTTGAGTTTTCACACTTACAATTAGTTAGAGATGGTGATCTTCTATTGTGCTTCAGAGTAAGTATCACCAGGAAGACCGGGGTTCGATGCCATATGGATAAATTTCTGCAAATTTAAAGATTATTTTCAATCCTTATTTACTTTCTCCATATATGTAGTATAGAGAAAGTATTGTTTTCTTGAAAAAATCGAGTTCGAGATTTCAACGGAAATACATGTCCCTAGTACACGTTTTGACCATTTTCGGAATGATGTCTGTGCTTGTGGGCGCTTTAACGTAAAAAATATTCGTTGTATCAATACCAAACTTCAAATATAGTATTTTGGTGGTTGCTGTCAGAGTTGATTAGTTTTTGGAGTAAATCGGTTAAACTGAAGTTGAGCTTTTTGCTTCGACGCATTTCCGTTTTTGCAAACTATCTCCATAAATATGATATTTAGGTATATTCTATTACTTATAAAAGTTTTTGAAAATGTAATTTACTATAAATTTTGTGTTAAACATATTTTTGTATCACCAGTTGATTAGGAGTTATTCGTGAAATACTGATAAACCAGAAGTAGCTGATTATGTACTTAGTGGATGCTCTAACATGAAAACTATTTGTCGTATCAACACCAAATTTCATATGTAGTACTTTGGTTGGTGTCGTTAGAGTTGATTAGTTTTTGGAGTAAATTCGTTAACCAGAAGTTGAGCTTTACTTTTTGAAGCTCATTTCCGTTTTTGCAAAATATCTCCATTAATCTGATATCTAGGCATATATATTTATTTATTAAGGTTTTAGAAAATGTTATTTACTATAACTTTTGTATTAACCCTTTTGCTGCCAGCCCATCTCGGGCGGGTTGTGCGAAGACTGCCAAGGCTATTTTCCGGAATTTGTAGGATTTCAGATTTTAAATTATTTCAACTACTTAATTTTATTTATTATATCTAGATTTTTTCCCAGTGATAAATATATATTCGGGGCTTTGAACCATTTATGAATTATGGGGGTTGGGTTTAATTTTCGTAAAGAAAAATAATAACAAAATAATTATTATAAATGTAAAAACTATAAATCCTCTGTTTATTTCACATTATGCTATATAAAAAATATTTACATGGAATGAAATAGTATTATTTTTTTATATTACTTAGTTTTCTCACCCGCGGTACAATTTTTAAGTGATCAAACTATTTTTGCCAGAGATATAAAATATTTTACCTGTCTCTTCAGGTGACGCACTTATGCTTATCGAAGCATTCACCATGAAGGCCTTTTTTGAATTTCCCGCACTCAGTACTGGATCTTTTTCTTTGCCCACCTCCCTTTTTACCTCTTTCACTGCACACACAACAATCCTTTTCTTTTTTATAAGGCAATTTTATAAGTTTTTTGAGACCACATGTCACCGATGTTCCAGGTTGCATAACTCGGTTTTGCTTCTCTTGAAGCCATTCGCTGCCTGGTTCCTCAATTATGCTGATAGTGTATTGTTGCCTGGACAAAGGCCTTACTCCAGATGTCAAGTTTTCTTTATATAGTAAGTAAGAATTCAGTACCATACGCGAAAAAATATTGAAACACATCTTTTTCCAATATTTTACAGTACGTCTCTCGTCAAGATAGGTATAGAGCATCATATCTGAAGTATCGACCCCTCCCATATAATCGTTATAGGATTGAATAATTGAAGGTTTCTCTACGTCTTTTACCTGACCTCGCTGAGTAGGATGAACGTTTGCTCCGTTCTGCTTTGCATTTCGTCGAAAGAAGAATCACAGGAAATCGCTGCGATTTTTTTTCTCGTACGGCAGCAGCAAGAATGTGGCCCCTACGGTAATAACGCTCTTCTCCTACTTGAAATCTTTCTTTTAATTCTAACGGAATACATTTCCGATTTCTTCGAATAGTCCCAGTTACATAAGTTCCTACTTTGTATAGGTATTCAGCTAGAGGTACTGATGTAAAAAAATTGTCCATAAAAATATGATAGCCTTTGTTTAGATAGTTACCCATCTTCAATAACTTTTCTACAACAGTGTAAGCCAAGCCAAACTTTTTTATTTGATCCTTTTCCTCTTTCCCTTTAGCACCTCTATAAACATAAAAAGATAACAAGTAGTTCGAAACAGAATCGCATAACATCCACAACTTTATTCCCCACCGATGATGACGCTTGCTAGGTATGTATTGCAGTAGTTGCGTATGGTTTTTGGTGCCAACCAAGCTTTCATCAACACTCAGACACTCATGGGGGGTATAGTGGTGCCTGAAAACTCTGTTGGCATGGTCAATGAGGGGCTGTATTTTAGCACAAGAATCATATCCTGATTCCCCCGGCTGAGGTAGGTTTTTAGTGTCAGCTAAATGAAAGAATTTCAAGATCAATTGGAATCGATTTCTAGGAAACATCTCATGAAACCATCTGACGTATTGTGATTTAAATTTTATTTTCCGGAAAATATTTTACCCAAGAAGGGTTTGAACCACCTGTCATACCAACTCTTCAACTAGTGCTATGCGCCTTAACCACTCGGCCATCACAGCATTTACAGAGGGAGAGATAAATAAGCTATAAGACTTGTTCTGAATCACACCCTATGACGTTGTCGAAGTTTCTCAACTAGTGCTATGCGCCTTAACCACTCGGCCATCACAGCATTTACAGAGGGAGAGATAAATAAGCTATAAGACTTGTTCTGAATCACACCCTATGACGTTGTCGAAGTTTCTCAATGAACCGTCGCCTACGTGAGTCCAACTCGTTTCAAGTGTCCCCAATCCTTAGCACATCACGGGGATCGAACCTGGACCCCTCATTGAAAACGTACTTTTGGTACAAGATTTGAATATGCTTCTTCATGTTATAACACGTGGAAAATTACATACCTCCACTTTGTCTGCATTTTCTATTTTCGTGAAGGGACTACTAGTTATACGGAATCGGTCATTTAAAGACTTCAACAACAACAGTTGGATATAGTAGGTAGTTTGAAATTAAATGAAATACATGTTACTTTGACGAAAATTTATTCACTCTTTTGTAACAAGCTGAATGAGTAAATCAGGATTCTGTTTGTACAATTCATATAGAAACCTTTTTCTAGGAAATTTACAATTGTAATTTTCACTAGTGTCATCGATTCCATCAATATCATCATAGCATTCCACATAATCAACAATTTGTTTTACAATAAAATCAGCATTCACGCAGTCATGAGTATTGTCTAGATATCCACCATCACAACCATTACAAGCAGAACTAATGTAAAGCTTAAGGTTACGAACGATATCATTTATTATCACGGAATTAGTTTGAGCACTCCATTCACAAATTTCTTCAATAGCATTCTGCACACATTTATATAAACCAATGAGTCCGCACCATGATTCGCGACCTAGGTAAACACAGTAATGATTATTCTTCACAACCTGGATAATTTTTTCACCATGAAGTTTTATAAAGTTCATGTGGATATTTTCACATAATACCACATTTGTATTCACAGATGAAGTTTGTTCGCGCTCAAAATAGTCTGTAATTGTTAGTTTCTGATCCATTAACGACGTCCACACGTTTTCCGAAATTGAAACTCCGACATTCCCGTTTTTGGCGATGAAAAGTTTTGGTCGAAGTCCATCCTCAACATCTAACCCTATCAAAATCTTTTTCGAGCCAGAGCGATTTAAATCATAAATACGGCACATGATCAATTTACACTTTTCCGGAGGCAGAAGTTTTATATCACTGTCACTACTCCCGATATCCATTGATGAAGGTCCTCGGTGGCTTGATCGTACCGGTGATGTAAATGATGATGATGATGATCGTGACCAACCGATAGGAGACTTCTTAGTCTCCCCAAAATAATTGATTGGCCTTCCATTTTCCAAATCAACAGGCTTCCTCCCCTTTAAATTGGAAACACGTTCCCGAGATGTAGTATAAGGTGCAAACCTTTTCATGACAACAGAAGACATACTTCCCCCGATGTGTCCTCACCAACGGTTCAGAAGTAAATGAATGAAATATTTAGTGGCGGTCATTACCATTAGAAAGTCTCAGCCCTGATATGTGAAGGATGCATCTATTTTGGATCATTTGCGTTAAGACATGTTTCGACAGGTCATTGATAGCCTGAGGGCTCCGCAGACTCAAATACTGTGCGGATAAGAGACTATCATTATGATCAAATAATACTGCGTAAGAAAAGCCTTTCTTATTCGGGAATGTTAAAACCAACTTTCACCATGACTATTCCCAACCCAACTAACGGTATGAAGCTCTATGTGACAAAATTTAAAATAATAATAACCTCACTCAGACGCCCTCACACAACTCCGCGACAATCCGGCTACATCGCGGAGAATGCAAATATTACGCATTGTCATTAACGAATACCGCAACCATGAAATTACTTAAGTTTTGACGCTCTCTCCTTAAACGAGAATATTTCACCCGTGCAGAAGACCGGTAATAGGCACTCCCTTTTACGCCTTATGACCAAACACCCTCGCAGACCCTTTCAGGTGATTATCGTGGGAGAACAACTCATTCACGAGTTTGCTGACCCTTCCGTCGTAATACCTACGCCTCCAACAACCTCGCAGACCCATTCACGAGTTTCTTGACCCGCTCAACGTAATACCTGCGTTTCCAACAACCCCGCAGACGCTTTCAGGGGATTTTCAAAAGAGAACATCTCACTAATGAGTTTCTAGACCCATACGTCGTAATGCAAGTGTTTCCCAAGGAAAATAGAAAATTTACAAATTAACCCTAAAGGATTGCAACGCCATCATTAGGCGGCGCTATTGTTAGCTGGCGCTAAAATTATTCGGGGGGTTGGTGATGGTGTAGGTGGCGAGTTTGAGTGCCACTATATTGACAAATATAGGGGTGGGTGACTATTCACCTATTGGCTAAAGTAAATATTCGGAAAGCCAATGAAGACTGTTTCCAAAATGCATCGACCAATGAAAATTCCTTAGAAAGTTGAAATTCGAAGTAGTAGTAGTAGTATTGATAAAAGTGCTTCGACAGCTTTGGTCATTTCGCACATTGGCTCCCACCGGGAATCGAACCCGGGACCGCTTTCACCAAAGTCAAACGCGCTGTCCACATGACCATCCGGGAGCGAAATTCGAAGTCAGAACACCGGTATAAAACCAATTTATTCCAGGTAGATGGTGCTTTTCTTAGGAAAACATCCTCTGTGTTCTAGCCCCACTTAGCGCGAATACTGCAAGGTTACTCTCTTCGTCAACTTCAGCGAAGGTTTTCTTTTTATAGTTATCACTAGTATTTTACATTACTTTTGATAATGAACTTTGCAACAGCGATCAAGTTGGGTGGTGAGGTTTTCGATTTCTTCGTAGTTAGCGAGCGACCTGTGTACGAACTTACAGGGCGGTGTAAGAAATATATATCCATGGTGGAACGGATCGTCGGGAAGTGCAATGAGGTGATGGGGTTTAAGGAGAAGATCATCACTGCGGCGCCTTTTTGCAGAAGGAGTTTTGTGACGACGCTCAAGTTGGTTGGTGAGACGTTAGATTACCTCACTGTAAACGAACGTCCGGTTTTTGAGTTTACATGGCGCTGCGGTAAGTACCTTTCCATGGTGGAAAAAGTCCTGAGAAACTGCAGCGAGGTAAAGGAGAAGAAAAGACGTCTGGAAGAGTTGAAGGAAGAAGAAGCTGGAAGAGTAAAAGTGGTGAGAAAGGAAATTTCAGAAACAATTAAATTGCTGCAGAACTTGGATAATTGGGGTGAGGAAGAAGTAGATGAAGAGGAAAATGAAATTTCGGAAACTATTGCATTGCTACAGAACTTGGATAATTGGGGAGAGGAAGAAAAAGAAGAAGAGGGAAAAGGTTAGATATGGTTTTTAAAATATCAGCATGGTTATCGTTATTATTATTATTATTGTTCTTTTTTTAAATTTACCATTCATAATTGTGATTTAAACAGGTGTTGAATCATCGACTACCGTGGCGTCTTCATCAGCACCTGATGCATGTTCAAGAGTTAAAACCCAAGGTAAGATTAATATAATAATTGTATTTTTGTTAAAAACTACATTGTTGTATAAAAGTTCATGTTTTTAAAGGATTAACTTTCCGTTTCAAACAGATATGAGTTCAGCAAATACAACGATGATTGCGGTATCAACTGCTGGTAATGGGCCAGGAGATATTGTAAACCGAGGTTAGATTTAAATTTATTATTATTAATTTAAAACATATTGTTGTGTACGATAGCATTGGTAACGATTTAATTGTGTTTTAAATAGAATCTTAATCAAGAACAGCATAATGTTTGTTACTAAGATATTCCATTTGCATAATTGTGTTATCATAATGCTATCATAACATATTCACTAATGATTTTTTCTTTCTTTCTTTAGGAACAACCAAAGAGTACACCAGCAGTGATATCATTGAAGTAATAACACATCTTGAAGTGGCCAGCACCACGGATTTTCCGGTATTACAACCGGCAGAGGAACATTTGGGTGAGTAATCAATCAATCAATGCTATTATTTCAGAGTATATTTCACGAACTTTTCTTAAGTATAATTATCAGAATCAAAGAATGAATTTTCTAACCCGCATTTTAATTTATTAAGAACTGACTGGGATGGATGATGCGCAGATCGTGGAAAAGAAGAATGGGGCGAAACCAAACGGCGTGATTGCCGCGCCGGATGAGAACGGGGAGGTGAATGCAATTGCTGATGGAGGTAATTTAAGTTTATTACATTCTTATTGTTTTTGAAAGTCATACAGATAATGCCCATACTTTTTTAACCATTAATTAATTAATTCATAATTTATAGTGATGTATTTTCTTAATGTTATAAGATGTAAGAGATTCTAATCATATTAATTTATTCTTTGCTGTATTATTTCTAATCATTTATTATATTGCAATTTTGCAGAAGACGTCCTAATGATCCAGAGCGGGGGTGTTTACAAAAATGCTAGTAACGATCGAGGCAGCACCAGCAGCAACAACAACGACAACACCAACAACGACAATAACATCAACAACAACAACGACAACATCAACAGCAGCATCAACAACAACAATGACGGGAATGATGAACATCCATCTACGCCACAGCCGCCATCGACCGACTGTGTAGATGCGGAGATTGAAGATCCGGCGGAGGGGAATGCTGAACATGGCGAAAGGCAAGGCAATCTTTTTGACATTATCAGCGAATCGCAATGCTATTTCAAGAAATTTAAGATTTTTGGTAGGGAGTTGCGAATTAAGTTAACCCCATTAAATAAGGGTTTAAACGCGATGTCATGGTTCGATGACGCGATCTCATCTGTTTTGAACCACATTAAAGGATCTAGTGTCGCAAATAGTGATTTCATAGGGTTATCCGTAGAAAGCGAATCAGATCCGTCTAAACCGTTCTGCATATCATTCCGACGCGCGGATCAGATGATGGCGGATGTCATTACATCTGCCATTTCCAAAGTTACGCAGAGTAACGAGTCATTTCTCACGGCCTCACCTGTAATTGTTCGTGTGCACCATGTCAGCATGCCAAACGGTTGTGGGAGATATAGGGGGGTAAATTTATCAACATTTGCCGATTTTTGCCGGAAGAAAAGATCAATCATTACGATTAAGAATGATGGCGATAATCTTTGTCTTGCGAGGGCTATAGTTGTCGCAATGTCTGGGTAGTAGATGACGAGATGATACAGAGGAGCGTGAGAGATGACACCGCGCTGGCACAGACAAATAGAGCCATAGAACTCTGCAGAAGAGCCGGGGTAGATCTAAGTAATGGTGGTGGTATCCCGGAGATACATGCGTTCCAAAGAGAATTGAGGGACTGGAAAATATCCGTATTCAAAGATCCTAAAGGTAGAGAAGTAATGTTTGAAGGACCTGAAGTAGATTCAGAAGGCGGTGGCCTGGGGAGGAGGAGAATCGATTTGATTTTCGGAGATAATCACTTTAACGTGATTACATCGCTAACCAGTGCATTTAGCTGCGCCTATTACTGCACAACGTGTAAACGGCCATACAATACGCGCATTGAACATGTGTGTCAATCATCGTGCAGGAGATGCAATTCTAAAACCGAGTGCAGAGGGCGTAATGTTTGTGGTAGAGTATTTTTAGGGGATGAATGCTACCAAAACCACCTTAAGGCAGAGCGTCGTGGGGCAAAGCCGCTATGTAACCTTCTAAGGAAATGCAAAGATTGCGGGGTTGTTTTCAAAACTGTTGGTCGGAAAACCCCTCACATCTGCGGTGAGGAGTATTGCTCCAATTGTGATATTTATTATATTGATGAGCATTTTTGCTTCATGCAAATCGATAAGGGGGCACCTAGCAACAAAAATGATACTCTGTACATATTTTACGATTTAGAATGCCGGCAGGATGTTGCTTTACCGGGGGAGTCCGATATATATCAACATATACCGATGCTGTTTATACTGCAGCAAGCGTGTAAAGTGTGTTGGGGTGTTGACGATGCTCAGTATGTCTGCAGCAGCTGCGGAATAAGACAGCACATTTTCCAAGGCGATGATCCGGTTGCGCAATTATTCCAATACTTAAGAATCCCGAGGCATAGTTTTAAAAAAATCATATGCATCGCCCATAATATGAAAGGCTATGATGGACAGTTTCTCCTGAAACATATTGTGTCTGATATAAAAGGCACACCGCAGGTGCTGATCTCTGGAACCAAAATAATGCTAATGGAATGGGAGTCAATCCGTTTCATCGATTCCTTAAATTTCCTACCCATGGCGTTAGATAAACTCCCTAAAGCATTAAATATCGATCCTGTTCTGAAGAAGGGGTTTTTCCCACATTTTTTTAACAAAAAATGTAACTTTGATTATGTTGGTACTCTGCCTGCAAGGGATAACTATGGGTATGAGAAAATGGCATCTGAGGAGAAGAAGACATTCGACCAATGGTATGAAGTTAGGAAACTCGAACCTTTTGATTTTAAAAAAGAGGTCGTTGAATACTGTGAAAATGATGTCACGCTGTTGAGGAGGGCTTGCGTAGTTTTTTCCAACATGTATGAGGAGCTGACTAATGTACAACCATTTAAGGAGTGCATAACGATAGCCAGTGCATGTTTACGCACATTTAGGAGAAATTTTCTCAGGAAAGATACGGTGGGGATCACGCCTGCGGGTGGATATAGGTGGAGAGATACCCAGTCCCATATTGCAGTAATGTGGCTTTTGGCAGAAGAAATAAGAAGAGGAGTACCGATCAAACACGCAGGAAACGGGGCCGAAGTGAAAATCCTGGGGAAGAAGGTGGATGGATATTATGAGGCCGGAAAAACAATTTTCGAATTTTATGGTTGTTTCTTCCACGGGTGCAAGAAATGTTTTAGAGATGGTAGAGACAAAGCTATCCACAACAATTCCAGTGAGACTATGAACACCCGCCATGAAACCACGATGATGAGGAGGGGTGAATTCGTTAAAAACGGGTTCACTCTCGTGGAAATGTGGGGTTGCGATTTCGAACACCAGCTCAAGACATCCCCAGAAACAAGAGACTACCTCAATAAACACCCCGCCACCGTAAAGAAACCTTTGGATCCTAGGGATGCATTCTATGGTGGGAGGACGAATGCCGCCAGACTCTATCACCGAGTCAAAGAAGATGGCGAGAAAATAAAGTACATTGACGTTTGTTCATTGTACCCATTTGTTAATAAATGGTGTAAATACCCGATAGGACACCCGAAGGTTTTCGTTGGTGACGACTGTCCTCCATTGGCTGAATGCGAGGGGATTATCAAGTGTGAAATTTTACCTCCACAAAATTTATATCATCCTGTTTTACCCTACAGGTGTAGAGGGAAACTTACCTTCCCATTATGCCGAAGTTGTGTGGAGGAGAGCGTTCAGGCGAGCTGCCATCACGGGGAGAAAGAGAGGGTTTTTACTGGCACTTGGGTTTCAGATGAGGTGAAGAAGGCCGAAGAAAAAGGGTACAAGGTTGAGAAAATATTTGAGGTGTGGCAGTATAACTGCACAGTTTATGACAGCAAGAAAAATGAGGGCGGTCTCTTTGCCGAGTACATAAATAAATTTTTAAAAATTAAATTGGAGTCCAGTGGGTGGCCTACAGCTGAAATGACCGAGGGGGCGAAGGCGGGGTTTTTAAAAGAAGTTTTTGAGAGGGAAGGGGTGGTGTTGGAGCGAGAGAAGTTGAAATACAACCCCGGCTTGAGATGCATTTCGAAACTGGCTCTGAATTCTCTTTGGGGAAAATTTGGCCAGAGGGATGACCTCCCCCAAACGATGATTGTGCGGGAGTATGAGGGTTTGTACAATCTATTGGCTGATCCAAATGTGGAGGTCATCTCGCTCTTACCGACGGAGGATGCTGTCTTTGTATCAACCAAGACCAAAAGAGAGGCTCTGAGACCGCCGAGCAGCACGAGCGTACCAATCGCATGCTACACGACCGCGCACGCGCGTCTGGTATTGTACGATTATTTAGAGAAGTTGGGGGAGAGGGTTTTGTATTATGATACCGATAGCATCATATATGCAGAAATGAATGGAGAGTGGTCACCACCAGTTGGGTACTTCCTCGGTGAGATGACCGATGAGTTATCCTGTTATGGCCCTGGAAGCTACATAACAGAATTCGTCTCAGGAGGCCCCAAAAATTACTCATATAAAGTTGCGTGCGGCGGTGATCATAAAAACATAAAAGCAATCTGCAAGGTCAAAGGCATTAGGATTGATGGTAGTAATAGTGATGTGGTATGTTTCGAGAACTTAAAGGACATGGTGGTAAATAGCGGTAGCCCTTTAGATGTGCATTTGCCAAAACAAATTCGCCGAATGGATGACCACATAGTGGTTAGTAAAGATGAGGTGAAAAAGTACCGGGTAGTGTACACAAAGAGACGCCGTGTAGGTAATTTTGGAACCCTTCCTTTTGGATATAAGGACGCGCTGTAAGCCCTCTTCTTTGTGAATATTTATTCATGTATTTATTGTATGTATTTATTGTACTTTTATTTATTTATGTATTGTATTTATTTATTGTATTTATTTCTTGTATTTATTACATTTATTGTATTTATTTATTTATACTTGTTGTTGTTAATGTTTGTTACATTTGTTATATTTACAGATCGAAACTCACAAAATTGTATAAGAGGATTTTTAACGATGGTGGTGCTGAAGGCAGAGGTGTAAAGGCCGGAGAAAAGGAGAAAAAGAAGAGGGGGAAGAAGAAGTGTCATGTCAGGAGGAAACTCCTTTTCATTTAATTATTAGTGATCAATATGCTATATCTTCCCCCTCCTCCACTTTGCACCTTCTCTTCTACACCTCACCATGGTTGATTATTTGTATTTAGTGTCTGTCAATAGTAATAAATATGTATATATACATCCATGATGTTGAAAAATCCTTTGCATTTACAAATGTCTCCTTTTCTTTTATCGAACAGTACCTTCTCCAGTCTGGACCCGATGTGGGAGGTCTGTAATCAATTAGGCCATCCAGGGTATTGGGATGGCTGGCCTCTCTTTTTAAAATAAATAAATGTATATAAAATTGAATAATTAGAAATTATTATCATTTGCGTCATGACCTTCCCACTAGTAGCTCCTTTCACGATGACCGTAAGCGGTCCAACAATGAGTGGTAAATCCATTTGGATGGAAAAGTTCATCGATTTGGTAGATTTGTTAGTGGAGACTAAGTTTGAGAACATAATTTGGTGTTATTCAGAATTTCAATCGATTCCGTCTAAATTAAAATCAAATCCGAAAGTACAATTTCATCAAGGAGTTCCAGACTTGTCAGAAATTTCAAATGATTCAAGAGTTAGCCGCCTGATTTGTCTTGATGATTTAATGATGGAAATAGATTCATCTGTAGTAAATTTATTTACAAAGGGCACACATCATTGGAACTTGAGCGTAATTTTTATAATGCAAAATTTGTTTCATCAAGGAAAGGGCCGCAGAGATATTTCGTTAAACTCTCATTACATTGTATGCTTTAAAAATCCTCGCGATAGAAGTCAGATATTTCATCTCGCAAGACAGATTCATCCCGAAAATCCATTATTCATTCAAGATGCTTACAGAGATGCGACTTCGAAACCTCACGGGTACTTGTTCATTGATTTAAAACAGAGTACCCCTGATGATTACCGAATAAGAACAAGTATTTTTCCAGAAGATAAGTTTACGTTCGTATACGTTCCAAAAATTAAAAATAAAAAGCGCATGTTTTAGAAATGATATTCGTTTCTCAAATATGTCTCGAGCAGTGAAGAACTCTTTGGATATGCTCAAGGCTCTCTGTAGAATGAAGTCTGAGCAGAGAGTAGCCATATTGAAAAATTGCGATAAGAAATTAGTTCATGCAATTTGCGAATGTGTGTTAAATGTCTTAAAAGGTAACGCACAATTGAGATCATGTCATAAGCGAAGGATAGCCCGCTACAAGAACATCTTATGGAAAATCATAAAGCGTGGTGGTTGTTGGAAAAAGAAAAGACGTATAATTGTTCAGAAAGGCGGTGGGTTTCTTCCGATAATTATTGGTTCGGCATTGAGCAGTTTGATTGGGTCATTGATCAAATAATGGAACATGCAAAGAAAATGATTTTGGTCCCGAGCGACGTTATGGAAAGATTTCCAAATAAGCATGATTCGCATCACATTTCGCACCTCGACGAATAAATGAAAAATATATTACGTGCCGAGGGTATTCCAGACAATGATAAATGGGATGTGTATAGAGAGATTCTCTTAAAATACTTGAAGCATGCGGAAAATCATAAGAAGCCAGCATACTTACCGATTATTGATTTACCGGGTATGTCTGATTTGAACAAAGCACCTGTTGCTAGTAACTTAGAGTCTGGAGAAGAAATTAAAACTATACATGGTGATGAAATATTAAATTCTGTCCCGCAAACCTTTCGCAGAAAGGCTCGTCTTCTATACGATAGAATTTTAAGAAGTGGAAAAATCGGTTGGGATGCACGAGGCGTGGTTTCTATCGACGGGCGCACGATACCTCAATCGAACATTACAGACCTCATAAACGATGTAGTAAGGCCTCGCAAAAACACAAGTCCAGATGGTTGGGAAGTATTTTGTAACGCTTTGCGTGAACTAAACATACCCCAAGAATATATTGGGAATCAGAAAAGGTGGAACTTCATTCGCGACTTAACATCGGTGGAACATGAACATGGAACAAAACCCTCTCTAAAAGAAGCAAGGACCTCTCGAAAAAATAGGGCCGCAGTTAAGATTCGATATTCCCCTTATAAAACGAGAAGTTGGATAAAATATAATTTATAATGAGTATTGGTGAGACTTACTTAAACGCGAGTAATCCTGCTGGCTACTCGGGTGCAGCGCCGCTAATAAAAAACCTTAAGGGAAAGTATATACCCAAAGAAGTAAGAGAATGGCTTGAAGGAGTGGATGCATATACACTTCATAAACCTGTTCGTCGCAAATTTCCGAGAAATCGATATCACATAACAAATATAGATGATCTTTGGCAATGCAATCTCATTGACATGCGTAGTCTGAAAGAACATAACGACGATTATGGGTACCTATTAGCAGTGATTGACACTTTTAGTAAATACGCATGGGTTACCCCACTTAAATTAAAATCGGAAGAAAATGTTAAATTGGCTTTCCAGAAAATTTTTAAGAAAACCGGCAGAAAACCAATCAACATTCAATCCGATAAGGGCGGTGAATTCACATCTAACCTGGTGAAAAAGTTTTTCAAAGAAAACAGTATAAACTATTATGTGACGCAAAACCCCGATGTGAAGGCGAGCATCGTTGAACGATTCAACAGAACTCTCAAAACGAGTGTTTGCGACACGAGGCCGTTTACATGGAATAAAAAGAACAAATAACAAAAAAAAATGTATTGCCGTACGTGTACACAATAAAATGTTTGAAAAAGACAAATAAAGTTGAGAGCTGGCTATGGTGGGGTTTGGCGGAGAACAGCCCGCGAAGAGTCCCCGAATTCTTCTGCCTTTTCTGCCCGTCCTCCCCCCTCCGTCCCTCTGCTCCTCTCACCGTCTTTTGCCGTGAGGTATGATGGGTAAGGGAGTAGGAAAAGGAGGGAGATTCAAAATTTCTAAACGGCACGTCGGCCGGAACAACGAGAATGTGGCGTTATTTTACAGACAATAACACGCTACGGTATATAGAAATTTTACCAAAATTACTACATGGTTACAATCATGCATACCATTCTAGTATCAAAATGGCACCGATAGACGTAAATGAGAAAAATATTTATGCTGTATGGAAAAATTTATATGGAAATGTTAAAGAGAAACCCTCAAAACCTACATTACGAGTTGGTGATATGGTGCGTTTGTCCAGAATAAAACCGGTCTTTGATAAAGGATATGAAAGCAACTGGACCGAAGAAATATTTAAAGTACGGAAAGTAATAAATAGAAAACCTGTAGTTTACGTTGTGGAGGATCAAAGTGGTGATGAGATCGAAGGTCGATTTTATGAACCGGAACTAAAACGTGTTAGAGTTACTAGAACACATGATTATAAAATTGATAAAATACTCAACTATAGAGGTAGAGGGGTCAAACGAGAAGCGTTCGTCAAGTGGAAAGGATACCCTGGTAGTTTCAACTCTTGGGTCAATATTAAACACATAAAAAAGTTGAGATGAAGGATCAGTTTTACATAACTTTACCTAGCAACAGTAGTATGCTTTCATTTCCGGACAATACAACGACCAAGTTTCGAACGCAACTACCTCAAAGAATCGAACTATACGGAGAATGGGAAGTTGCCGTGGTAGAATTTCAATATCCATCTTCGCTCTTAACCATAAGCAATGGTAATAACATCATAAGACTGTGGAACGATCAAGGAGAAGACGGCAAGTTTAGGATTAAACCTGGAAATTATGAAAGTATTTCATCAGTCATTCATGAGATAAATAGTATAAATAAAATTTCTTCTTACTTCATTTTTGAAATGGATACGAATACACACCGTATTTTTATTAATGCCGGCCGGGATTCTATAAATCTTATAACAGGGAAGTCAAAGGGGCCGTACATGACTTTTTCGCCGAGGTTATCCCTACAACTTGGATTTGATCCAAAACTGCAAATATCTGCGGGCAGCGTCTCAAACCACCCGGCCAATTTATTCCTAGGATTTCCGCATCAAATACTGATATACTGCGATATCGTAGAACAGCAATTAATTGGTGACACATGTGCGCCGCTCCTTAGGATGGTGAATATGGACACTAGAAAATATGTTTACGGATCGCAAAAATTGTTAAGTTTCGATTCTCCCCATTACATACCTCTAATGCGTCGAGAATTTGATAACATTGAGATCGATTTAAGGGACTACACAGGTAATCGGATCCCATTTGAGTTTGGAACGTCGGTCGTGAAACTACGTTTCCGAAAATCAGTTTAAAATGGTCAGAGAAAAGCCGATGATTCATCATGACCCCTACCTGCAATATTACGAGAATCAGGCGGGAATGGGGATATCAAACGTATATAGGGGCGCTGAATACCAGCGCGGGCATGGTATTGGAAGTTTCTTGGGCGGTATCTTCAGGGCTGCTTTACCATTTCTTTTGAGAGGTGCTAAAGCTGTCGGTAAGGAGGTTTTACGTACAGGGGTACACTTACTGGGTGATGTGGCCCAAAACAAACCTATCCGCAAATCAGTGTTGAGACGTGTCGATGAGGCCGGAGATAATCTTAAGAGAAAAGCTGTTGATTCGATTGACAAATTAATGAGAGGTTCGGGATATAAGAAGCGTCGAATCGTCAATCGCAGTCATTCTTCACTTGCGTCTCAGAGAAGAAAGGAGTCTCAGAAAGGGAAGAAGAAAAAGAAGAAGAAGAAGCAGGTAAAGCCAAAGAGAAAAGGGAAAAATATCAAAAGAAAAGGGACTCGTCAGTTGGTGAAGTGCGAGTTGGATATTTTTGATTAAAATGTCGTTCTTGCATTCTCATTCTTGTGAATGTACGAAATCAGAGTTGGATCTTTTCACGATCCCACCCACTCAAACTAGCATTCGCAATTCCCAATGGGTCCATTATAAACCTCTTTCATCAATAAATGACGACTCACCCTTGGAGTTTGTTGTTAGCGGTGCTGGTGACGAATACATTGATCTTGGACATACATTAATTCATGTGGTAGCTAAAATTATACGAACAGATGGCACCAATACTGTGGAGGAAAACAGAGTCGGACCTGTAAATAACTTTTTACATTCCCTCTTCTCGCAAGTGGATGTGTATTTGAATCAAAAGTTGGTTTCACCGCCTAGCAACACTTATGCTTACAGATCTTACATTGAAAATTTACTTTCATACGGCCCCGCGGCGAAAAAATCTCACTTAACAATGTCGCTATGGTACGATGATACAGTAGGGCTAATGGAAAATCTGGAGCATCATAATGCGTGTCTAGCAAAAAGAAGAAATTTTACAAAACTGAGCAAACCATTCGACATGATCGGGTGCATTCATTCGGATATTTTCAACCAAGATAAATTTCTTTTAAACGGAGTCGAACTGCGCATTAAAATGATCCGATCGCGGGATGCATTCTGCCTCATGTCTGAGACGCCGTATGCGAAGGTAAAGATAATGGATGCGACTCTTTTAGTGAGGCGAGTTTGTATTAATCCTAGGCCCGACCAGGGCACTATGGACTGGCGCCAGACTATGGAAGGGGGTGGGGGACTGTCTGGCCTAAGTGTCCGGCCAAGTAGTATCGTCGGGGGGTTATCACCATTTAGTCTCACTTCGACCCACTCGCTTTTGTCAGGATCAGCATTTCTATCCTCTTCTTGTTCGGACCCATATGAGTCATCCCCCTCAGAGGAAGAAGAGATTCTATGCCTCTTGGTCCCTGACCCTGAGGTGTAAACGAAGGATTCTTCACTACTAGAAGAAGAAATCTCTTCATCGGAGGTCTCTGACGGCAAATCACTGTTGTCATCAATGAAGAGCGTTTCTTCAATATCCTTACTTTTCATACACTTTGACATTGGTTACAGGGACTCGTAGACTTTTGATTCTCGATCTATCTGGGAAGTATTTTTTTTAAATTCTCGAATTTCAAATCAATGCATTCAAATGGGAAAAATCGGGAATTTGGGCCCCTCTGGAATCGAACCCATGACCCTGGGGTCCAAAATCGCAATTTTTCTGGCAGTTACACCTAATGGCCAAAATGTTGTAAAAATTTCAAGTCGATGACGCTTGCAGTTTAGCCTGTTAATTAGTTACCTATCTATATCCATGAACGAATCCGAAGAAGCATCTATATATAATAGATATGGAGAAAGTCATGTGCTGGCCACATCAGATTTTTTCTTTTGAGGACCCTCGATAATATTTTAGCTTGAAATTTTTGTTATCAATATGCTTGTAGTATGCAAGCAACATTTTACTGGTACAAAATAAATAAATATATACACAAGGGTGATTATTATTTAAGTTGTCTCTTTGTGTTGCAGCAACGGTCTTCTGTGGCAAGTGGAGGGGGAGGTGGTACCGGAGGGGGTGGAGGAGGAGGTTCGTATGCAGATGGGGTGAGGATGGAGGAGATTGTGGAAGGCGCAGTTGGAGCACTGCACATTCCTGCGCGGGAGTCGCACAACAGGGCTGTCATAAGAGGACAACTGGTCATTCCAATATTCGTCCAGGTGAGAAATTGTGCCTCCATACATTATACTAACCTTTTCCAGTCCAGTGAGTCCAAATGGAATTATGTCCCGATTTTGATTCTAGCGTTTAATCGCCCGTTGACTCCATTTTGGCTTCTGTGCTGTCGTACAGGGCGATTCAAAAGTCTTGTTATGATTACTGAAAATCAGAACTTTTAGATTTTTCAATATGGATACCTGAAACAAAGATAAAAATGTTACTAGATACATCAAGTTTTATTTGTTACTAGCTGAAGTGCCCTTTGATTCTCAACGGAGAAGTTAACAATGATAAATACCAGTGTAACAGTCTGATTTTTTATTCTAACTCATGCTTAATAATTGTAGTTAGCTAATGCCAAGCTATAATAATTTACAAAGCAATAAACCCAAAAAAAGTTATAAAAATGTCTATAAAACTATATTAACTCAATACTTTATCTCATATCTTTGGAAAGGATAATTCCTTCAACTAAGACAACATTTGTTTAAATAATGTACAGTAGAAGTCCGTTATAACGAGTATGGCATATAACGAGAGTTGCGTTATAGCGAGTGATTCATTGGACGTTGTCCGTCTTACGGCAAAAAGGATAGGGAGTTACGTCCATTATAACGAGTGATCAAAATCTGAGGTATCGTTATAACGAGTGCCACGGTTCTATATTCGCCTTGCAGGTAGCATATCTCGTAATCAAAGACGTTTCACGAGTTTCACTATCCCCTCAGTCCCTCATGTCTCGTATATCTTGTTTCTTTTTGGCGATGTTCCCTCTAATCAGCAGTTTGAATCGAGTTTCCATTTTATTGGCATCCACCTGTGAGATTTGTTTTCATTCGAAACTTGGCACCAAATCGTCTGATAATAATAATAATAATAATAATAAAGGACTTTATTCAGGGCGAGATTGAGACTATCAAGTCTCTTCTTACACCTAACCCTTTGTCATGTTGGAACAGAAAGAAATAGATAGATTGCAAAAGTACAGAGAAGAAAACTACTATGTGGGTTTAAAAACCTAAGCTAAAAGCATAGGATTCCTAATGGGAGGGAGTATAAGAGATAAAAGCAGCGCTGTTTCGGATTTCCAGGGTAACCTCTCCCTTACACCACTGTCATTAGTTGTGAAGCGTGTGAATGAAAAATATCTTTAGAAAGAAATTTGATATGAATTACGGGTGCTTTTCCACATGATGGTCATCGCTCTTCCATCAGTCGATCATTAGACGTGAGTCCGTTCGGAGCTTTCTAATAGCTGAGTTTCTAGTGTGACTGTTCTGTGATGGAGAGTAAAAGAAAGGCTTTAGATTTAGCAAAGAAATTTGAAATTGTGCGAAAGAGAAACCACGAGTAAATCGGCAGACGGTATGGCCTATCATCGTCGACTCTATTTACGATTTTGAAGAACAAAGAAAAAATAAAGTCTGCATTCATGATGCAAAAAACTCCAGGAGGGTGGAAAAAACTACGACTAGCGGATAATACGGAGTTGGAGTCCATTCTATTTGAATGGTTCCCCCAGCAGCGATCTCTAGAAATACCAATCAGCGGAACAATGATAAAAGAGAAAACTGAAGAGCTTGCCCTTCACATGAAACTAGACAATTTCCGTAGCACAGATGGTTGGCTGAACCGATTTAAAGCAAGAAGAGGAATATCACTCCACATAATTAGCGGTGAATCCAGTGAAGTATATGAGCAAGCGGTACATGATTGGCTTCCTATTCTCAAGTCGATCCTCGAATGATACGAAGAAAAGGTAAGTGATGCAAAAAGCAAATTATCGTTTAAATACTATAAATTGTAAGATAGGCCTTGTCTTTAGTGTGAAAAACAGTTTTTAATCTCGAGATTATTAGGAAATATACATTGCGGATGAGACAGCACTGTTTTACAATTTACTGCCGGAAAAAACTTTGGCTGTTAAGTGCGACCGCTGCAAAGGTGGAAAAGGGAGTAAGGAGAGGCTTACAGTTCTCCTCTACACGAACATGACTGGATGTGATAAACTAAAACCATTAATTATTGGAAAATCCGTGCGTCTCCGAGCCTTTTGTGGCCAGCGAAATATTCCCTGTACTTACGAGTCCAACGCTAAAGCATGGATGACAGGACAAATTTTAACGCAAGGGCTGAAGTCTTACGATGCCAAAGTTGGAGGGAGAAATAGAAAAATTGTGCTGTTCGTGGATCGCTGTCCGGCCCACCCCGTCATTAAATTGACGAACATAGAGCTTGTGTTCTTTCCCCTTAACTGCACAAGTGTGTTGCAGCCATTAGATCAGGGCATTATTCGAGCTATAAGGCACCATTTTAGATCACACCTCGTTAATATGTTAATGAGGAAGTTAATGTCAAAAGAAACCCGCACAAATGGAATGTCGTTGGATTGGCCTGGGGGAAAATGAATTTAAATAAAAAAATACAGAAAATGATTCTGTGGATGGATCTGCTGAGCTGAATTCGGAGTTAGTGCCCTAGAGCTGGAGAACGGTGTCCAGCATATTGGACATAAACTGCTCCTTTGATGATTTCGTTGCGGTAGACGCGGAAAATCCTGTTAGTGGTTTGCTGAAAGACGATCAACTAGTAGAGCAGCAAAAGAATGACAGCAGCGAATCGTCGGATATCGAGAGTATGGAAGAAGATTCGTTTAAAATCCCTAATAGCGAGTCCCTCTCGCAAGCATTTGGGGTTCTTAAATCTTTGTGTTTAGCTAAAAACGTAGCATCGGTGGACAATTTAATGAATTTAAAGCGTGTAGAAGATTTCATCACCAAACACTGTATTAATAAGTTTAAACAGATAAGAATAGATTCAATTTTTAAGTAAATGCTTTTTTACTTAGAGTGAGACCGAGAAATCAGGTTTTTACACCAATAGATGTTTATTAATTATTGTAAAGTTCTTCTAAATTCTGTTAAAGTTATTTTATTCTTACTTTCAATGTTTCTAAAAAATGAATTTAGCGTTAAGTACAGCGGGAAACAATTAATGCGAATTGACTGGAACAACGATATCTTTGGACTAAAAATAAACTAAAGGATGCAAGTACGCAACTGCAAGTGGCCATCAATTGTGATATTGCTTTGTTACAATGTTTCAAATAATATCCTTTTCCTACTTACATAGTTTATCCGATTATTTTTTCCTAAAAATTAGCACCATTAAAAGAAAAACATTTTTTCTTCGTTCCCTCGATTAACATATCGGAAGTGAGAGGTGGCATGCCTTTGAAGGGTGGGAGTTGAACGGAGAGGTTTCTGTTTGTGCCTGGAGGACAAGACAGGAAAAATGGGAGCTGCAGTAGGGGAAGACGATATATGAGAGTAGAGAAGGAATTCCTCTCTCACCAGCTGCATTGAAGAATTGCCGGCACCGAAGAAAACCTTGTGTCTAACGAGCATGACTCTCGTAACTACTTACACTACTGAAAAGCCATGTTTAATTATTAAGCTAAATCACCAAATCCTAACTAAAACGATTATCTTATAATGTATTACTTTCGACGATTATTTAGCCATAATGATCCACATTTTATGTTAGAGGATATAATATATATAATATTTTTTACACGAACGTACTCTTTTACGCATTCTGAAGCATTTGCGTAGGATTTAAAAACCCTACAGTTCCATTCGGACACATTTGCTGACCTTGGATTCAAGAAGACGGGCTTAGTTAGACTTATTGTTAGAAATCGGCTATAACGAGTATCGCGTTATAACGAGTACTTTTCCGATTTTTGTCAGCTCTCGTTACAACGGACTTCTACTGTATTCTAAGATCACATTAGGATAAGCAGACAGTATTTAAAGAGACATTTTCAGAAAGGCGCAAAAGGATAAAGGAAACGAAAATTGTACACAAATAACGGGATTAAAATGCATATTGCTCTAAAAAATTACCAATGAAATTTGAACACAATCATTAACACACACACTATAATGGAAATGGAAGTTCTCATAGATAAACTCACGAGCTAGAATCAACAATCGCCTTGATAGTAGGGGGATTGTTTACTACCTCAAAATTTCGATAAAACATTCACGTGTTTTATCAAACTGTTTGCAACTTCGCATCACAAACGATATTCCACAATCAAAATATGAATTTTTGTTCTATTCTAATTCTTTTGGTGCTTGATTTGACTTTCTAGGACCATTATTTCTAATTTAAATTTGCAGAAGAAATTAACCTTGCTTAAAAAAAATAACCTCTACGTGTATTTCTTATGGAAACATTTTGACCCATCTGGGTTTGAACCGTGGACCTTAGGGAAATAAAAAGTAGCCTATACTCTGTGCGGGGTCAACGTTTAATAATGTAGAAAATCGGGTTTTCGGCGATCATACACACACACACTCTATTTTATATATATATATATACAGTAGAACCTCAATTTTACGAAGTTGAAGGGACCCAAAAATTTGCACTTAGTAAAATTTGGGCTTTGTAAATTTGAGGTTTTCTTTCAACCAATCAAAATCTGTACAATACCAATCCAGGTTCAGTAACACAGTGCATAAAGTCAAATGGGATTGAAACGAAGGTAATATTTCAATAAAATGAATTATTCATGCAGTTTAATGTTTAATACAACAGAAAATATTCAAACTTTTTTACTTTTCAAAATAACCATAAATAATTTTTTGCTTTTTGGAAGTTTCAATGAGAGATGGGGTGATTTTCTCAATACCTGAAAGGTAATTATTGAATAAATCAGGTATACCATCAGTAAACATTTGAAAATTGTGAAGCACTTTTATAGTGTCTCTTAATTCATCCCTTGTAGGGGTGAAGGTGCTTCTGGGTCATCTTCATAGCT
This sequence comes from Sympetrum striolatum, assembly GCA_947579665.1. NCBI lineage: Eukaryota > Metazoa > Arthropoda > Insecta > Odonata > Libellulidae > Sympetrum > Sympetrum striolatum. The sequence continues at coordinate 4,153,443 of OX388351.1, forward strand.
TGTAGAAGAGATATCTAAGTTCACTTCATCCTCATCTTCTTCGTCTTCACTAAATGCACTGCAGTCATGTGTCATCATATGAGAGTCGCACATATGACTCAGCATGAGAGGATGTATCTGGGATGTTTTGATTTAGTTGTGCCATTTATTTACTAAGGAGGTCCTGCAGTGTGGAACCTCTGCCTTATAATTGATGTGTCACCAAAACCAGCAGATCTCCAACAGTTGGAAATAGTGTTTGCAATGACACTGTCCCATGCTCTGGCAATTCGTCGCACAGCATGGAGCAATGTCCATGGAGGCACATCTTAAATGTTTGCGTACCAAAGCTGTGTTTACAGAAGGCTAAACTATGCAGGTCTAAACTTGACAAATAATTATGAGGATGAAATCAAACTAATTTCTGTTACAAACAAGAGTCACAAGCTCATTCAGGAAGAAAATAATATATATCACATGCAATTCTCTGTGTGCACTATTGTATAAGCAGTAGTAGTAGTAAGCGCTTTGACAGCTTAGGTCATTTTACCCATGTGCTCCCACCAGGATTTGAAATCAGAACTGATTCCTCATGAGTCACGAGCGTTACCCACCTGGCTCTCCAGGAGCCAATGTGCAGTATATTTACTTCAAATTGAAAGGATTTAAAAATTAGACTACGATTATACTGATTCCCTTTATATCATAGACCTTATTTCAAAGCCTAGGAGACTCACATAAGTCAAAGTGAATGAAACTCACAGCCATGAATCCCAAGAAATTAGCTCGTAAATATTTTAAGTCATTTAAGAACTTTACTTAAGTTAATTTGAAACTCCCTCTTTTTTTATAATCGTTCTACTACGCTGACGTTTAGCGGTGATTTTCGAGAATTGCTTACTCGCGGGTACTTTAAACGATATTTTTGCATGACAAATCACAAGTCGCGATCGCAAATTCTTACCTAACGATGTAAAACGCTTTTAATTAATAAATTACGTATTGAAACTGCATAAAAACTTAAGTAATAGTGACGTATTACTACAAATTTAGTATTCTTTAATTAAACTAATTTCCATGACTGCTGCAACAAAGAACTTCCACAGGAATGCTACTTTCAAGTAAAAGTAGTAGTATAGTTAAAAGTGCTTCGACAGCTTAGGTCATTTCGCACATTGGCTCCCTCCGGGAATCGAACCCGGGACCGCTTTCACCAAAGGCAAACGCGCTGTCCACATGACTATCCGGGAGCCTTCAAGTAAAAGGTTTACCAAAGTTCTGCGATGGGGAACTTACCAAGCGTCCAAAGATAGTGCTGGACGAGAAATCTTCGGTAGTGGACTTTAAAGCTGTTAATTATTCCCATGTCCAGCGGTTGCATCTTACTGGTGCTATTTGGACTCAGAAAAAGTACTTTCTGCAAGAAGATAATTTGCTTCTGAAAAATGTCCGTCGCCATCCATGCTTTTTTATTACTTTCATACAACACAGACAAATTTTTCACGTTCTTGAAGCGGAGCTCTTGATTTTGCTATCACAACTGGTTTCAACTTTTGGATCCATCTTTGTTACATATCAGCATTACCGTAACCCTATCCTTAGATTTTTTTACCTATGCGACATTTTTCACCACGGGTCCCAAGGGTGGAGTCAGGTAATGCCTTGAAAAACAAACCTGTTTCATCCAGGTTGTATATATCTCGAGGGGAATATTTAGACACAATGTCATCGTTTATTTCATGCCACTGCGTTTTTTGTGTTGACGTCACCTTCTTCTCCACAGATTTTCATTGAAGTGATTCCGTATCTTTTCTTGAATCTATCAAGCCACCCAAAGTTGTCGCACTTCAGTTTAAGAGCCAAAATTTGAGCCTTCTCCTTCAGAATTGGTCCACATATAGGTCATTTGCACGCACGACTCTTAAAAAAAAATTATGCAGCTGACTATCAAGTTGATCAAATTGCGACGATGAGAGGCACTTTGTTTTTAATGATATTGTTGTGTGACTCAAAATTTTTCACTTGAATTGACGATTGCTGCCAATGTAGGTAAAGAAATGCCATACTTCCGAGAAATTTCTGTTTTTGTCTGCTCGCGATCACGTACTTCCTTGATAATTGACATTTTGGTGACCAAACTCAGGGACTTCCTCTTTTTCTTGGTCAGCGATGTTTTATCCATTATTTTACTAATAGGCACACGGGATATCACAACTGATCACAACACAGGCCACCTTGCGCAGAGAGTGATTTTCACTGTATGCGTGCAACTTTTCCTCGCTTGGAGACCAACATTTTTCAGGGTGTCCACCATCCAACCATTATTTTTCAATCTTTTACTAACCAATTAAAAATCCGAAATCCCTGCAGCAGCCTTGAGATTTTAAGTAGTCGCACTCCAATTTAGCAGCCAAGACCTGAGCCCAAAACTCCCCAAGTTGAAAACAAATTCTTATTATGCTCTATTCTCTCTATCTCTCGTCCAAATAGAAACCATATACTCCTGGAAACTGCTGATCTATACGATCCCAGGTCGCTGATTCGCGTTATTATCAGAGAGCTTGATGAGGAAAGAAAGAGCACGGCTACGTCTTATTAGCTATAATTTTTTGCGAAAACTGTAATCAAAATGTTTTTATCTCACGAAATTTTCACATTTTCTCATCTAAAATACATGGGATGAGGGTCCTCCCTATATAGACGATCTGGATTCAGCTGCTCCTATTTACGACGATCGTCATCTCATTGTATTGAGCTCTGTGCGACAAAACCATTTCAAATACTTCGTAAAACCGGGGTTCAGTCACTCCTAGGGACCGGCTTCTCACTTCGTAAAACATGAAATCAAGGTTTTACGTAAAACCGAGGTCATTTTACATGTACAAAGATCGGGACCGGCGAAATGGTTCGTAAAACTGTGTCACTTCGTAAAATCGAGGTTCATAAAAATGGGGTTCTACTGTATTTACAAATTTTCATTTTTAATTTACAATTCATTATTTGGGAGTTTGTTGTTCAGGTGTGTATTTGCAATCGCATACCTCAAAGGGGCCACAACACACCGAATTTCCGGACTCCAAGGGCAAAGCATTTTACCCGAAATAAGTACATATCTCAAATTACAGTGGATCTTCGACACCAAAGGTTACGCTTTTCATTAAGCCAAAGCTAGTACAGTAAAAACTATGAGAGGCAGAAACATTTCAAAGCCAGCAATATTGGAATTACTTTGCCTAATGATCATATTTTTCTCAAGAAAGTCCCTCAATAAGGCAGAGCCGGCGAGACGTGGACGGAAAGATTAATACCTTGTATTTTAATCTGTGAGAGACAGAAAGAAAATTTCAAACTTAAAGAAATTATGTTGGGTGTTATGGTTTGAGTTAAGATATGCTTACCGATGATGAACCACTTATGTTCCGAAGATTCAATTTTAGCTGCTCAACAAAGTGTGTGAAGGATGGATGTGTGAGAAAGTGTTTCCACAACTTTGGATTCATTTTTGATGATATCATGGACTGTGAGGCAATAAATTACGATTACAGTGAAATACAAAGATAGATTGATGAAATAAAAGATGCAAGAGCTGTGAACGCAGAAAGTTTTATAAAGATTGATGATAATGTTTTTGCAGAAACTGATAACGTTGAGATAACAGCTGTGGTAGAGTGTGAAGCTAGTGACAATGTTAGAAATTCAGATGATGAACAGAGTGGAGAAGAATGTGAGGGAATGGAAACACCTTCTGCATCACAGGCCTTGGGTCATATCAACGCTCTCAAGCCGTATGCCAAAATGAAGGGGAATAGTGATTTTTCAAAAAAGTCGTGGAGTTTTCTTTTAACTGTATAAGGAAATCTCTGAAAAAAAAAACAAAGCGATTAAAATTAGATAATTCCTTCTAATAACTTTAAGTTTTGTTTTTGTATTGATAATAATTGTATCACACAATCATTTCTTAATAGGGGAGTAAGGAATGAAAAATGTTACCTAAAGAGGCCTTCAAGCCCTTACCTAAAATAATTGAAGATTTTAAACTTAGATGTTTTAAGCTATTATAAAAATCTATTGCATGAAAGGGGTTTTGGATGTGTTGTTTAAGATAATGTTAAATCTAGAATAAGTTTGTTTTAAAAGAGTGACTTTATCCTGTTTGTGAATATACTGTTCTGTAATGCTGTGTAATGTGTAGTAGTAATTTAGGAACTTCTGGAAAAGTAAGGGATTGCTTGACAGAGTAATGTACGGTGGGGTTCTACCCCGTGACCACTAGGGTAGCTCAGAAGGCCTGTCATGAACCCCGAAAAATTCAGTAAAATAATTACAAATAATATAATAAATTCAATACATAGTTGCAAGATAAATATACTATATGTATGTAATTATTCCATTGGAATGGGTTAAATTATCATTGATATATTATAATGTTATGTATAAATTATGTTTATAACTTGTACAAATGTATGTAGAACTGCCACCAGGCTAGCATCCTACCTGCAGTTTTATGTTATAATAAAAAAATAACCCTGAATTCTGATGAAAGCTGTGCGAATCAGCACTGCTTTTATTCCCACCCATCTTGGATCAGACGATTTGATGCCAAGCTTTGTATGAAAACAAATCCCATAGGTAGATGAATATATTATGGAAACTCAATAAAAATTCTGGTGCTGACAAAAGTGTTTGTTGCCAAAAAGAAACAAAAAAAGACGGATGTACAGAGGAACAAATAGGAGAAAGTGGAACTTGTGAGAAATGTCTAATCAAAGCTAGCCCAGAATCTTTTGCAAATTTTCTTCTTACAACTTTTAATAGCACACTAAACTACGCTTCTGAGTTTTGATAGTTCTGTATCTCCAGTTTTAGGCAAAAGAATTGATAAAATATTTCTTTGATTTGTTTATAGAATCAAACTTTTTGGTGAGACATGGACTCTCTTTGCCCAGATATTCTTGTAAATATTTCTGATTTTCCATTTCATTTGTATCTGATCTGTTTTACTGTATCTTGGGGTAAAAATAACTTGTTTCAGGATTATTTCATATGCTGTATTAAGTAAAAAATTTTATTGGTGTTATATTTTACGACTTTGCAGTTTTCTTTTTTCTCCAATCTACCCATGGTAACTGACCCCTCATTTTCATGGTGATCTTCCTAAATACTTATTTTACCGTAAAGATGGATTATTTTTAACATAGGAAATCATTTTTATTTTTACCTTGCTTTATGAATATATATTGGTAGTATCTATTATATATAGACGTTTCTCTGGATATACCTATATCTATTACGAGTAAAATGTTGCTTGCATTCTGCAAGCATGTTGATAACACATTTCAAGTCGACATTATATGTAGAGGTTCCTCAAAAGTAAAATAGTATTGAAAATGTTCTTAAATTTTGCTGCAATTTCTCCGTCCGGCATCAAACCCAAGTTTTCCTGGTGATAATTACTATGCAGAACAACAGAAGATCACGGACTATAACTATGTGAGAAAACTCAAAAAGAAATATTGGCTGCAACTGCCTCAAACGACGTCCTACTTTTTACATATATTCCTTATTTGAGATTCTGTAATGTGCTCTGGCATCGAACCCAGAAACAGCACGGTCTTACCTCAATTTTTTTTCTTAAACCAATTCTTAATATACTCTATCTAAGCAAGAACTTCCTATCATTTCAATAAGTGCATTAAAAAAATAAGAAAAATTAACCCTATGTATTTTAAACGGGAGACATATTTACTGCCTGGCATCGAACCCGGGACTTTCTGGTGATACTTCCTATGCAACACAATAGAAGATTCTCATTTCTAACTGTGTGTGAAAATTCAAGCAGAAATATTGGCTGCAACTGCCTCAAATGACGTCCTCCTTTTCCCTTATATTCCTTATGAGAGAATTGTTATTGTGCTCTGGAATCGAACCCAGGAATTCTACGGTCTTATCTAAATTTTTTTCTTAAAACTATTCTTACCATACATCTTCTATCCGAGCATGAGCTTTCTATAATTTCGATAAGTAGATCAAAAAAATTAATGAAAAACTACCTCAATGTATTTTTAAAGGCAGATTTTTGAATCTTCCTAACATCGAACCTAGGATATTTACCTTAAAAGTCATTTAAGTTTTAGGTAAAACTTAACCATATACATAGGCTCCTAGAGTTTTGATTCTGTACCTATCCGGGAAGTATTTTTTAAAAATTCCGGAAAATCAAAGCAATGCATTTAAATGGAAAAAAATTGGAACTTTGGGGTCCTTTGGAATCGAACCCATGACACTGAGGTCCAAAATTGCAATTTTTCTGGCGGTTACACGTTATGGCCAATACGTCGTAAAAATTTCAACTAAATCACGCTTGTGGTTTAGCCAGTGAATTAGTATCCTATCCATCTATCTATCTATTAAATATAGATGCTTCTCCGGATTCATTCAAGGATATAGATAGATAGGATACTAATTCACAGCCTAAACTAGAAGCGTCATCGACTTGAAATTTTTACAACGTAATGGCCATTTCGTGTAACCACCAGAAAAATTGCGATTTTGAACCTCAGTGTCATGGGTTCGATTCCAGAGGGCCCCAAAGTCCTGATTTTTCCCGTTTAAATGCATTGCCGTGATTTTCGGGAATTAAAAAAAAATACTTTCTGGATAGGTAGAGAAATAAAACTCAAGGTGACTATACTTATGGTCTTGGACTTTCGAAAACATCAATGACTTTCACAAAAAAAATCCTGGGTTCGATGCTAGGACGATGCAAATATCTGCCCTTTAAAATACATGGGAGCTGCTTTTCATTATTTTTTTTGATGCACTTCTCGAAATAGTAGGAAGTTCGTGCTTAGCCGGAAAGTGTAAGGTAAGAATTAGTTTAAGAAAAAAATTTTCATAAGACCGTACTATTCCTGGGTTCGATGCCAGAGCACATTAACATTTCTCTCATAAGGAATATAAGGGAAAAGTAAGACTTCGATTGAGGCAGTTGCCGCCAATATATCTGCTTGAATTTTCGCACATAGTTAAAGATTAATATCTTCTATTATGTTGCATAAGAAGTTTTACCAGAAAGACCCGGGTTCGATGCCGGGCTGTAAATATGTCTCCCGTTTAAAATACATAGGGTTAGTATTTCATTATTTTTTTGATGCACTTATCAAAATGATAGGAAGTTCGTGCTTGGCTGGAAGATGTATGGTTATACCTGGTTTAAGAAAACAGTTTTCAGAAGACCGAACTATTCCTGGGTTCGATGCCAGAGCACATTAACATTTCTCTCATAAGAAATATAAGGGAAAAGTAGGACCTCGTTTGAGGCAGTTGCAGATAATATTTCTGCTTTAATTTTCACAGATAGTTAGAGATGGTGATCTTCTATTGTGCTGCATAGTAAGTATCACCAGGAAGACCTGGGTTCGATGCGGGACGAATAAATTGCAGCGAATAATCAGAATATTTTCAATCCATTTTTTTTTCTTTTGATGGCCTTCCCGATATGATGCCGACATGAAATTAGTGTTGTCGATCTGCTTGCAGTATGCAAGCTATATTTTACTCGTATCCCTATATATATGAATGAATCCAGAGAAGCAATATATATAATAGATATGTAGATGCTTCTCCATAAATACCTATCTATTATATATAGACGCTTCTCCAGATATACCTATATATATACGAGTAAAATGTAGCTTGCATACTGCAAGCAGATTGCCAACAATAATTCCATGTCGGCATCATATCGGGACGGCCCTCAAAAGAAAAAAACGGGATTGAAAATATTCTTAAAATTCGCTGCAATTTAATCGTCTGGTATCGAACCAAGGCCTTCCTGGTGAACCCACTATGCAGCACAAAAGAAAATCACCATCTCTTACTATGTGTGAAAATTCAAGCAGAAATATTGGCTCCAACTGCCTCAAAGGACGTCCTACTTTTCAATAATGTAAATGGCTCTCTGGATTCGAACCAAGGACGATCTAGGAAATCTAGAACATGTTTTTGAAATGTATCTATGTTCTCTCTCTATATACCTAATTTCATGTTTTAATATTATTGGGAAGGGGTTTAAATTAATTCTTAAAAATCAGATAATTTACTGATTGTAGAGACGCCTGGTGTCGAACCCAAGAAATATTGGTAGCTGTGAATGCACGGTATGACTTATTAGGACTTCATATTATTTCATACTAAGTTTGAAGTCGATATCATATCGGGAAGTACCTAAAACTTTTTTCTGTTATCTCCATAAGAAATGCATTGCGGAATGCAAATGGCTCCCTGGTACCGAACCAAGGACCATCAGCGAATATGTAAAATTTGATTATGAAATAAATATATGATCTCTAACTCCATGCCGAATTTCAAGTTTCCATGCCATCGGGAAGAGGTAAAAAAAAAAATCATAAAAATCGCCACAATGCATTTTAAACGGCCGATTTTTGCCCCGACCTAGCATCGAACCCAAGATATTTTTCGTAAAACTCATTTATGGTTTCGATAGATCATGACCATATATATCGGCTCCTTGAGTTTCAAGTCTCTACCTTTTCCGCAAGTATTTTTTAAAAATTCCCGAAAATCAAAGCAATGCATTTAAACGGGAAAAATCGGGACTTTGGGGCCCTCTGGAATCGAACCCATGACACTGAGGTTCAAAATCGCAATTTTTGTGGTGGTTACACGGTATTACTAATACGCTGTTAAAATTTCAAGTCAACAACGCTTGTGGTTTAGCCTGTGAATTAGTATCCTATCTATCTATATCCCTATGTATATCCCTATCTATATACCTATCTATATAGATATGAATGAATCCAGAGAAGCAATCATATATAATAGATATTTGACCTATTCTTTCATCATTACTCCATTTCTATTCTCAGTGCCTTGTCTCTAATTTTCCCTTCTTTTGATCTAATTCATAGTAGTGCATTCTCTCTTGATTATCATATACTTAAGCTCTATCCAGTATTATTGCTTAAGGAAAGTTTGTCCTGCGAGCATGTAGAGCATGAAACAAAATAACGTAGTCTTTTCTAAACCTCCATTGATGGGAATTTTACATTAGGAAAGAATATGAGCAACCAAATATTCTTGAAGAGTGAATTAAGCTTGCAATTTGAGACAATTTAAGGTGACTTTACTTCCATTATAATACTGTATTGCTTATATAGCATCCAAATGAATGAATATTTAATTAAATTTAAAAAATAACATCACAAAAGCCTCAAAACATGCATACGAGGATGAAAAGCAGAATGACTCATAGACTCGCTCTCATCGTGCCTTACGTCTGTTAAGAGGGTTGCAGCCATACTGGTAACTTTTTTTTAAGGGACTGTACAGCTAACAGCAAAAAAAAGTTACCACCCCTGACCTACCAAGATATTCTAAGTCCAAATTTCGGGCCGGCGAGCCTTTCTCTCGAAAAGGGAGGGAGAGAAAAGAAAGATGAAGAACATGGTACGTTACGCTAGCTCGGCTCTCGCATTTGGATGGAGAATTTTCGTTATATATATAAAAATCATTTACTACTATCCATTATCTGCCGCAACATTTGATGTGGTAACGCGTACGATTGAATTTGACGACGATCAACTGGAAGATAACTAAAGAAATGAATCGAATTGAATGCAGCATTCAAAGTCACTCTCACTTTAATTTTCGATAACGGATTATTAAATCATTTCCAAAACGATACAAATGAATTTAACTGAATACAACACTCGGTATCAAATTAACTCACATTTCGTTTTTCGAAAATCGATCGTTTAAATCACTTCCAACGATTGATTATGCTCATCAATGTGAATGAAACCAGCAACTATTCTCTTCTTCTTAATTTCAAATAGGCCAAAAAGCAGGATCTCGGTTTCAACAATGGCATTTGTCGTCAGGGGGACCGGCTGTTTATACTCACAAAACATTTCGCGTATTCCGTAAAAAATCTCGAAAATTCAATTCGGAAACAACAATAAACGACCAAAATAAGGTTTTCTATTCATTTACTCTGCTATTGGTTCTTGTCTCAATCTCGTATGACTATTATTTTTAATTTAATTTTGCAAAATAAATGAAGCATGCAGCGACAAAAATGAACTTTACGTGCATTTCTTACGGAAATGCTTTGACTCGTCTGGGATCGAAGCAAGGACGAAGTGTCGCCATTTTTTACAATATAAACACTTTCGTATATATATATTTGAATTCAATGTTCTATAAAAATTTCAAGTCAATCGACCAAGTGATTTTTGAGTTTTGCGGGCACAAACATATGCAGGCTGAATTTTCATACATAAGATATGTGCATAATTCGGTGGATTATTATAATTTAATTTGATTGCTTTTACAACCCTTTCGTTCAACTTTCCCAATTGAAAAGCGTTCTATCATGAAGAGAAATAACTAAGGAATAAACACAAGGAAATAAAAGTTCCACATCTTCCACACAAAAAGTCGTGTAACTTTGACAAAGTTATTTATTTCCTTGTGCTTAGTTACCTATGGAGTTCCCCTAAGTAAAAGCTCATTTGATTGATTTAAATAAGGAATAATCTTTTCTAGATTACCATTTCCCCTTACTCTCGTGACTCCTATAGATTATATAATCCAAGAATTTGTAAAATTAAATTATCCTTATAACAACACTGTAGCTAATTCTCACAATTAGCTTTGACGTTTACTAGCACCATCTTCAACATTTACATAAATACGCGATCCTCCATACGGCGTGTGCCTTGGAAAAGAAGAAAGAATGAGAGGGAACAAAAGTGTGTGTGCAGGTGAAAGGGTAGAATTCTTGGAAAACTGTTAAACAGGACAAAACGAAATAGGTGGGGGAAAAGGACAAGATTTTTGTTTTTTTGTTTTTTTTCTTTTGTTACCGAAGGGGAATGGAAAGGAAAAACTTTCTGGTTGGGAGAAGAGGACTGGTTGCAATTTGCTCGATTCATTTTGATTTTATCTAAAATAATGTGTCCGCTAGCCTTCTCTGATATATGTATAATTTTTAGCTCGCAAATAGAAGAATGACTCGAAGAAATAAATCTCTCATAAAGTGGGTCTGCAGAGCATCAGATTAGAAATTTTGTATGTTCTTCAGCCTATAACTTACGAAATCTCACTGTTTATCTGATGTGGATTGAATGAAAATAATCATAAATCGCTTGATGAAACTACCGTTCTAAAAATTGGATCCATGGATTCCTTATTGTTTCAGAGTAATGGCTTACAGTAAATACTGTAGTAAAAGGCCAGCGGTCGACGTCCTTCTGGTAAAATTCTCGAAATTTTGTTTCTCAAAAGTTACTTCTCTCACTTTTTTAGCTATTTACTGATCCACCAATCGACTCCGAAGAGTATTACAATTTGTTTATTTCGAAGTTCTCAGTATTTTAAGAAGACCATCTTTTATTTTATTAGTTACGAAAAATGTTAAGACCGCTATCCGTGGAATTGTGACTTCTGCATGACAATGTTAGTCGACGTCTAACCAAATTAAAGACTTAGCTAGAGTATGAATTATTAGTACTCGACGCAGGATGGGCAAGTTATCGCGTGTGTGTTACAGTAATGACTATTATAATTGTGTTTAAATGCGTATTTAAATGACATCTTTATTTTGTATTTTATAAACCAAATGAGATCGAATAGCAAATTTTATCAGTGAATCAAGATGAGTTTAACGTTTTGGCTATCATCAACACTGAGAGAAAAAATGTATTCACTTTCTCTTGGTGGTTTTTTTATATTAATTTTTAAGGTTCTTAAAATCTACGAAACTAATAACTGGATCTAACATTTAATGGGTAAAGGGATTGAAAACACTATACATTCAATGATAGTAATGAAAAAGAACCAAAGGAACGCTAGTTTACGCAAATAGCTATTTCTTAAATTTTCCCGTTTTGTTGTTGATTGATTTCTAAGGGTATCTTGAAGGTTTATGAAAATCATTGGTTAGAAGAAAAAGCCTGAAAAGATGAATGTAAATATTGAGAACATAATTTTGGAATTAGAATGCTCCGAAGCTTAATTTCTTCGGGAGTGATCTTTCTACGGTTAATATATGCTTAATTCTACTCCTGAAAGCATAGACGGTCCGAGACATGGGCAGTCTGGGAGACCGTCGACAGCATTTGTGGGCTCTTCTCAGATCCCTTGAAGATTATCAATGATAAAATTATACTCGTTACTATAGCTTAGGTAATTTTGACGATTACACCTGGTCACAATATTTAAGTAAACTTTTTTTATCCATTAAGGGGAACTAGTTCTAAACGTCTGCCTACCCAGAATGTCAATAATCTTCAGATTACCCACTCCCAAGGATTGGAATCAATTTCCTTCGCAATGGATGCAGCTTTCTTTGGTCCTATTTCTCTGAGTAATTTCCTTTAATTCCAATTGATTGAAGAAGCCGTTACTTGGTGAAACTGCGTTATGTAAGAAATTGTGAATCTTTTTCCTTAGTTATTTCCACCATTCCTTATAGTCGTTGAGCTATGGCTATATTTTTACGGAAATTACATTTAGGAAAACTGCTAAATCAGGCGTAATCCATCTGAGTTGCCCTTACACCCGTAAATGCTGTTTAATAATTAAAATTTAGCCTTCGTATTTTCCCTTTCCTTTTTTTAATGAGAGGCCAGTTTAGTCCATCAGCGATTACTGAATAAAGCTCTAGAAATACTGACATCTCGTACTTATTATCTATGATTACTCTTAAATAAGATGGGTAAAGCTTCCTTTCTTGGGAAATATGTCAGGAGAATCTATTACTACTGAATCTTAATGCTGCTTTCCAAGCCTCACCTATTCTTCCTTAAAACTTCTTAGTTTAAAGATAAGGAAGACATTTACGATATCTTGAAGGTGCAGAAATTTAAATATGTGAATTGCTCGACATTTGTGTGGGATCAACTGGCGGAAGCTCTAATTGTATGCATGAATGTATGCACATTGTAGGCATATTCTTATAAACCAAAATTATTATATCCTACCCTATGCCAATAATTTTTGAAGTAAAATAAATTTACATTGATAATTAATAATTTCGACTGTGATAGGTCTATTGTTAATGGTTTATGAATTTTGGATGCAAATGAACGTTTTAGAAGTAAGTTCACATAAAATCTAATTCAGTATGTTAGGAAAATGAAACTTTTTCGAATCTTTGATCTTATTTACATTCCCTCTGGCTGAACCATTGAAAACATATTTTTCCGGTCACCCTCTAGCCTGCATTATTTTGTCTTAAAATGGCTTGAATCGTTTTCTCAATCTTATATATAGCCAACATCCCAGGATCTCTGCACATCACTTCTGAGCCTGTTTACCACATTATCTTCATATTTTTTAGATGTATGCCTTAGAGTTGTAGAGAATAAACATTCTTTTCTTAGTAAGCATAAAATATTCCGTATTCCCATTGTTTATTTTCCTATCATCGTCTCCATGAAGTAACCCATTCATATTCCTTCTTCGACAAACTTTTCTTTACATCACCATCCATGACGAAGAATGACATTTTCAGGCAATTCTCTCTCTCATACAAAACCCTTAAACGATGCCTCGAAAATTAGAGGCATTGAAGACGGAAGTAACCTGTGACCGCTCCATTGAAGACCCTTTCTCTTTCCTCTCTCACCCCTACAGGGAAGCTCCCTTTGTTTTCTTGAGAAGGAAGGTATGCATGCTACCGATTAACCGTTATGTAGACAAAAACATTAAAAGCAGACGTAGCACCAAAAGGTGGGCTTGCCACAGAGATCCTTAGCAATAGATTTAAATGTATTTTTCATGCATGAGCGTTTACGTGCGAATATTTAGAGTGGAGTTGTAACAGCCTAAAGTTGTTGGCTCATACCTATTTTCTATGTTGAAACTCTTAATCGTTTTAGCATTTTAACATTTTTGACGGAGGTTTAAATAAAGGAATTCAATATTTACAAGTATATTATGCAATTCTTTTTGCGCTTTGCTCGACTCTGCACGACTAGTCCTTCTGATTTCATTACCCAAAATAAATTCTCGCGCGTAAAATATAAAGCTGTTTGTTAAGAGACAAAAGGTTAGATAGCAGTGAGTCCAAAATGATCGGAGCCCTCCGCTGGGTATCTTTTAAGAATATAACTATGTAAAGACAATAATTATTAGAGATATTCCTTAGCTGTGATTTACATGACGAAATACGCGACGACATGATCCCTATTCTCAACGATCGTTATTTTCACAGCCAGATGTTGAAAATATTACCGTGATTTAATAGCGAGGACAGATGGTTTATATTGTTATCATCTTACATATATTATAAGGTGTGTAAATATGTAAATTATTTAGATAGTTGAGTGTTTCACATTCTCTGCAATAAGCCTTATGGAGGCTCGCGGATAGTCAATTTAAATGTATTTCTTACTTAACTATTTTTCACAAAGCTGCAACACCATTATTATATTTATAATATACGTTTTTTTCTTATTTTTCCTACTTTCGTTGACCTGATTTACAGTAGTTCATATTCTATTAATTATCGTATCATAATTAAGCATAATCTTTGCGAAAACGATCATCCTGCGGGCATGTGGAGCATTGACTGAAATAACCAATTTCATTATAAATCTGCATTGATGGAAAATGTTATGTATTATATATGTTAGGACGAACTAAGCTATTTTAAGAAGAAGAGCGAATTACGCTTGAGATTCGAGCCGATTTAACGAAATACGAATTTAATTATTTCATAATACAGTACTACTTCTACCGCAGCAAAATTAATGACTATTAGCGAGTATTTATAAAATATATATCATCACAAAAGCCTTCAAAACGTGCCAGGCATAAAGAGGAAGATGAAAAGCGCGCTCAAAACAGAGAATCTGAAAGACTCGCCCTTCTCGAGTTATGCTGGTTGTATCTCAGGTGGTAACTTTTTTATGCTGTTAGCTGTACTTACAGACTTCATTTTACAATGAAATACTTTGGGCAATGGCTGTAACATATCTACGTATTCCCTTTTATATGTTAAATTAATTGAAGATTCTATTGTGCCTTTTCTACTTCTAGTATTTGTAGTATCTGAGTCTTTAGTGATTAGAGTTTAAGCATTATATTTAACACTTCAATCACAACAAGTTCTGAATTGATAAATAGAAAATGATGATTTTCAGAGGATATGAATACTCTAGCTGTGGTGACTTTCTGCACTTTCATCATCGCCATCCTGATGGTCTATGGGGCAGTGCGCAACAAACCCTCTTATCTCATGCCTTTCTTCTGTTTGCAAGTGTTTGACTTCTGCATTGCCTGGTGAGTTGCCTCTTTCTACACATACCTCACTATATACTGTTAGCTATGGTCTTTTTGCACACAATGGATTTCCTATTTTCATTCATTAATTTTTCTTACTATGCTCAATTGATCAGCTAGTGAACAGTAGCTGTGCAAATCTCATTTCTTGTGTTAGTCAATAAGAAGATAAAATGCTCATTGTTGTACAGATCTACCTAGCTTATTACTTTGTTGGTATTAATTTTTTGTTTTAGGGGTGTATTAAGTAAGGTATAATCTTAAATACGAAAGTTATGATGTGATTTTCTGTGTATGTAAGTAAATTTATATATGTCTTCAACAAGTATCAAAGGTTATGTAACAATATGTTTTACTGAATGGCCCTGCCAATTTGATAGGGCCAAGTTATAATGCAATCATTTTAACATATATCAGAATATTTAAATTAATAAAAAAACCCTTATGTTGGTTGCCAATTTGTTATGGAACTTCTTTTACAATATTGCAAATTCTTTTTATAAATAAGAAGGTCTCAGGGTTGTTAGGTTCTCAAAGTAAATATGAACCATAATTCCTCTTTGAACCAACACAAATATATTGAACTTTTATGTATTTTAAATGAAGCCATTTTCAGGAAAACATCACAAGTTGATCAAACACCAAAATCTAGCAAAAAAACCCTACTCCTCTTAGAAACATGGAAATTACCCAATAAAACAAACTGATCAAACAAATTGAACCCAGGTAACCAAACCCTCAGAAAACTGCAATTGCAGTTGCATTACTTTCCAACATTGAAGGTTATTAAATTTTGACAACATGCAGATGATGAGTTATTTTTGATTTATGTACAAGTTTCTTGGGTTGAATGACACAAAATTTCTCCAATATATACAATGTTTTTGTATCAATTACTTATGTGTGTATTAACAGCGGTAGATTTTAAGAGAATCAATTCTCTTGAGTATAGAATCAAAGAGAGCATTTTCTGCTTCCACTTCTTAGCAGTACTAAACTGATTAAATACCATCAAAAGATAATAAATTTTAGCTCGTGTTTATGGTAATACAGTAAAAACTGTTTCAGGCAGAACCTATTTAAAGCAGAAACCTGTTAAAGCTGGAAGTATTACTGCATGCACTCTAGGATGTTTTCAAGAAAGTCTCTATAAGACAGAACCTGCATAACATTCGAGACAATTGTATTTTTTTCAACCCCATTTATGAACAACTAGTATTCGAAAGGCAGAACAAAATTTTCTTGCTTTCATTATTACTTACCATTGGTTTGCTTCTCTTTCATGTGCCATTTTGAATGAATGAGCAAAAGGTTCATCTGAAAATAAATAATTCTCAGAAGAAAGAGAAGCACTCAATATAGAAGACTTTATGGTCTCCATAACTCCAGTGTTTGGACACTCCTTAGGTTAGGCATTTTTGCTTAACAAGCGGTGCATATGTTGGCCTAGGCCATACAAGCCTAAAAACGGCCTATATGTTGGCTGCTCATTTTGTAGGATATTGTTGAGTAACAGAAATGCTCTCGAACTTTAAATGCCTTTTGTTTGAAAAAAATGCATTTTTTGTGGTTTGGTGGTATTGTAAAATATTTTTGGCGTCATAAATATTTTTAGCGGCTCTTATTTCAGCACCAGCATGAATATTTTACTTGCTGCAGCGAGTATTTTTAATTTTTCAATAATCGTATACTAAAGTGAGCTAAAGTGAGTAACAGACTATATAGTCTCTGTGAAAACCTTTTGAATAAAGAATTGGATGATATGTTATAGAATTTTATTTTATTTATGTCAGTTAGCTATACATACAATACAATGTAGCTTTTTATTTATGGTGAAGATATCCAAGTGATTGCATAGTGAAAAATTCTCTCAGCATACTGCTGATCTGAAACACCTCTGATGCATCCACAGTCCCCAAATGATATTTTGTTATCTTCATAATTGACTCATTTTATCCTTGCTGACTACACTGCCTTGGTGTGAAAGCCTTTTCAGGTAGACTTCCCTTTGGGGTTCTAACGGCTTAGTTCAAAAGTGCATGTGAGTACTCTTCGTATACCCTCTTTTGCGTTTTGTTTCACAGAAGATATTCGTTTGATAGTGTATCAATTGAAGAATTTTTGTAAGACTATAGCATTTATTTGCAGTCGAGAATATCTTTTGTAAAAATATAACCGCACAATGGCTGGATCATCACATATAAGGGAAAAAGATATTTTGAATACATTGGACATTTCATCTGATGACTGATTTCTTTGAAAGTGACTATGATATGGAGAATGACAATGATGTAGATCAACAGTCATCACAGTCCTTTGATGAGCATCAGACATTAAAACCTAGTGTGCCTAATCGCACGTTAATCATTGCTTGCCGAGTAATAGGGGGAGATTTCCTTTTGTTTGCACATATGATGTGGTACCTATTGATTGGGAGGACTGGAATCCCTGAATTCTTCCCCTGCAGCTCCTTAAATACGTCCTCCTCTATCACCGAAACTTTGCTGCCGGTGTCGATCAGCGCTGGCACCTTCACCCCTTCGCACTCAATGGTTATTTCTGGACCTAATCGTGGTTTGAGTTCCTCAATACCTTCATGCAACAAATCCTCTATCGGATCCCCATCTAACTGTAGTATGCACAAATATTATTGTCGCAACCTCTTCTGCCTGAATCACAGGGATCGTTTGACCCAGGCATCTTTAGTTTAACTCATCTGGATGATCTGGATGTGGGGCAGCGTAAGTTGACGGCATCGGCTGAAAGTTTTCAGAAGAATTAAGCCTGGTCGAATTTGGAAAAGAATTCATTCCTTCTATTCGAGGCGTCAGTAGCTCCTCCAACTTGATTTCATCGCACTCCCCATCTGCCTTCAGGGCTTCCAGCTCGTATCGCATTTATTCGCGACCTATTTGTTTCTTCACGTTCGTTTGGTCCCCTATTTTTACTTTCCCTTGTCTCATCGAAATTTCCCAATAACTCGACCAACTTCTCCATCGATTGCAGTTGGCTATGAGATGGTTTCGTATTGGTGCTGGAAACTGTCTCACCAGGATGTAAAAGAGTTTGTCGTCTGGTATTGGAGGTTTGCCCATTCGAGCTGCTGCAATTTTCTCATTGGCGTATTCCCTCATCCTATCATTCTGATGATGCGGAAAATTGCCCATCATTACGTTAGTCTGATGCCTGTATCTCTGATGTTTGTTCCAATAGTATGCCAGAAATCCGTCTCTTATTTCATAATACTCCTCTGGTATAGGAAAGGTGGTGTTCCCCCAAATTTTCGTGTTGCCTTCAAGCAGGCTCTGGAAGATATTGAGCAATGTCGATGAGGCACCGCCAATAATGTGAAATAGTTATTCACTTCTCTTAAAAACAGAAGTGGATTCTGGTTGTAGCATCCTCGGAAGGATGGTTTTGGAAGGTAGTTACTCGGAATCGAACAAGAGTTAGCCACCCCCCTACTGCATTCCAGCGCCAACAGCCTCTCTGCTAGTCTTCTTATCTCCACTTCGGTGGATTCGTTATCGCGGTAGTATTTGTTCACCTTGACTTCAACCTGCTCCTCTAACTGTTTAATAGTCCTACCCATCTGACCCACAGTATTCTCCAATTCTTCTATCCTACTCTCGTGTGTCTCTGTCTTGGCAGATAGGGAACTCATTAAACCCCCGAAAAACTCACGTAATTCTCTCCTTTCCTTCTGTCTCTCTAACATTTCTGCTTCTGCCTCTCTAGTGTTTTCTCTTCTTTCTGCTTCTGCCTCTCTAACATTGCCTCTTCTTTCTGCTTCTGCCTCTATAGCGTTTTCTCTTCTTTCTGCTTCTGCCTCTCTAGCATTTTCTCTTTCTGTTTCTGCAAATACTGGATTAGCACTTGCAGATCCATCGGTTTGGTGGTCATCTGCAAAGGGTCTGATTCGGTAACGGAAAGCGATTCAACCTTTATCAGGAGATCCTTCCCATCATCTGGCAAATCCTTCTTTTCTTCGTAATCCCTTACATCTTCTACTTGTTTGGGAGTCGTAAAAACTTAATCAATCTCATCTGAATCTGATGCCTGCTTAGGCTCACGATAGCGAGTGAACGCATTAGAATTCATTGCCATAATTAATCTTTTTGAAAAATAAAGAAACTCACAATGGTTTTCTTCTCGAAGCAGATTTTTGATAGACTCTAATTTACAATTTAACAGGTACCCTGTTCGGGCACCATATGTGGTTTTTTAAATTTGTAAATACCCCAACAAGGATGAAGGAACAACAAGCAACCGACTCAAGGTCCCTCATAGATATTGTTAGAATTGATTTTGTATGAATGTTTGCTTACTGAGAATTTTAATTATATATCTTTGAAAAGCAATTGCAGTGGAAGTATGGATGAACAAGAGGTGAGAATGATTTTGCATAGTTGCCTCACTACTAACTCTTTCCCATTCCTTATTTCCATTGAAAATTGCTAATAAGTCTCCTTATTACGTCCACTATTTTTTCCGTGATGCAGCCTTACAGCTGTGGGATATCTGTGTTACCTGCCAGATTTGAGCCGTTTGATAGCCGAGAGCCGCCACATTCCACTGGTAGCACAGCTGAGGCAGATCAACCCACAATGTCTCTCCATTCTGTTCATGCTCACATTCCTCCTTGCCATGACTCTTAAGGTAAGCCCTTCTTTTTTTACTTTCTCCATATACAAAGTATAGAGAACGTATTGTTTTCATGAAAAAATTCGACTTCGAGATTTCAACGGAAATACATGTTTTGGGGTCCCTAGAACACGTTTTAACCATTTTCGGAATGATGTCTGTGTATGTGTGTGTTTGTGTGTGTGTATGTGTGTGTGTGATAGTGGGCGCTCTAACGTGAAAACTATTGGTTGTATCAATACCAAACTTCATATATATTACTGTGGTGTGTGCTGTCAGAGTTGATTAGTTTTTGTAGTAAATCGGTTAACCGGAAGTCAAGCTTCATTCATCAAAGCTCATTTCCGGTTTTCAAAATATCTCCATAAATATGATATATACGTATATTGTATTACTTATAAAAGTTTTAGAAAATGTAATTTACTATAACTTTTGTATTTAGCATATTTTTGTATCACCAGTTGATTAGGAGTTATTCGTGAAATACCGATAAACCCGAAGTAGCTTTTATGTACATTGTGGGCGCTCTAACATGAAAACCATTCGTTGTATCAACACCAAATTTCATATACAGTACTTTGGCTGGTGTCGTTAGAGTTGATTAGTTTTTGGAGTAAATCGGTTTACCGGAAGTCGAGCTTTATTCGTCAAAGCTCATTTCCGGCTTTAAAAATATCTCCATAAATATGATATTAAGGTATATACTATTATTTAAAAATGTTTTAGAAAATGAATTTTACTATAACTTTTGTATGATACATATTTTTGTAACACTGATTGTTTAGGAGTTATTCATGAAATACTGATAAACGGGAAGTTGCTGATTATGTACTTTGTGGGCGCTCTGGGCTCTATGGGCGAAAGGCCAATTTCATCGTTTTTCATCGATCATGTCCCAAAAAACATTATTTATATTGTTTGTGACGTCAAAGATAATAATATATAAATTAATCACTCATTTTCAGAAATGAGATTGGATGTGAGTGCTAAGGACTGGTCGGTTACAGTCAGAGCATTCAAATGTTTGAAGAATAAGCTTAACTTGACTTCAAGTACTCTTCTATGGACTGCATAGTCCAGTCAAATTATACATCCAACCTTGCAAAAGGTCATGTATGGCTGATATTTTATATATCGTTAGGACTTACACTAGTTGTATGTTAAAGCTGCTATAGCGCTCCGAGATTCCTGAGTTTAATGGCTGTCTGATTTAGTTTGCAAGATCTCCACCATGGGAGGGGAAGATTCCTTGTCAATTGTGGAAGAGGGAGAAGTTGGAGACAAAACTAGAGAGGCAGCCGGGCTATGGTTACTTTAGTGTCGGAAGTAAGGCCCCTTACACACCTGACAGTTCTACCATACTTTTATCATTCATACTTACTTTCAGTCATAAAATAGTGTCAATGGTCATGAAATGGTCATGTGGTGGGACCATGTTTGTGGAGGCTAGAGATTTTAGATTTTAGAAAAACAGAAATTTTTACCTTCTCATTGTGGTATGATTGCATCGTGATTGTTGACGAAATACTCCTCGATTCGTTGTTTTCTTTCTAAATTTCTCTTAGAGAGTGGTGATTGAAGTGTCGCTAAGAAATTTTGAAAATGATGTTTTGGAGAAGGGAAAATATTTTTCCATTGCATTTAAAGAAATGGCTGTCATCATTTTGCCATCTCATCTGAGCTTACTTTTTAGGTATGCATATGAAAATAAAGTGAAAGAATATTTACTGCTTCAGTTTCCTTGCACGATAAAATGTTTGCATCATCTATTAGAGGACTGAACTTTGGAGGGGATGTAGTGGAAAAAAGTTGTCAAGTCATTCAGAAATTTAATGTTGATATTCAAAATTAGGCTGCTAAACCTACCGATAATTTTAGCAACATCACTTTTGACCAGCATGACGCTGTGTTTCAAATCCGTAAGACTTCTGTTCATGCAGCTGAGTTCCCAACTACAATCATTCATTTTAGTTTGTCTAAATCCTGTGAAATAATGGTAGTTAGAAATTTTTTTGGATTTATGTGCAAGGTGCAATTTCTTTCATTTTCCTCCTAAAAGAGGTATTATTTTAAAGAAATAAATTGGAGGAAAGTCAGGTATCTTGTGAGAGATGCGCTGAACCATCGCAACGTATGAAAACTTCGGGAAACTTTTCCGAAAATATCTTAAATTATTTTAAAATACTACTTCCGTTTGATATCTTTTATGTGTTGTTAGCTTTAACAGCATCCGAAAGTCACGATCATGATAAACGGCAATCACACTATTCGTACGCGGTATATAAAAGTCTGCCTAAAGTAAGCAGGAGGTGGATGCTGTTTTAATTCATTTCAAGCACGATACCATCTCAATGTTTGATGGACACTTTGCAGTAATTACAGAGATATTGAATGAAATTACTCATTAGAATGATAGAACATCACCAACTAATGTATGTTTGCTCTTGTACCTTATTAAAGCGGTGGGCATTTGCTCTTGTTAAAATCCCTGTAACTTATTGTATTTTTTGCCCTATCAAAAGTGTGAATAATCTCCATACTTAAAACATGTTTGTAATAATTTATCGTCAATTTTTGATTATTTTCATGATGCATAATTCTTACTGTAATTTTAGCATTTATAATTTACACGTTTGAGCTCAGTGTACGATGAATTGAACGATGGTTTTTTCACTATGAAAAGACTCCCAAATAACAAATAAACTTTTATTTTTGGTATATTTTGAATGTGTTTTGGCAAATTTGTTTTGTAAAACTGCGAAAAACTGCTTGTTTTGTAAGACAGTAAAAACTGCTGACTTTGTCTTTGTTTATGTGACGCATGTTGAAACATTGCTTTGTAATCATTTCGGTTTCTCCTATCATCCTTTCAAGCTAATCGTTTGAGCCCTGTTGATTGGGGTTACACCTTAGCAGCTCTCTAACAATAAGTGATAGGGTTTTGACCTTCCTCTTCCTTGAAATCATGAATAAAATAAGAATAATCTTAAGGCAATTCCTCTAGTCTGCGTGATAAAAGTCGCTGACGCGTATGCAATTAAGACCTAAATTGGAACATGGTCTCTGAAGCTCCGCTGTCGAATCAATTATAAAATACTACTACACATAAAAATGAGAAATACAAAACATTGAGTTATTATATGCCTTGCGTGAATGTGATTTTCATAATTTAATCATAGCGTAAATATTTTACTACATTGATTTATTTACGTTTAAATGCGACAAATGAAGTTTTAAAAATAATGCTATCCTAAAAAATTAACCTTTTTAACTTTTTAAAATTCTGAGTAATTCGAATTGTGAACTCGAGTTTTGAAGATTGAAACTACCTCGCTGTAATGTTTTGCAATTTTCCACAAAGGCTCTTTGAATTTTAATTTTTCCCTCACATTTTTGTCTGTAACCGCAATAATCGAACACTGAAACTACCTGGGGTGTTGTATTCTGTCTTAGGTCTAACCTAAAATAATCCTATTACCTAGTAGGTCATATGCTCCGCAAAAGGGCAGTATAGAGTAATAGAGAGAAATCTGTTTCCAACTTACAGCCACTGCCCTTTTCAAAGTACTTACAAACTTACTTACTTACTTTTTCAAACCTTACTATATACCAAAAAAGTTCCAGAAATCACTGGTATAGTGATGGGACCTCGGATAAGAGCCATCCTTATCTCTTGGCGATATGGTGTTGACAAAGCATTGTGTTTCAAAGCCCCTCAATCTAATGCAGCTAAGGCTATGCCGTTCAATTATTTTGTGGGGAGCTGTACATTAGTATTATAAATTTATTATAGAAATAATGGTAATATAGCGTGATTATATCAAATCACGACACTGCTGAAACAGCTTCCATTAGCTACTAACGCTAAGTTGAATCATAACGATTATATAATTAAAAAAAACCATGATGTGTGTATTGATCTTCATTTGTATCTATTATATATAGAAATTTCTCCAGATATACCGAGATATACACTCTCTCACTCACTGGGGATCAAAATTCTAACCATGTTCCACAAGTGCCACTGACTTGAAAAATATACGAAGTGGTGGCCATAACGTGCAACCACCAGAAAAAAGGTGATTTTGTACCTCAATGTTATGGGTTCGATTCCAGAAGGCCCCAAGGTCACGATTTACTCCATAACCGTGAAATACTTCCCGGATAGGTAGAGAATGAAAACTCTAGGAGCCTATATATATGGTCATTAATAAATTAAGTCAGAGAGTACGGTGCAAGTAAAGAGTTGTTCCTTTAACAAGTATTTTTTAAAACCAGTATTTCTCCCTGTTGAAAGAACCCTGTGATAAAATTGGGAATAAATCTTAATATTGTTGTTAGTGGCGTGATTATTTTGCATCATAGTTTGATGAGATTTCCTACTTTGGAAGTTATTGGAATCAATAATTTACAACTGTGACCAAATAACCCAAGTTGTAATGGCTAGCATACATGACAGTAGAGTTAACTAGTCTGAAGTAAAAGTGGCAGTTAATTAGATTGTAAAATGACGGTTACATGCACTCCACTCACCCCAATCAAAATATGAAGTGATATTCACTCATTGTCACTGTGAAGAAGAGGCAACACTACCATTTCAAAACTCCTATTTTTATGCTGAGCACATTTATATTTCACCATTTTTGCATTAATTTCACACAGAGGACCAAGTTGTAAAATGTGTAAAAGGCAGTGTGCATTCCTGACCATGTTTTCCTTACCATAGTGCACTTGAAAGAGTTTTAAAAATTGATTTAATAATTTTTTGGCATAATCAATATAACTTGAAGTTTTAATGAAATAACAAAAAGCAACATGCAGAAGCAGAAAATGCTTGTATAGTTCTTTCCTGAGGAAAGCTTCTAAAAGTGCAAGAAAAACTGTGTACAATAAAAACTGACGCAGTTCAGTTGTTTTAAATTTGTTAATTGATACGGTATGACGAGGTTTGCGGCTAAATTCAGCAGGGGTGTAATTCCTGAAATTTTCCAAAGCCCTCCCCAACTTTTGTCTGTGAGTAACTGGCAAATGCCACTTTTTTGATTTCCCTAACCACAACATTCACAACTTTTTCATCACACCTAAGCACAAGCAATGCATGTAATCTATTGGGAAATTATCAATCATGTTGATTGGAATCCCTTCAAATGCCGATTCTCCAATATGGTGCCTATCATCATGTCTGTTACGGAATGAAAAATCATTGCGCAAAACAAAGATCTGATCATATGGGAACACCATACGTCTTTCAAAATCCATACCCTTCTGGTTGCATTTATCGTAGCTGAGATACCCATTATGGTGATGGGTGGGGAAGAAAATAAGGAAGGAGAGCAGATCTTACTGCCCTGATTGCGATGTCCCCTTGTGTGTGACTCCTTGTTTCAGAATATATCATACTGTTAAGGAGATTTAAATTTGATTATTCCTGTAGGCTATTCTTTAAAATTATGTCTTTATTGAAAATAAATGATTTGATAAGGAATTAGCGCTTTTATTTCTTTGAGATACCTTTCTAAAGCTCTAGAGTAGAGAAATCATGAAAAGAATTGGATATATAAAACATGAAATATTCTCCGTCATATTAAGATTTAACAAAAATTAACTTTGTAGCCTATTAAGGTCACAATAAAAGTAAAAAAATCTTAAATAAAAAAATTTGCTTTGTTTTGGAAGGAATTGTGTAAAAAACCTGTCAGGGAAGGGGTTAATGGAAGTAGTTTTAGCAGTGTCGTGATTTGATATAACCATGCTATATTACCATTATTTCTATAATAAATTTTTAATACCAGTGTGCTTCTGCTTTGTTACACATTTTTATTTGTAAAGCTTTCTGAGTGATACCAACAAAAGAAACTTGTGTAATAGTTAAGCAGAGGCGAGCAGTTGGCAGCTGAAAGGAACAATTTGAGCAACTTAATCTTATGCGGTAAATATTCCTTCAGCCATTGTACCTTTATGGATACCCTAGTTTTTGTTCCCATAAAATAGAGCTGATGAAGTAGCGTTGTCTTATTGTTTGGGTCGACTTATATGCTGAACCATAGAGTAACTATACTAGAAGGCTCGCATCAATGCATTGTGTTATGCCTTTAATTGACGTAGTTCGTAGGCGTCCGGCAGTTAGCGCAGCTCCTCCCTTTTCTAATGGAAGAAGGCATTTAAATCAGAACCATGTTCTACAATCTGGGCTTTTTAAGACAATTTCATGGAAATTCAATGGTCTATGTTTACATAAGAGCCCTACAAGCCGCCTTTCGGTGTGTGGCAAGGGGTGTATGTGGGGGGTCATCATGACTCTCCTTCCCTAATCGGTTACTTTTGCATGTCGTTTGCGGATAGAATTAATTTGTTCTAGAATCTAATTTCCTGATCTTCCTCCCCGTATAAATAATGGCAATAAGAAGGGAGTCTCATTATATCCCTTATGTCTTCTGAGAATGTACTTTATGAGAACATATATATTAAATGCATCCATATCGTATTACTATTATATTTTCTTCTGAAGATTCTCATCCCACGTGCTTCCGTATCTGATTAATGCTTACTGATTCATCGTAGCAAATTAGTTATCTCTATTAGCAAATCCCAACTGTGTCCGCATGGCATCATATCTTTGAAAGTGTTTTTGGTGACGTATTTTAACACATTTTTGGCAGAATTTGCAAAAATGCAACATTGTTTTACGTTTAATTTTTTTATTTTAATAAATTTTATGATCATTTCTGTTGTTAATGTTGTTCCTAAAGCCTTATCGTAAATTTTAATTATATATATGTAATTTTTGATAATTATTGTTTTTTCTTAAGAATTATTTAAATGTCTGTTTTCCGTTGTCTGTTTCTTCCAGAAATTAACATTTTTACCTTGCAGTCAAAATTTTCTTCAAGTTTTTTGTTCATATCACTGTTTAGAATAATGTCCTTTAAATGCCTTTCATTCTTTATTCTGGAATAAAGAGATGTGTTTCTCATTTAATTTGAAGGCTGAACTTAATGTTGTGTTTTTGCAACTTAGGTGAGACAGGATCCGCAAATGCAGAATTCGGGGCACGTGCTGTAATAGTAACGTAGCTCGGAAAATTATATGAGCAGTATAAAAAGGACCTCTATACAATGTGATGAATTGTAATGAGGATGTATGCTAATTACGGAGGTTTTTGCTGCATTGATACTGTGATAAAGGGGATTTTTGGGAATTAGGAGCGGAGGTCTTTCGATTGATTACATATCGCCAATGCTACTCCTAACTTCTTCTGGTCGGAGTGCTTCCCTCTTTGTTTCATCCACTGTTTATCCTTGATGTTGCAGTCACCAGTTGTGTTGGTTAACCATGATCAATCGTGTGTCAAAATTATGTCCATCGTTTTATTACCTAGAAGATAAGAATTGCCTTACTATGGCGACTCAGCATACTGCTCAGCATCTACTTTAGGACTCGTCAACATTTCACACTCAAAAGTCTCTGAGATAAAATGATTCATTTGGTTTGGCCCTAATAGGATCAGTTTCATTCTAGATTAGATTAGAGAGAATGAGACAAGTGCCTTAGAGAGATCAGGGATAAGAGGGGAAATAACAAATGCTGCATGTTTGCATTATGGATCAACCAAGGCTGAAGACAAATGAAAACATTGCAAAAGCAGTTGTCACAATGACTGGCATGATAAAAATTAATTCACAAATGCATAATGGAGTACGATTCTCTCACTATCACTTGGAAAGAGAAAGAACTGACAAGGAAGATATTGACAAAAATTTTATTGGGGAAAATACATCAACAATGACATTGCTGGGACTTCAGAGATCAATTGGAGTTCTGGTGTAATGCTTTCGTCTGCTGGTGAAACTGAAGATAGGCAGTATCTCTGATACTTACTCATCTCCATTCACGAAATTCACAACGGAAATGCAATACTTGTATTTTTTTGCCCGAAGAACATTGGGGTTTTTCTTTGCAGTCTCTTATCTGGGGTTACTTCTGAATTCTCTGGCGAAGGGAACAAATGATTATCCATCTATACATTTATCCCCGGAATCTTTACATTTCATGTTACAAATACACATCTGCCAAAATATCCCGATTCTAGATGTGCAAATTCTCGTAAAGTACGTAAGATAAATTTGCAGAAATCCGCACAATACCTTATTATGGAAAAATCGTTAGTTTAGGGCATTATAGAATAGAACTAGTGATACTTAGGATTCGGTAGTTGGGGCTCAGACAACAAAGTTTAATTAAATTACTCTTGCGGATTTGATTTAGAATTTGCAGCCGATATGCAGCTGAAAAACTTAATATATAATAGATGCTAGAACTCCGACCTTATGTATATTTCAATAAATGCTACCTAAAAATGTTAAGAATACTTGAAAGGTAAAAAGATGAACTTAAATTGTAAAAATATAAGTCATTTGTAATTCTTGAAAACTTGAGATCTTTGTGGTTTGCACGAGGGCAGATCGGAAAGGTACGTATAATAATTTTTTTCTCCCATGGTATTACAGCCGGAATGTTGAAATTTCACGATGATATAGTTTAAAGTTTGTTCTATAGAGGGTATTTTGTTTTCATGTGCAGCTCTAGTGAGAGGAGCGTGAACTATGAAACATACATGGCGCTCATGTTACTGTAGTCCACGTGTGAAGAGCAGCGGAATGTAACGCACAAGAATTGTTTTCCCATAAAGTTTAATATGTACCAAAACCATACAAATCACAAGTTAACTTACATATTTGACCTACCAAGTAAGTTAATTTGTGATTTGTATGGTTTTGGTACATATTAAACTTTGTTGAGTAAAACGGCCAGACACGTGTCCACTATTTTTATGCAAAGAAAGTGCCCTGAACGATTCGTGAGAATCCATTAGTTAATTACCCATGAACTTAGTGTCTCCCTTGTGGGTAAAAATTTTCATTTCTCGAAATTTTTTGGCATCAAGTCGGCACGAGTTACTATAATCCAATCGCAATTATATATATCAGGTAAGTTTATAAGGCCAAATAGAAAAAAAAAATTTGAGGATATGCGTTTGAAAAAAATGTCTGATATTTTTGGGAGACCCTAAAGTACATATTTCAATTGATATGCTATGAAGATGAAATAAAATAGTATTTGAGAGATGTAAACAACATGCTGAGAGCAAGGAATAGTATTATATCGGCAAACTGTGATTTCATCACACAGATACATACCTTCTAAACCACCTATCCATGAAGAATCTTGAGTGATCAAAAATTTCTTGAACAAAAGAACCCCTTTGATGGAAGCCAAGCGAGGGAAACTATAGTGGATAGATTTTCCTCTTTGTTTGCAAACTTCACACATCTCATTCAGTTAGAAGGTGTGGGGGAGGTTCAGAAACTCACAGACCTACCCTGGCTATTTCACTGCCACACACATGCAAAGAATGAGTTTAGGTTGAAAAATATTTATAGTAGTGTATATTTGTATGATTATGTTGTATTTGATGTGATATGTATTCAATTTCAGGATAACTACTGATTGTGAGAGTAAATTGTTACTGTTTTTGCTTTCAGATGACATTTATTTGTGCAACTTTTTCAACAAATATGTTTGTTTTCAATCAAATTGCTTATTAAAAGAGTGGGTTTCTCTATTGAACAGGCATACTTTATTGGAGTGGTATGGAGGTGTTACAAATACCTGTCCCTGCGCAGGGTTGCGCAGTTGAGGATGATTCCATTCATTGATGCTCCAGGAGAGTGGCTAGGAGCAGCAGTGGCCACAGATTCTCCTCTTTCCTACCAGGAGGCACTGCTACTGCTTCCTGATTATGAGACTGCAGTGAGTGATCCGAGATATGCTCCAAAAGAGAAGAAAGAGTTTGATGTTGCTTCGATAACAGCTCCGCCACCTGCTTACTCAAGTGTTGTGCAGGATGCTAACCAGGTGGTACCTGATGAAGCAGTGCAAGGTTAGGTGATAATATTTCTGTCACCATGTAATTAAGTTTCTCTTCATTTTGCTGTCCTTCAAAACGTAGAATAATCATAGCATAGTCTGATAATGTGATGATGCTCAAGTTTTTTTTCTGCTAATAATAAGTAACTATTTTGTTTTCATTTGTCTCATTATCAAATTTAGCCTAAAACTGAAGGACTTTTTACTACACTTTGTTAAAATTTTTCCATGGAAATACCATAAATATTAGTTTTAGGCTTTATTTTGAAAATGTAAAATTATGTGGCTAAAGTTATTATATAAATTGGATATTTTTTTAAGTTTCACCTTGACAACAATAAGCAATGTTTAATTTGACAAGCATCAATAAAAATGAAATATTTGTTGAGCCTTTTTAGGACTTAGTTGTATAGTTATCTGTGTAATTGGTTTCTTCCTTTACTATCTCCCTATTCCATCAGGGAAGTGAAATCCTAAGATGGCCCCTGTACAATTTCAATAAATCAATATTATTTTTAATGAAGTATCTTGGTACTTCCTTAACACTTTGAACGCTACGGTAAAATTTTGAATTTTTGCCGGTGACTGAAAATTTTTTTTCTAGTTATAGTTTTTATTTATATGTAGGATCATTAATTGGCAAAGAAAAAATTTTAAAAAATTTGTTTTTGTTCGATTTTTTTAATTTATAATTTGGCGACGATTGTCGTCAGCCGTCACTGGATAGCACCTTTTTTTGCTGCAATGTGTGGTTGCATAACCTCCCACTATCTCTCTTAAAACATGTTTAAGTGTTCATGTTTTAACATGAATGTTTCCTTACGTTTTTCAACGCAAATTCTTCCGCAAAATTAAAATTTTATTATAATTTACTATATGAATTTACTTATTAGTTGAAACGACTCTGCGCTTTTCAAATTTTTTCTCCAACCTAGATTGAAAAACATAATTTTTTGAAATTCTATATTTCACGCAGAAGAATTGTTTATAATATTTAAAGTCAATCCTTTCCTTAAGTATATTTGCCTAAAGTATAGTTAAAAACGCACAGTTATTGGTAATTTATCGGCACTAAATTGATCATATTCGTGTTGTCACCTGTATTAGATCTCTTTATCCCTCTTAGCTGCGAATCGTTTTACACATTTATACCACAATGCTGGAATCATAAAATGTATTTACAAAAACTTAAAGCTGCAAATAAATCATTTCATAAGCTACAGAACATTAGGCAATCATTAGCTATTATCTATAGTACATGATCCATTATTTCGTAGTAAAAGTATTTTATCATGAAGCCGTTTTGTATCCATTATTTCATTCAATTAGGAATGTTGGAAATGATAACAGGCGGCTGCTTTTCCACATAACATAATTTATTATACAAAATACATACAAATCAGAATAAATATTAAGTATTTACAACAAAAGATCCAAAATAAACAATAGCTAAATAATTACACTAAATTAAAATGTTATATTACAATGAAACTCCGCAAAACATGGGAATAAGGAGAGTGGGGCATTCCGTCGCAGGTGGGGCAAAAAAACATAGTATCTTTCCTGAACCCCCTACTTATGTATACATTGTTTTTGGGGCGCACGTTTTCGTTTTTCTTAGGAGTCATACTTCTGCTGAAAATGCCTCGATAATCCAAGAGACCTGGAGTACAGACTATGGAGATAACGGGGTATGGGTTCAGAATAGAATGGAAGAAGGAGAGATTTAATTATGGAAGGGCGGAATTTGTACAGAGGAATGTTGGGATAGGTTTGTCAGTAGAAGAAATAACTATTGACTAAAAGGAGGTGAAAGATGTGGATACCCAGTTTCTTATTCCACTTTAGAGTCTTGCGTTCAATGGGCTAATATGCCATCATCTGATCGAAATGATCGATGCCACTCATTGTATCTAGTTATGGCTTCTGGTATTAAGGTGATACCAACCCCCCTCCGGCGGCGAACATCGACCATATTCCTTCCAAATTCGGAGCTGATCAGAACGTCCCTTTTATCTTTCCACTTCATAATGGAGACTCCTTCAGTGCTGAAAATATCCACAACCACACCCCGATTTAGTTTTCTAGTTATCACCGCAGGAGGGTTCCCCTTCCGATTAGCTCTTAGAGTTCCGGTACAATGAGTCCTTCGCTCTAGTAAACAGTGAGACAAATCGTTAACAAGTAATAGTTGTCCATGAAAAGAGACCTTCCACTGTCCAATCTTCCTTCCATCAACTTCCATACGACATTGCTGACATGGCCCAACCCGCCTACATCAGAATCAGAAGATCCAGTACACACAAGAAATCTTAAATACAATCCGGAAGGTTCTCCAGGGTTTGGATATTTTTCAAAATACAAAGCCTGAAGAATCAGGATTTGCAAAATTCCCCCAATTGCCAAATATTTCTGAGCGTAGAACCTTTCACTCTGTCCTACATAAATAAAAAATTAAAATAGGAAACGGAAAATTCTCTCAGATATAGCATTTTGGTTGTAAACAAGGCTCAGTGGTATTAGACACTAAAATGAAAATGAAATATAAATATTATAATTTCCTTACTCTCAAAGCAGACGGAATTCCTCTTGTTATGAAAATAGCTTCTTTCTTTCCTCTTCTGCTTCAAAACTTTCAAAAAGAAGCACGTCAATCAGTGATAAACGAAAAAGTAAGACTCGTAAAAAATTCCCGTAGTAATAATACTAAACGAAAGTAAATCTACAACACATGTTTGTAATTATCAAGTACAGTGGTACCTCGAGATACGAGCAGCCTAACATACGAGTTTTTTGAGATACGAGCCGGAGCTCGGGCCATATTTTCGTTCAAGATACGAGCCCAAATCCGAGATACGAGCCGTGTTTCCAAGCCAAGTGCAGCCAAGAAGGCAAAAACAAGTGATAATTAAATTTACGTAAATGTTAAGCTTAGTTTAAGTTTAAAGTTAAGTGCATTGTTTTAAGTTTTTTCTTTCGTTTGAAATAAGGAAAGTATAGTTTTAGTTTTAAAGTTACGAAAATAGTTTTGGGTTCTAAAAAAGCACCGTTTACGTACGTGTCTAGAGTGCCTGCATCCCTTCCCCCCTCCCTCCTCCTCGCCTTTCACCTTCGTTAGCCGCACTCGTCTGTCTCCAAAGTAAGGCTATTATGCTAAATAACTCTTTTATTTCTATATTTCATATTTTGTTATGTATTTGTTAATTATATGTTATTTAAAAACATTTCTTTACTCATGATTTACAATGGTTTGGGGATTTTTCATAGGTCCGGAACGGATTAAATCGAATTCAGTTATTTTAAATGGGAGAAATTCGTTTGAGATACGAGCCGATTGACTTACGAGCTCGGTTCTGGAACGAATTAAACTCGTATCTCGAGGTACCACTGTAACTTGAAATGATAAACATTAGAAAGAAAACGCACGTAGAGTAGCGATAAAATAAAACGTAAAAATAAAAAAAATATAATTGCAACAATCAGGGAGGGGGGCGGATTCTCATGGTAATATTACTAAACGAAAGTAAATCTACAATACATGTTTGTATTTATCAAGTTACTTAAAATGATAGACATTAGAGAGAAAAAGCACATAGAACAGCAATAAAATAAAACATTAAAGTAAAAAGATATAATTGCGACAATCAGGGAGAGGAGGGGGGGGGCGAATTCGCATGGTAATATTATAAAACGAAAAAAAGTTGAACATGTATTTTTTTGTCAAGTAACTCAAAATAATAAACATCAGCATGAAATAAAATGATTAGGTTCTTCAAAAGAAACTAAGGAACATTAAAAAAACTTGCTTAATTACCACTAGAAAACAATTCAATAAAAAAAATATATCGGTCGCACAGCAAAACTACCAGAGATATTTATGCAAAGGAACCTTGCCAACGGCTGAAAAGGATAACGGAAGTGCTATGGGATGGCGCTGCTCGAAAACGGCCTTCGAAAAGCAAAGCAAACTTTGGCGACGATCGTCGTCAGCCGCCACCGGGTAGCACCCAGTGGACGACGATCGTCGTCGCTCAGCGTTCAACGTGTTAATAATTAAGATAACTTCCATTTAAGTTAGCTTCCATTTCCCTGTTTGCTAAAATATTTCCTTTTGGTGTATTTATTATTAGTTATGACAATAAAAAATTGAAGAGTTAACTTTATGGAAGGAAGACATGATAACTAGTGGAAGTTTTCAAAGTTTTTTTTTAATTCTCAGTAATTATGACAAAATCCACAATTTTGCATTCCTTCAACTTTCTTCTAGGTGAAATTTTAGTAAATTATAGTTTCACATCTTCTGCCCTTACGAGGTCTGCCCAAAAATTTCCAGGACTGATTTTTTAAATAATTTTCTTTAAATATATACAGTTTATTCCACATGATCTCTTTCAAAGTACTTTCTCCCCATGTGCTGCATATTTTTCCCAGTTTCATTCCACTGCAAGGAACACTGTAAAAATCAATTTTGAGATTGAAGAAAGTTTCCTCATTGAATTTTCCATTATGGCATCTCAAATCTCTTTCGTGCGAGCCTTCTCCTGAATTTGGGGAACAGGTTGGCTAGGGCTAAATAATGTGAGTCAGTTGTGATAGAACAGACACAGAATTTTGGACACCAAATTCATGGATTCGCAAGGCCCATGCAATGGGATGCTGTAATGATGGTTGAACCATGAGTTTCCCTTCCAAAGTTCAGGTTGCTTCCTCCTGATTCTTTCATGGAGGCTTTCAGAACATCTGACATGAACCCACAGAAATGCTACTCTTCTCTGCTAGTTCTTCGACTGTAAATTGGTTTGCACAAGGGACCTGATTGACCTAACATCAATACCCTGCCCTTTGAAGTGCGGCAGGGGGTGTAAACACCACTTGATCGTCTTTACTCTTTTGTTGTCACATATCATTCCCAGGAAGAAAGAATTTTCAAAAGCACTCGTCCTAGCATCTATTTCTCTTAACTTACGTTCATTATCGGATCCACCAAGGTAGCAGGGAGGTTGGATGATACTGGTTGTATCTTCCGCAAATGTAGTTTTCCTGAATTAATTAACACATTCATTGCGGGTCTTATAATATGACATATACCCAGAACCTAATTCTGTGTTTGCAGTTAATGGTGATAGATAAGTAAAGGGTTTAGGTGACTTTGCACATAAGGGCGTGCACCCAGGAAAATTTCCAAGGAAAAACGGACTTGAAAAAAGTCTGACAGGGCCGGGAATCGAACCCGGGATCTTCCTCTAACCAGGAGGCTGCCTTAACCATCTAGGCTACCCGACCAGAACATTTTAACAAGCCGTTTTGGGGACTTTGTGTGCAAGGGCAAGTGCAGTTTCGTCCGACTGAGCGGCATCGTCTGCGGCCATGGCCTCATCGAGGCACCGGCAACACAAAGAGGTGTGAGGAGAAACCCCCTAAGGACATACAAATAAGGAAAGGGTTGAGGTGACTTTGCACATAAGGGCGTGCACCCAGGAAAATTCCCAAGGAAAAACGGACTTGAAAAAAGTCTGACAGGGCCGGGAATCGATTCGAATCGAATCGATCCGCAGTCCCATTTATTTAGGCTGTGATAATAATACATCCTTCATGATGATGAAGACTATCTGTTATGGATTAAACTTATAACGAAAGAAATGCAAAGTGTTTTATATTTCATTATAAAGATATTATTTATTTCCATTATAAATATCCGCATGTAATTGTAACTATTTTTCCTGTCAGCATTATATAATCTTTGTACAGGTAAATATAATTGAATTAGGAGGATATTATTAGGTAAGCATGGAATAATAATTAATTACATTGAACGTATGAAACATTATGAAAAATATAAAATATACAAAAACTAAATTGTAAAACAAGCAAAACAGCGAATTCAATCTTCAAATACAGAATCGTACCATGATCAATTTAGTTGGACATAAATAAAAAGAAAACATAAATTTGATATTTCAGTCACTTTGAGTGATTTCTAATGACTAATATTTGCTTCAAACTCTCTTTCACTCTACTCTTTCAGTGATTGAGGTAGCCAACGAGAGGACAGTGCCAACTTCACCTGAGGGAGACAACAAGACCTAGAAGTGTGAGTTCTGAAAATGTATCTATTTTATGTTGATGCTTCTCTGGATTTATACACCAGTGTATGTAGGATACTATACCAATACCAGAAGCTTAAACCACTTGTGACATTTCTGCTGCATTTAAGAGATAACAAGAAACCCTCAGAAAAAAGAAGAATGGTTTGTAGATATCATATGTTTGACCTCTGGAAGCCATGAAATCAACATATTTCGTAAGAATTTGTAGATTATCAGGAATTTTAATAGGCTCTTCCAGCTACATTAACAGTGGAAGATCA
This sequence comes from Sympetrum striolatum, assembly GCA_947579665.1. Lineage (NCBI taxonomy): Eukaryota > Metazoa > Arthropoda > Insecta > Odonata > Libellulidae > Sympetrum > Sympetrum striolatum. The sequence goes on from OX388351.1 coordinate 4,189,672, forward strand.
GGAAATCTTTTGAAGTTGTACATCTCTAATGAAAACCAGAAAGTTAATTTCGAATATTTTACTGGATCAGTCTATTGCCAAGTCAAAAAAATTCATCTCTTTCAGAATTACTCGGTATGAATTTCTATGATTTCCCTCTGAGCACTTCCCAATATGTAAGATAACTCATACTCTAATGTGAACAACTTGATTGTAAAATATGCATACTACTTTCAAAGCCTCCTAGAATTAATGTAACAAAAATGTAAGTTAAAGTAGTGTAGTTAATCAATTCCATCTATTGCTTTTAAGTATCAGAAAACTAGGCAGTTGGATCATCAATAAGTGCTGGCCCAGTCTGAAATATATACATGCTGGGAGTCGGTAGAATTTTAGGTCAATATTAATTTGCAAAGTACCTTAAATTATATGTTGTAATCCCTGTGTGAAACTTTGGGAACAGGAAATCATAAATTATATTTGAAACTGTTCTTAAAATTACATATGTAATATGGTTTAAATTTATCTCTTACAGTACGAGATTTATCTGTTGATTGCATTTTGGGATGCATAATTCTAAATTTTGAATCAAAGGTTGAATCATTTAATATATTAATATTGAATCATTTAATGAATATCTACTAACAGATCAAAGGATTTTATGACAGAAAGTAAAATTTTAAATATTTTCTATTTTAATTTTTTGGAGCATAAAATAGATCCAAAAGATCTGGTTCGAAGGCTTTCGCTGCACATAGTATATTCCATATTGGTTCTCGGGAATGCAGCGGTGGTCGTTTCATATGACAATGTTTCACCAGCGGTACTGCTGGCTTCTTCAGGTTGGAAGTGACGCTGTCCTCATATTGTCCGCTATATCAGGGTGGCCGCAGGACCTTGAAACCTTGAATTTTTGCCGACCTTGAAAAACAGTGAAACCGCCTTGATTTTTTTGCAAAACCTTGAAAACTCCTGATCCAACTCGTTATCCTGGTTCATTCCAAAATAAACCACTCATTCAAATTCGAAATCAGTGCCGCCTAGGCGAAAACTCTAAAACCTAATACATAAACAACCCTCGCCATTTGTGCCGCTGATTCGCGTGAAGTCTTGTGAGCATTTATGTGAATACATCAGGTATTGAAGGCATATATGGAAGCTGAAAAAATTGTTTGTTCCATCAAAGAAAAGAATATTAGAGAAAATAAACTATCTTTGGTCTATGTAAGGGTAACATTTTTTGTGAAATTGACATTTAATTTAAGAATGGTTGATGGTATGCCACTTGATGCCCAATGCGCCCGGGCGGGCAAAAACTACCATTTTATCTAATGTCTCTTCTTTGGCAAAGATAAAACTGTCAAAAACAGAAAAGAAACTTAAGAAACTATATTCTCAAACCTAAAATGTTTGTGTTAGACTTAACAACTAAAAATGCGTTTAGTCTCTAAGTCACTTACTGAGGAACAAATAATTCAATTCAAAACTGAAGTACACTTATGTATAGTTACAGTTATCAAGAAACTGCTGGAAATAGCACCTTTGAAGTATGCTTTGACTAAGAATATATCTTGCCTCAACCCCGCTCTGATTTTCAAGCCAGCTCTGGCCCATTAAAGACTTGCAGCTTGTCTAGAGTCTCTTGTTGAAAATGGCCAACTTACTGGCATAAAAGCCGATAGGATAAAACATGAATTCACGGATTTATATGCGGATTCTTGTGCCCAAAACGAATTGAAAACGTTTAAAAGTGATGAGACTCGATTGGACATGTTTTGGTTGACCACTATTAACCCTCGAGTACTCGCGTTTGGGTCGAATCGACCCATGTGAATTTTAAAATTCCGTAACTTTTTATTAGTGCTTTTTTACATCTTCTTTCTCATAATAGCTGTGTTTTAGAATGTTCTGAACCAGCCATGCATTTTCCCCAAATCGGAAATGGAAGTTTAATTATTTAAACAAATTTTTCTTAACGGTATGGCCAGGTAGATGAAAGACCTTCATGTAAAATATTGCATTTTTGACCTTGTTTCCACCTTAATTTTTAGAGATATTATATAAATTTCATATCATTAGTATATTAAATGTTATTTTATTTTTAAACAGTTTACTTTTTATACGCAATATTCCAAATTCATCAGCCATATACTCAGCGTCAGGGATATCAAATTTTCACTGAATATTAAAATTATTTGAAAATATTTATTTTATTTTATTTTAATAACCAGGTTGATCATTAATTAATTTGACATCATCACTAATAAATTAAAAATTTATTCACTACATTTTGAGGCAATTTACCCCTTTTGAAGATGTAGGGTTGATTCCACCCACTGCGAGTACTGACGTGACGATTTGGGACGCAAGTACTCGAAGGTTAATGACAAATATGATTCATGTTGTGATAATTTCTTAGGATTTGTAAAAACGATATTAATTTTGAGTCATGGAAATGCTACCGTTGAGCATGGGATCTCTATAAACGCCCAATGTCTAGTTGAGAACCAACACGAGCAAAGCTTGGTTGCTCAAAGGAGCATATATGATGCTATAGAGCATGCAGGTGGGGTTGGAAAATTGGAAATAACTTCTGGACTCATTCATGCATATAAAAATGCAAGCAGTTTTTATCGGGAATCTCTTAAGAGGTCATGGGAAGAAAATAAGAAACATGAAGATGAAGAAAATGTAAAAAAATGCTAGAAACTGAAAATTAGAGAGTTAGATGAGAGAAAAAGGCTGAACATCTTTCAGAATTAGCGAGACTGACTGGAGAAATTGAGAAGAAAATAAAACAAATATTTGAATAAGCTAATATTCCTCAAGTGTAATGTAGTCCATGTAATGAATGCAAATGTTACTGTCTCTTGATATTTTATTATAGAAAAATAGTGTTTTAATAGTTTTGTCCCCAAAAGAATTGGGGTGATCGTTACATTCGACGGCACACTAGATTCGGGTACACTACTACTCATTGGCATGTCCGGTAGCTTGGGGCAGGCCATATCATAGGCTCACCCTGGTTTCATATAACTCATGCTCACCCTGGTTTCATATAACTCATGAAATGTTTCACCAATCCTCTATCGATGTTTGGACTCTATACATGTGTTTGTACTGTATCCATGTTGGCAATATATACGAAACTGTAAGCCATTTTTAATTGAAAGGGCCCTAAATATTTTAGGCCTTACCCCTCGACCCAATTCCATCCACTTTCAATTTCCCATTAACTTTCACCGCCACTTTCTGAGTTCTATACAATTCCCTAATCAGCCTCCTATCCTTCCAATATACACTCTTTATTTTAAGAGTTTCCATTAACTTATCCCACTTGACCCTGTCAAAAGCTTTCTCTAAATCAATGGATTATAAGCTTACTGCTTTTCCTCTTTCCTGGTAACTTTCTCCAACTATTCACAATAGTCCATTAGCTTCCCTAGTTCCCCTTCCTCTTCTAAAGCCAAATTGTTCTTCTCCTATATTCTTTTCCATTACTCCTAGGAGTCTTTGATCCAATACCCTCAGTAGTATTTTTGCAGCATGGGCTATGATACTTATGAGTCATTCCATGTCAAACCAACACAGCTGATAACCCAACCATCTCTGATTTTCATCAAATTTGGTGTGTTGATTGCACATGATGAGAGAATGAAAACTGCCAAATTACAGAATTGTAATACTAGTACGAGGAAAGAAATGGTCACCCAAAGTTCTGAAAATGTGTAGAAAATAGGACAAACACTACTGACAAACACCAATGTAACTTCTGTTCTAATGGAGATAGAACTGTAAAACAGGTAAATTTGGAAATTGCTTGGAACAAGCTTTCAAATGATATGCTACTTAAGCATTTCAAGCAATTTCAATTATAGTTAGAAATGGTGATCTTCTATTGTGTTGCATAGAAACTATCATCAGAAAGACCCGGTTCGATTCTGGGCGGTTAATATGCCTCCCGTTTAAAATACATAGGGTTAGTTTATCATTATTTTTATGATGCACTTAATGAAATGATAGAAGGTTCTTGCTTAGATAGACGATATATGGTAAGAATTGGTTTAAGAAAAAAATTTCATAAGACCCTACCATTCCTGAGTTCGATGCCAGAGCACAATAATTTTCTCACATAAGGAGTATATGTGAAAAGTAGGACGTCGTTTCAGGCAGTTGCAGTCAATATTTTTGCTTGAATTTTCACACCTAGTTAGAGATGGTGATCTTCTGTTGTGTTGCATAGTAAGTTCACCTGGAAGACCTGGGTTCGATGCCAGAAGATTAAATTGCAGTGAATTTTAAGAATATTTTCCATCCTTTTTTGAGGACCTTCCCGATATGATGCCGATATGAAATTAGTGTTGTCGATCTGCTTGCAGTATGCAAGCTACATTTTCCTCGTATGATATATGAATGAATCCGGGGAAACATCTATATATAATAGATAGGTACATAGATAGGATACTAATTCACAGGCTAAACCACAAGCGTCATCGTCTTGAAATTTTTACGACGTATTGGCCATTACATGCAACCGCTAGAAAAATTGCGATTTTGATTTTCAGGGTCATGGGTTTGATTCCAGAGGGCCCAAAAGTCCCAGTTTTTTCCATTTAAATGCATTGTTTTGATATTCCGGAATTAAAAAAAAATACTTCCCTTATAAGTAGAGAATCGAAACTCTAGGAGCCTATATATATGGTCAGGATCTATCAATAACATTAATGACTTTTACTAAAAATATCCTGGGTTCGATGCTCGGACGATGCAAAAATCTATCATTTAAAATACATTGAAGTCGTTTTTCATTATTTATTTTGATGCCCTTATCGAAATGAGAGTAAGTTCTTGCTTTGCTAGAAGATGTATATTAATAATTGGTTTTAGAGAAAAATTTAGATAAGACTGTTACTGGGTTCGATGGCAGAGCACATTAAAATTTCTCTAATAAGGAATATAAGGGAAAAGTAGGACGTCATTTGAAGCAGTTGCACCCAATATTTCTTCTTGAATTTTCACACATAGTTAGAGGAGGTGATCTTCTGTTGTGCTGCATAGAAATTATTACCAAGAAAACCCGGGTTCGAATCCCGGGTATGAATATGCTTGCAGTATGCAAGCTAAATTTTTACTCGTATATTATACGAGTAAAATGTAGCTTACACACTGCAAGCAGATCAACAAAATTAATTTCATTTTGGCATCATAGTGGGACAGTCCTCATAAGAAATAAAAAAGGTATAAAATTTTCTTGAAATTCGTTGCAACTTAATTGTCTGGCATCAAACCCGGGTCTTTCAGATCATACTTACTATGCAGCACAACAGAACATCACCATCTCTAACTATGTTTGTAAATTCAAGCAGAAATTTTGGGTGCGACTGCCTCAAACGACATCCTACTTTTCACATATATTCATTATGAGAAGAATGTTTTTATGATCTGGCATCGAACCCAGGAATAGTACGGTCTTACCTAAATTTACCTAAATTAAAGAAGAAATATAGGGTGAAACTGCTTCAAATGACGTCCTACTTTTCCCTTCTATTCCTTATGAGAGAAATTTGAATGTGCTCCGGCATCGAACCCAGGAATAGTACGGTCTTACCTAAATATTTTTCTTAAAGGTTTTCTTACGATGCATCTTCTAGCCAAGCACGAACTTCCTATCATTTTGATAATAGCATCAAAAAAAAATAATGAAAACTACTCCCATGTATTTTAAAGTGCAGATAATTGCATCGTCCTAGCGTCGAACCTAGTATATTTTCGTAAAAGTCATTTATGTTTTCCATAGATCATGATCATTATTATTGGCTCTTAGAGTTTTGATTCTCTACCTATCCGGAAAGTATTTTTTTTTTAATTCCCAAAAATCAAAGCAATGCATTTAAATGGAAAAAATCGGGACTTAGGGGCCCTCTGGAATCGAACCCATGACACTGAGGCTCAAAATCGCAATTTTTCTGGCGGTTACATGTAATGGCCAATACGTCGTAAAATTTTCATGCATGAAATGTACGTGATGTTTTGAGAAGTGATACCCTGCTGCAACTGAAAATTTATTGTCTTTCGACATTGTTTAGTTTCGCACATACTAAGCATTCCTCTAATGGAAAAATGCTGTCCCAGAAAAGTATCACAACTTAGGTATGTTATCACTAGAGGCACGAATTTTTCGCGGAATGACGCGAAATATCAAGATTATTTGGGATAATGCGAAATTTATTATCCTAAGCGAAAATAATGCAATTTTTAAAGAATTTTTACTGGATATTTTGCAAAAATGTTGCTTATGTAGCAAAACCTCTACCTATGGAACATCTTTTCATCGTAAAATCCTCATCGCCGGCCAAAATTCAAGCATGTAACAGAGGGAAACATCTTTGTATCGAACCCCATTATTTTCGACAAACCTCCGCACTTATATAGTATTATAAGAGTGAGACCCCGAGACCGCGAAACTATCTCCACCAAATGAAATATTCCGTGATAAGTTTTGTTCTTGCTCCCACTTGTTTTCTCATTTCTGCAGGAAATATTACTACTTCCGACTATTACAATCTATCATTTTAAGCGCTGACGGAAAATTTCCAATTGAATTCATTCAAATACCCGTACAATATTAATCATTGGACGCATTCTACATGTACAAATCCAACGATTTTACACATCTTAGTGACCTTTAATTGTGAATCAATCCATCAAATAAGTTATGTTAATCATAATCCGTCTTGTATTCTCATATTTCTTCGTCCGAGTATAGATAGGTAAATTCCGTAATTTTCAATTGAGGTAGTAGTAAAAAATTGCCATAATTTTCAGGGGCAGCGGTAATTTACGAAAATTACCGCTGTAATTTCCGAGTTGCACGTCTCAACGTCTGAGCGAGCACCAAAATTTCAAGCAGTCGCCAAGCGATATTCGTTTGTTTTTTTTCTCGTTGTCGCAGCGCGATTTCTAACTTTGTCCCGGCACGAATGTCACATTAGTGATTACATTGTAGTCCCCGCGGAAGCCGGGTTCACATGGGAGTGGAATAAAAGGAATGGATTTTGATTGGCTAGATGCTTTTCCACTAGCTGTCTGTTCCGTATTCCGTATTCACTCCCATGTGAACTTGGCTTGAGACATCCCTACATTGCGTAAATTGACCTAAGGAAAATGCCGAAAGCAGTAACTGTGTTTCACCGCGAAAATCAGTTTCGTAGTGAAGGTTTCTATGTTTTTGATAAACAGAAGAAAATATTAATGTGCAAATACTGCAACTGCCGAATTGAATGGGCACGTAAAGATACCTGTACTAAGCACTGTGAGGGTGCAGGACATAAGAAATTCAAAGAAGAAGCAAAGGAGAAGGGTCAATCGGTGAAACGGCAAGCTTCACTCCAAGAAACCTACCAAAGTTCTAAAATGGCACGAGTAGAAAAAAAATCATTTCGTCATGGCCACCTGTAAAGCATTTTTGGAAACCAATATTCCAATAGAAAAACTAGATAACCTCAGTCTGCGATCGTGGATGAGTGAATACATCCCAGGTGAGCAACTATTTAATTTTTCTCTATATTTTTTAGCTAGTTATACTGATTTTTTTCCATATAACCTTTGGATATGGCTTGCTTTAACTTCTAAACTTATTAACCTTGCTATACTTAAAATTATGTATACTATCTGTAACTCTTACGATATGGTGTTTCTCTATTCAAAAGATACTACTGGGCTGGGCCAGATAACATGGAAATTTTGTGTTGCAGTTCATATTTCGTATTATTTCAGGTGCTGGAGATTTGCCTTCAGCTGATGTGATGCGGAAGACTTACATCCCTCAAGTCCGAGAAGAAGAGGAGGCATTTTTGGGACAAAAAGTAAAAGACCAACAAATTTCAATTCTCTGTGATGAAACGGCAGAAAAGGGCAGTGTGTTTTTCTAGTTTTAATTAAAATCCTAGAATGTAGTGACAGCTCCAAATTGTATGTTGGGGGGGGGGAAAAATTTTATCCAATGCTAATGCTACTGAATGTGGTCGGGCAATAATGGATGCTGTTAACAAGTTGGAAATTTCTTTAACAAATGTTTCTTGTATCGTTACTGATTCTGCTGCATATATGAAAAAGTGTGTTGACAGTCTGAAAGTCCTGTTTGGTGAGTCCCTGGTGCACATACAATGCTGGGCACACAAACTTAATTTAGTGAGCAATATTTTTCAGATTAATTTAAAAGAGTTAAATGAGTGTATACTGCAGGTGAAAAGTGCATTTCTGAATACGAGAAAAAGAAAACATGCATACCTTGCTTTCTTACAGCAGAAGTATTCAGAGGGTGAAAAGAAAGCTAAGCTTTTTCCATCTCCTGTAGCTACTCGCTGGAATTCTTGGCACAAGGCTGCCATTTATGTTAATGAGTATCTCTCTGATATCCGAGAATTTTTCTCATTCGTGGGGGAGGGAGGAAGTGTTGTACATAGGTTAAGTAGCCTGACCGAAGAAGAGGTTGCTATTATACAGTGCCAAGCAGCATTTGTTGTTGAACATTGTCAACCGATTGTGAAGTTGCTAGAATGCCTTGAGGGTGCATATCCTTATTCATACAAACAACAAAGCCAATTAATAGACATAGGAAATAGTCTAAAAATTGTAAGTGATGGTAGTTTTGGGAATGAGACATCTGGTCTAATAAAAAATCTCCCAAAAAAACTTGCACCTGTGCTGACGGCAGCATTAACTAATGCAGCTACGAAGGCAAAAATCAAGCTTTCACAGTTACAGCATGGAGATACTGCCATGGGATTTCTTCATTTTATTGGCCAACTTTTTGATGAAAGGTTCATGAGATCCACTACAAATAATGATATTATCAGGGCCTCAAAGCATCTACCATTAATGGCAGCTCTATCTTCACAAGTGGTTCTTGAGGGTCACTCACAAAAGCACTCTCTAATGGATCTGAATTTGACCTCATGTCAGAATTACTCAACTTAAAAAAAGATCATGCTGAGTTTGTACATGCAAGTGTTAAATCACTGTCGGTAGCAGTGTCTAATGTGGACAGTGAACGTGGATTTTCAGCATATACAAATATTGTAAGTGACCGTAGAACAACTTTGACACCAGAAAATGTTGAACTTATGTTATCTTTGACATTTGGAGATTAATAGTACTGCAAAATATTCAGATGAATAATTATATAGTGTATTTTTGAGTATGTACCTCAATTATTGTAACCCTATGTCTACGTTATACCTATGTAACCCTTTCTGTATGTTATAGACAAAACCATGCATGTACATTCCAAGAGTAAAATAAATATATTATTATTAACTGTTGTAAATACATTAAAATGTAAATAAATTTTCTCCAGGACAGCCATCAAGGTATCACCAAATGGCGGCTGAGAAATCTTGGATGAATCAATATTTTTTAAACACCGAAATTTAGAACCATTTCCCATTTTTTATCCCGAAATGGGTCATTTTTAATGACGAAATTTGAGAGTTTTATTCACCACAAATTCTTGCCTCTAGTTATCACAATAAACGAAATACTTTGCTCTCCATCACATCATTGCAGCCAATGGAGAAATTTTTCAAATAGTCTGTCCATATCTCGTTTCTTGTTATTAATATGCGTGTTTATATGTTCACAAGAAGAAGTTGCGGGTTTGCATAACTCCCAATGGACCGTCCGGATTACCGAGGGGTTCCGGATTAGCGAGTGTCCGGATTACCGGGGTTCTACTGTATCTGAATCATAAAAAAAATCTGATGTGGCCAACACATGACTTTCTCCATAATTATTGAAAACAGAAGCCTATACTGGTAATATATAAATAACTCCAAAAGAACAAGTGTTATAGAAAAATTTTTCAAACACAGATTGTAGTAAAATACAATATCTACAACCTTTGTGTGTAATTGTATATACCTACATTGCATTCTGACAGAGATATGTATGTAAAACTTCCATTTCTGGATAAACAACACCTTCTGGTTAACCATTATTGAAGAATAACTCCTATACGATCAGTGTTACGAAAAAATATTTCATACAAAAGTTTTAGTAAAGTACATTATCTATAACTTTTGTAAATAATTGTATATACCTACATTGCAGTTTGACAGAGATTTGTAGGAAAAACTTCCATTTCTGGATAAACAACAACTTCCATTTAACATTCTTCAAATAATCAAACATATTTACGCCTTACCTTTTTCAGTCAGGAGTGAGATATTCAATATTCTGCTACCTCATCACTTGTATTTCAACACCTCAAATAGAACAAATACCATATTAAGAAAGACGTTCACTTACTTAATCAGGTTAATCATTTTCATTGACCGTGGAAATACGATGTCGTAAATCAATATGCTTATAATTTAAGTCAGAACATTACGTTAAAAAAGGTCTTCAACTTACCAGGGAGTATACAAGTAATCTCCAGATTTCCCGTAAGGTAATTCAGTTGATACGCTATAATGCCAAATCCGCGGAATCATTTGTAAATAGTTGCGTTGCTATAAACAATCATGACGTCAACACGGGCCTAAATTCTCAATATGGTTTATTGAGTAAACTAAACAACCGCATTCATCGTTAATGGGAATGGACTTGTTTATAACCTCAAAAATCTCTCAAATATTTCTTCTATTTTATCAAAATACTGGCAATTTCTAATCGAAATCGCTATTACATGACTAAAATAAGAAACTTTATTTAATTTACCTTCTTTTGATGGTATTCCTGACTTTTACCAACGATTATTTCTAATTTAATTTTGCAAAAGAAATAAGCCCTGCAACTGATAAAAGTGAATTTTACCTGTATTCCTTATGGAACCATATTATGGACTCCTGGGTTCGAACCTGGGCTTTCTAGTAAAGGGAATAGTTTTCCTAGGGGTTTCCAACTCGTAGAAACACAATGTAGTTTGTTTCAAATCTCTAAGTCAAACCGTTTCTGAAATAAAGGGGGGGACGGACGGACTCTTCGGAAATTATGTATAAGGATTGCCTGAACAGAGGAGTTTGAAATTTGGCGTAGTTAAAGTTAATATGTAGAAGGAGTGCAGAAAGCTAAAATCTTTGTCCAAATATCCTTGGTTCGACTCTGGGCCAATATAATCGTCTCTCATAAGAAATGCACGTAAAGTTCATTTTGATCGATTGCAGTCATTTTTTCTTTTGCAGAATTAAATCAGAAATAATGGTCGTACGAAATAGAAATAAGTACCAAAGGAAAGAAAATTGAATAGAGACTCTTATTTTGTTCGTAGAATGTAGTATTCGTGTCGAAATAACAAGAACTAGGGCAAAATGAATGAAAATTTTGTGAAATTTCTTCGTAGTAAACAAACCAGTCCCCCTGACGACCAAGGCGATTGTTGAATCCGAGCTTATGCGATTTCTCATTAGAATACACGGAGATTTTATCTCCATACCAAATTAATGGTAGGTACTCATGTCAGAAATTATGAAAAGAGGGCAATTAACCGAGATGCCAATTGTCGCTAACTGATTAATAAATAACAGGGAAATAATTACGGTGATTTTACAGATTTTTTTTTGGAAATCAATCCACAAAATTATAACTGTCAATGAATTGTATGAAAAAATTAATGAAGCTACAAGCCGTAATTGTCTTTTTTATGGCTACTAACATAAAAAATTAAAATTTTGCTGGTATCGAAGGGAATTAAGGCTAAAAACACACCCTAAAGACGTATTTGTACATGCTCACTCACATGCTGATGTAATAGAAAAATAATGAAAAAATATATAAGCAATAATTATATAGGTACACTCTTTGACAAAAGAACCTCAGTAAAGATCAGATTTAAAAATTCGATGAATTACGGTCGAATTTCGACCACTGGGCGATCACTAGTAAATATAAATGATCCAAAATGCAATAAAAATATTCTTAATTCTTATCACACGTGAGTACGATTCTCGTGAACAATTTTCAAAGGCTAAACTGTGTAAACTTACGAGTAAGAATAATGTGCATTAAATAGTTCTTTTGCCAGTATTACGTGTACTCAGTTTTAGTTTCACAGTATACACTAGGTAGATAAAAGTGTTATTCCATCGATAGTGCTCATTTTCAGTATATCCTTTTAAGATGATGGTCTATCACGATTGATTTCATTTATTATCATAAGCGGTTTTCATATCTACATACCGTTTTATTACATATCTATTAGTCGATTTTACATTTCGCAAACTTATCCATGTGATTTGGATTGAGAGCAAAGCTGAAAGCTGGAAAGCAACAAACACCTACAAAGGTAAACAAAGCAGTGATGACAGCGTCCCTGTCCTAACTCAATCCTTCCCATTGGTATATTCTAGGGGGAAGTCGACAGTGGTCAGTGGGAATGCTCGATACATCATCATGAATTTCTACAAACTCTCCAGACCCTAAGGTGGCAGGATAGTCAAAAATTTGCAGTATGGCGGACTAAATATATTTCCAAAAGAGAACGTGTTCTAATTTCAACCAATCAGGAAAGAGGATCGGCCATTTTGGAGAATATTTTCAAAAATATTTGCCAGTGTATGGCAGCCTTTAGACACCCTCCTAAATGCACTAGAGCAAATATTGGTATGCGATGCTGAACTGAAAAATTTAAAAGATGTAATCCAAAAATAATAATTCTCAAGAAAAATCGTGTCAGGAGCTATTAAAGTGTATTTTTTAGAAATAGATTTTTACTTTACTTCAATTATGTCTTTCCACAACATCTTGGCCGAATCGATTGATTATATGTGTTTTTTAGATCACTCAAAATCTGCTTTTCACTAAAAATGTCCTGGTTTTCCTACGAAAAGTGTCCTTATTTTCTTCTGAAAAATGTCCTGATTGTCCTGGAAATCAGAAATTAATTTCTAGTGGACACCCTGTTACAGAATCAAAGAAAAAGGATCTCTATGCAAGATAATACTTGTGGTTAAGGAATGATTTCAAGTCTGTTGGGTTAAAAGTGGATGGTTCAGTACCAACAATATATAGAATAGGGCCCCTGATGATCAATTGCTGAAACCGGTTTGTGGTTCTATGAAAATCCTGTGGAAATAGGTACATTCTCTCTTTTCTTTCAAACATGGAGTTTTAGAGAAAAGTCAAAGTTAAATTATTTTATCCTCATTTATTTAAATTCTTCCATACTAACATCCTCTTTGTACTACTATAATGCAAGCAACACTGGTTTATTTCTGTGTATGTATATTTTATCAATAGTCATAGGTGTAAGGAATGAGAAAGGTGGTGAAACATGGAAGTTAACATTTTTCAGTCTGCGCCAACTTCAGTTTTAGAACTCAAAAAATTAACTGAAAACCATTCGGTGACTCAATAACTGCTCTGAACAGCAACTAGCTCAGGATATTGACAGCGAAATATCAATCAGAAAATAACTTTGAAAACTAAGCTATTAGTATTCATGTAACACAAAATATCATACAACAAAATATCACCCAAAAGAATATATTTAACTGCTCATTGAAAATTGGTACAAATAACACCCAATACAAATGTCAATTCGGGAAGACTCCGAATTTACAAGATGTCAAAACCTCTCTCAAACGACCGTCTTTCTCAAGAAGCACTCAAAGAATGTCCCGTCAAAAACAAAATCACCCTCTCTTGTCTTCGTCTAAACTCGCACTTCGGCTGGCAATCACACCATTGATCGAAAAACAGACGTTGATGGCTGGCTGGCAGGCCTATCGTTCGAGCGAGTGGAAAGAATTGCGCCATTTCAAACAGTTCTGGAGTACTTTAAAGTGCCCATACACCATTTGGTATAAAAAGCGACCAGGAATCGAAGGTGCCGCCCAAGACACACAAGTCACATAAGTCACGCCACTCCTGCCACTCACGCCACGATCGTCACCTCGGCACGGGATTATCGCCAAAATTGCCACATCCCCCCTTCCTTTTAGGAAATTATGTCCATATTCTTTCCTCAATCAAAAACAAATAGGTCACAGTTTGTTTGGCCAATTGGGATAAGTTCACTGGGCATCAACTGGGAACGCAATAACACTGTCTCAATTATGTTGGCCAGAAAGTAATAATAAGTTCAAAGATTCACTGGACGAGTTTTCATTATCATTTCTTCACTTGATCTCAGTATAATACAATAGTGGCAGTCTTTATAGATACATTATATTCTAATCACACAATTTAGGAATCATCAATTCAGAGATAAATTGTAACTTAAATATTAACTGAAGTATCAACTGATTATATAACTGGCAGGACTAAACACTTTGCGGTAATGCAATTAAAGAAAATACCTTTATAAATATTGAAAATAAGGATATTCATGGGCAATCCACTTTTTGCCAGAAATTAAGGCCAAAACTACACTAATTGAAAGACATAGTGGACTGAGATAATTTCCACTGTGTTGGAGTAACTTTCAGTCAAGACGCCAAGAAAATAACAGAAAGACTCTTCTGTTTATTAACACAAAAACTGCCAGTTTACAAAATTTGGTGACGGATGCCTTGGAAAACAGAGAAATATTTATTATTTACAATTATCATGAGTTTAATTAATTAGATTAATCGATATAATAACTAGTAGTGTCTTTGGTTAATAACAAATGAGCAGAACAAATATAAAATTATTTAAATAAATGCCAAATCCTCCATAAAATTAACAGCCAGTTAGAAATATAGTAAACAATTAGGTTAATTGGTAGTTTGTGATGCCTTCTTTTCCCATAAATATAGTTCAAACAATACAATAATTACTTAATAAAGGTAGACTTTTCCTTAAGGGGTACAGAAACCCATGTGAAACTGAAAACTGGGGCTGTTTTCAGGGATAGAGTCTCTTCTCTGCCTTTACACTATTAATAAAGGGGCAAATGCCAAAAAAAGGAACACAGGTCAAAGAAGAGAACTCATGAGGACCCAATTGTGGTATTTAGGGTACTTCGCTTTGACAATAAATGTACAAAGGTGTATAAGGAAGATTTCTAACATAAAGTTAGGAGGTAGTTGCGACAAGAGAATCTTGCCGGGCAATGTAGTTCCCAACCTGCTATGCCAACCTATCAATATTGCCAGTATTATTTCAATCAATAAATTTCCAAGAGACACCTTAGGATAGAAACAAGTTTAAGGACTGTGCATGTGTATCAAATTATTGGACAACCAACACTCCATTAGTGATAGGCTATTAATTGAGAAACATGTCACATTTTCTCCTTATTACGCCCAACTTGCGAAACCACAGTAACAAATCTTATAATTGAAAAGGGTCCTGACCATAGAGGCTCCAACTTAGACATTCTATTCTTAAGTTTGGAGCTTACTGAATAATTTTGGGCCAGTACTAGATCCCCGATTTTAAATTGTGGTACAGAATGTAATTTGTTATTAGAGGCAGCATATCTCTTGTAAGCCTTGTTTAAGGGGGTCCTCTACTCTCGAGGCCTGAAATTGAGCGCTTTTTTGGAGAATAAATTGCAAAGGATCTACTGAGTAGATTTTGAATTTTTTTTTTATTTCGAAGATACATGTTTTGACTTTCCAATTTTAAGATTAAACTAATAAAACAAAGAAACTCTCGCGACCTTGAAATGTCATTGATGACATTGATGTTGAAACTGCATGGGTTCCACGTAAGCAAAGTTGTGGCCAATTGGGTAATCTTTAATTAGATAGTTGATATTCTTTATAATCATAGTTATGTTGGCTATGTTTTCCCAAGACAGATTTTTTCTATTTTGCAATTTGTAAAAGTTATGCAACGATTTGTAAAAATTTCCAATTTTTATGTCATTTTTTGACCTATTAGAGGCTATAAAAATGGAACAAAATGAAAATTTACAAATCGTACTCAGAAAAGCATAGCGGTATGTTTTCTGAATAATTGAAAAAAATAAATAAATCATTGAAATCAGCTCGATACTTTTATGAGAAGTCTTACTCGGCAGCTAAAAAAACACTACTTTTGGGAAAACGCGTTTAAAGATAAATTACGGTACATAACTTGACTGTAGTAACTAAGGAGTTAATCTGCTACACCGGGGCCATAGAGTTCTCCTTCCTCATCACGATGATGTTCTTGGTTGTCCACATTCTTCTCCTACTGTTCTCTTTGGGCCTGTTTTGTCTTGTCACTCACTCTGCGTTCGGCGCGATCGACACGTTCCCCGCCGAGTCGAGTTTTACATGTTGCAGCTTCAGTCTCCAAGGTAATTCCCACCATCTCCATAGCTTGCAATATCAATGAAAATCCTTCGTTGAAAATGCTGACTGTCCAATAAGTCGTAAATTTGACCACCTGCCTGCCAGAATGCAAGTTTTTTGGTGCTGAGGCCCAAATGCCACTATTCAGAGACTCATTGTTGTTTTCGGTGTGAGCTCCTGAGCATCTTTCTAATAAATCATTAGATTATAGTCTATCGTAGATGGGTTGCAATAATTTTGCGTTGGAAGGAGCGATGGGTATCTTGTCATGTTCGAAAGTCTCTAAAGTTCCTTTTGCCTCGACCTGACGCAACTTGCACCAACTGCCCTCGCCAGGGGGACACTTTGAGTGTTGGGGATTTTTGTTTGATGACGAGCAGTGTTCGAGGGAAGAGCAGATTGCATTTTGCATATTTTCTACAGAATTTGAGTTCCTCTGAATCGTCAGCCCATAAAATTTCGTTAGTTCACCGATTTGTTTGTAGGCTCAGGCACACAGAGCGATCTGTCGCGCCGAGCCGGCGATCTATTTGTATGATGCATATTGTGTAGTGGCCACACGCAAATCAAGGAAATGAAAACTTTTCTTCCAACCACGAGGCCTCGTTCACTCTCTCCTGTGCTGCGATTGTACTATCATCAGTTGCATATTCAGCACTCTCCCCTGTGCTGCGTGTGTGATATCATCAGTCACTATTTCATCTCTCTCTAGGATGTCGGCCATGTTTGGCCATGTAATGCTTTTGTTCGCAATAAACGCATAAAGCCCATCTCTATCTGGTCTTAGTAAGAGAGAGATTTTACCTTTGGTACCGCATCACCCTAACATTGCATCATAGAAGTCACACAGAACGCGATCTGTCGTAGCGAGCATCTTGATCGCTGCATGCTGCGATCCATTTGTACAAAATTACAGAAAATTACTGAATTACAGAATTAAAAAAAATTCAAAATTACAGATTTCTACCTAGACAAGCGCCGTTGTGGCGTGCTGCGCTTAGTTTCTCGGAAACAGCCGGAGACAGGTACCTTTCGGTTCCCAGAAACATGCAAAGGAATGTGATTTTCACGAAATCCTTTCTGTGGCATATTCTCAGATACATAAAGATTGAAATGAGAAAATTAAAAAAAAGATTTTTTGAAACCGCGAGAGTAGAGGACCCCCTTAAATTTTGAACTACCTTTGTCCAGTGCTGCCTAAGATCATGATCAGATCAGGAAGTATCAAAAACACAATTAGGTAGTTCCCAAACATTATTTAGGGGGTGTGGAATAAGTCTACCCAGAAACAGTTTAGGAGGAGAATATAAAGTACTTTCATGGACTGCTGTGTTAAATGCAAATGTCAAATCACCCAAAAATTCATCCCAGATTTTATTAGTATGTGTACAATAGGCATACAGTGCAAAACGAAGATTTCTATGAACCCTTTGTACCAGATTAGGACAAGGATAATAAGGGGCTGTATGTACAAGTTTAATCCCAACTTTAAAACAAGCATCTTTAGAGGCAGATGAAGTAAAAGCAGTAGCATTATCTGACGCAATATATTTAGGATAACCAAATTTTGAGAACAAATTATGAAATAACACATGTATTGCACTTTTGGATGAAGCATCTCTCACAGATTCAAGGAAAACAAATTTAGAAAAACCATCAATTACTGTAAAAATATAACAATTTCCTGATTTGGAACGAGGGAGGGGACCCACAAAGTCAATGAAAATTCGTTCCCAAGGGGTGCTAATAGTCTGAGAAGATAATACACCAGAAGAAAGAACATTTCTGGGCTTCGTTATCTGACACATCGAACATCTTTTGACCATATCAGTGTTCTCAGTCTTAAAATTTGGCCACCAAAAACTCTGAGATATCTTTAGAAGAGTCTTAAATACCCCTAAGTGCCCCAAACTAGGTAAACAATGAAAATATTGGAATAACATTGGTCTAATGATGACAGGAACAACAACTCCAAAGATTTTAGCTTTACTATCCTTGGCACACAATAAATTGCTCTAGAGAATAAGAGATCCCATTTACTTTGACAACCTCAAGCCCACCATAAGTTAATTTATTAATTAGTTGTATACAATAAGGATCATCATTTTGGTGAGTTCTCAAATCAACAAAAGACATTGGTAGTTTATGCAAAAAACAAGAAGTAGCAGACTCTTTGAACTGAATTCTAGAGAGGCAGTCTGTCGGTTTATTGAAATTAGCCTTAATATGATGAATTGTAAATTTATAAGATGACAACTTTAGAACCATCTGAGCAATTTTTCCCAATTGCTTTGGATGATTAAAAAGCCCCATTGTATGTATATAAATGGAAAGGTCTAAACTGCAAATAATCTTTAAATTTCTCAGTACCACAAATACAGGCCATACAAAATCGCCACAAGTCTATCCCACAAAATAAAATTTTATGGTTTGTAAAGTTGTTGAAGATAATATTAATCTATGTATTTTGTGGCAAATTTGTTTTGTGGTATCATTATTGTCTGCAGTGTGAATTGTAAATGAAATTGGAAGAGATTTTGAAAAGGTCTTTGAAATGGAAGGAGTATTGTTATTATGAGTAAAATGTAGCTTGCATATTGCAAGCAGATTTGCAATACTAATTTCATATCGGCATCATAACGGGACGGTCCTCAACAGAAAAAAAAAGGATTGAAAATATTCTTAAAATTCGCTGCAATTTCATCGTCTGGCATCGAACCCGGGTCTTACTGGTGAACTTACTATGCAGCACAATAGAAGATCACCATCTCTAACTATGTGTGAAAATTCAAGCAGAAATATAAGCTACAACTGCCTCAAAAGACGTTCTACTTTTCACGAACGTAAATGGCTCTCTGGATTCGAACCAAGGACGATCTTGGAAATCTAAAACATGTAATTGAAATGAATCTATGATCTCAGTGTTCTCCAAATTTCGAGTTTTAATATTATGGGGAAGGGGTTCAAAATAATTCTTATAAATCGGATAAGTTACTGATTGTAGAGACTCCTGGTGTCAAACCCAGGATATATTGGCAGCTGTGAATGACTTTTTATTACTTGATCTTATTTCATACAAAGTATGAAGTCGATATCATGCCGGTAAGTACCTAAAATTTGTTTCCGTGATCTCCATAAGAAATGCATTGAGGAATAAAAATTACCCTTTGGGATCGAACCAAGGACCATCAGTGAATATATAAAATTTGATTATGATATATATTTATGATATCTAACCACATGCTGAATTTCAAGTTTCCATGCCATTGGGAAAGGATCCAAAAAAAATATTAAAAATCGCCACAATACATTTTAAACGGCCGATTTTTGTCCCGACCTAGCATCGAACCATGGATAATATTCAAAGATGACATTTTGATTTTCGTTGGATATGCACGGCTTCTAGCGATCCCTCGAATTTCAACTCTCTACTTTTCCGGGAAATGCCACATAAAAATTTTCGAAAATCCCCACCATGTAATCTTATGGAGAAAATAGCGACTTTGGGGCCTTCTGGAATCGAACCCATGACACCGAGGTTCAAAGTCGGCTTTTTTCTGGAGGTTACACATTATGGCCAATACGTTGTAAAAATTTCAAGTCGGCGGCACTTGTGGAACATGGTTAGAATTTTGATCCCCTATGAATGAATGTATATATAGGTATATCCGGAGAAGCATGTGTATATAATAGATTATTTAAAATATTTATATGTTAAGTGTATTTTATATTTGATGCTGAATGAAATTTTGTCTGAAATGATATCTCTTTTATTTCAGATATCCAGGAGAGAAAAATCTATCCTATTGATGTCATGTTAGGTTACTCACCGAAGTCCTGTTCCTATTCCACCTGAATTTGAGGTCTATTAGATCCTCTTGCAAAAGTATTTAAGTGTGCATACAGAAACACTCATATGCGTATATATATACGAGTAAAATGTAGCTTGCATACTGCAAGCAGATCGACAACACTATTTTCATGTAGGCATCATATCGGTACGGCCATCAAAAGAAAAAAATGGATTGAAATTTTTCTTCAAATTCGCTGAAATTTCATCGTCTGGCATCGAACCCGGGTCTTTACTGTAAACTTACTATGCAGCACAATTGCAGATCACCAACTCTAACAATATGTGAAAATTCAATCAGAAATATGGGCTACAACTTCCTCAAAAGACGTTCTAATTTTCACGAATTTAAATGGATCTCTTGATTCGAACCAAGGACGATCTTGGAAATCTAAAAAATGTTTCTGAAAGTTATTTATGATCTCTATCTATCTGCCGAATTTGAAGTTTCTATATTATTGGCAAAATTTCAAAATAATTCCTAAAAATCGTATCAACTTCTGATTGCAGAGACACCTGGTGTCGAACCCAGGACACATTGATAGCTGTGAATGCACTGGTTGATTTGTATGGACTTGATCTTTCTATATGCATTGTTTGAAGTCGATAACGTGCCGGGAAGTACCTAAAATTTGTTTCCGTTATCTCCGTAAGAAATGCATTGAGGAATTTAAATTTCCCTCTGGGATCGAACCAAGGACCATCAGCGAATATTTAAAATTCGATTATGATATATTTTTATGGTATCTAACCTCATACCGAATTTCAAATTTCTATGCCATCGGGAAAGGGTCAAAAAAAAATCTTAAAAATCGCCACAATGCATTTTAAACGGCCGATTTTTGCCCCGACCTAGCATCGAACCAAGGATAATATTCGTAGACGTCTTTATGGTTTCCTTTAGATATGCACGGCATCTAGCGATCCCTTGAATTTCAAATCTCTCCTTTTCCGGGAAGTGCCTCAAAAAAATTTTCGAAAATCCCCGCCATGTATTCTTATGGACAAAATCGCGACTTTGGGGCCTTCTGGAATCGAACCCATGACACCGAGGTTCAATGTCGGCTTTTTCCTGGAGGTTACACGTCATGGCCATAACGTGGTAAAATTTTCAAGTCGGTGGCACTTGTGGAACATGGTTAGACTTTTGATCCCCTATATATATATATATAACTTATAGGTATATCCGGAGAAGCGTCTATATATTATACGAGTAAAATGTTGCTTGCATACTGCAAGCAGATTGACAACACTATTTTCATGTCGGCATCATATTGGGACGGCCATCAAAAGAAAAAAATTGAATTGAAATTTTTCTTAAAATTCGCTGAAATTCCATCGTCTGGCATCGAACCCGGGTCTTTACTGTGAACTTACTATGCAGCACAATAGAACAACACCATCTCTAACTATGTGTGAAAATTCAAGCAGAAATATGGGCTACAACTGCGTCAAAAGACGTTCTAATTTTCACGAATTTAAATGGCTCTCTGGATTCGAACCAAGGACGATCTTGGAAATCTAAAAAATGTTTCTGAAAGTTATTTATGATCTCTATCTATATGCCGAATTTGAAGTTTCTATATTATTGGCAAAGGTTTCAAAATAATTCCTAAATATCGGATCAACTTCTGATTGCAGAGACACCTGGTGTCGAACCCAGGACACATTGATAGCTGTGAATGCACTGTTTGATTTGTATGAACTTGATCTTTCTATACGCAAAGTTTGAAGTCGATATCGTGCCTGTAAGTACCTAAAATTTGTTTCCGTTATCTCCGTAAGAAATGCATTGAGGAATTTAAATATCCCTCTGGGATCGAACCAAGGACCATCAGCGAATATGTAAAATTTTATTATGATATATTTTTATGGTGTCTAACCTCATACCAAATTTCAAGTTTCTATGCCATCGGAAAAGGGTCCAAAAAAAATCTTAAAAATCGCCACAATGCATTTTAAACGGCCATTTTTGCCCCGACCTAGCATCGAACCAAGGATAATATTCGTAGACGTCTTTATGGTTTCCTTTAGATATGCACGGCATTTAGCGATCCCTTAAATTTCAAATCTCTCCTCTTCCGGGAAGTGCCTCAAAAAAATTTTTGAAAATCCCCGCCATGTTATCTTATGGGGAAAATCGCGACTTTGGGGCCTTCTGGAATCGAACCCATGACACCGAGGTTCAAAGTCGGATTTTTTCTGGAGGTTACACGTTATGGCCAATACGTCGTAAAAATTTCAAGTCGTTGGCACTTGTGGAACATGGTTAGACTTTTGATCCCCTATATATATATATAACTTATAGGTATATCCGGAGAAGCGTCTATATATAATAGATGTATGTATGTATGTGGGTGTGTGACTTTACATGCATAAAAATTGAGTAATAAATTAATAATTCAATCTGTAGTTTGCAGATAAAAATTATATATGTAAATGTACTCGTAGGTAAAAATTTCATTTTGAATTTTCCTTATTGTTTAATACTTTTTGTTGATCTCCAAATTTTAAAAACTTTCTTTACGCAATGATATCTTAGATTTTGTCATACTGGTATGAGAAATGTAAATATTTTTGGTAAAAGTCTTTATTAAATCTGTTGGAGACCTGCTTCTTGACTGAAAATGGAACCTTAGCTACCTTAAATCATTAAAGAAAATTCCAGTAACTGGAAGTAATGTAAGGTTATTATTATTTCTTCAGCTGGTGCCTCTAATCCTTGCTGATTTCATAGGCAGGGTATGTTTTAACGCTGATTTCAAAGGCTGGGATTACTAAGAGTTTCATACCATATTTGGCCTAATTTGGCAGTATTAAAGATATTTTGACATTTTTGTCGTTGGGGGAAAGCAAGAAATTATGAATTTCTATCACACTTCTAAATACTTGAAATGCAATTATCTTTTGCAAAATGCTAATGTTTGATCACGATATACAGAGGAGATCAAGATATAAACGGCAAAATTTCCTTAGACATTTTAAAAATGTTTCTAAATTTTTACCCTTATTTTGTTGCAATCTAAGATGCATAACACCTTTAGAATATGAAACTTACTCTTTCTGCTTTTCTTAATTAATCAAATTCTTCTTTATTCTGACTGAAAAACCACTTTCGCTGATAGTAATAAATTTTGTTTTGGATTCTCCTTCTGCTAATTTAATTTTTAAGAATGAAAACGCTTGATAAATATTCTCAGTTATTCGACATTTTGTTTCATTCCTCATCTTAACATAAAACCTTCTGTCTAGTCCCATAGAAAGCGAGATGACGAAGATGAAGTTTAGAAATGCAATCCTATTCTGTGAAATTTGGAGTTGCCAAGAAGGCGTTGGACAGGGATGACGAACCTTTCATGGTAATATTGCCATAATTGAAAAATAAAAACCTTTTTCGTGCTAATTTGATGTCAAACCATAAAGTGAAACGTTAATATTTTTTATTTATTATGGCAACGATGGGATTAAGATGTTACAGAAGACGTAAATAATCATTAATTATCCTCACTCATTAATAGAATCCACGATTATTCACTCTGGGGCTAAATATTTAGGAGGAAGTATAAAAAAGGAATCTGCACTCAGATTTCCGGGTGCAAAAATTTCTCTATCTTGCCACTTAAGGTCACGCGTGGCATAAGTTTGCCACCCCCGCATTAGGACAAGAATGTCCCTAGTAATCAAGGATATACCATATGAACTTATAAAAATGTCACGAAATTAAACAATAAATGAATATTTAAAACTATTCTGTGGTAATTACGTGACACGGTAGTGGATCAACATGAGACTGTGACTATCTCAATACCGAATGGATGAAGGTAGACAATGAAAAACAGTCATGGAGAATCAACTTCTCATGCCCTGCGTAAAAGACTCACTAGAGTTCTCAGTCGGAGAATATGGTGAAAAATAGTTGTGTAATTGCGGACCGATTGTCAGATTCCACAGCTGCAATAAGAAATTGCCCTGTCATAGAAATGAGGATAATAAGGAAGAATTAACCAACATTTGTTGCCCATTCAGTGCTAGATAAATCTTTTGAGAATACGAGAAAAAGTTATTTGCATACTGCAAGCTGATTAGAGTTAAATTTCCTCTATCCGTCGGGCCACAACGGAACAAAGGAACGTTTACTACCTTACCTCAAATATCAATCCCAATCTTCATGGCGCCTTCTTTGGGGTCTTAGCAATGGACCCTTGATAATATCCGAAGAGAGTATTGAGGGGACCAAAGAAAGCATTCATAACTGTTTAATAACGAAGCTCACCTCAAACTGGAAAGCTATCCGTCATAGACTAACTCAAGAGAGTTCTTGTAATATCCACCCGGAGACTTGATGACCTTAAAACCAATTAAAGAGCAAAGAGAATGAAATCCAGTCCCTCATAGGTTCCATTAAAAAAATTCAAAAATAGACAGTGAAACTCCACGCCACTCTGTTCGCAAATTCCTATCTCCCCATTGATAATCATCATATCGGTGAATTCCTCAAAAAAGGCCCCGAGCTCACAGTAGATTACTTATGGAAGGATATTTAATGCACGCAGACATCGAACCCTAGATTAACTTGTTCAACTATGGACTGATAATTAGGCACGAGTCCTATTTAAAAGTTCTAGCAATCTGTTTTTTTTTCGGGAACTGCTAAAAAAATCTTGAAATTCGCTACAATGCATTTATTACAGAAGAATTTTCCACGAACTTAGCTTCGAACCCAGTAAAATTTTGGCAGAAGTCTCTGCAGAATACAATAAAGAACCACATCCACTAAAGAAATGTTGATTTTAAATTTTTAATCTTTAAGGGAAATATCTCAAAAAATTCTAAAATTCACAAAAATATATTCATATCGAAAAAACCAGGATTTTGGGGTCTGTGATTGATCCAATCTAGGTATGATCCATATCCCCTTTCTCCTGGGGTCTCATGCTAGGGGTTTATTCGAAAATAAAAACGCTGGGTCAATGACGAATTTGGTTAAGGCTCAGAGATATAATCCTATATAGGTATGAATATATCCATGGAAGTATCCATGTATGTACATAAAGTCAAATCCGTTTGAAACACTCAAGCTTAGGATCTATCTCTCTTTACATTCCGGTCTCTATCACACGAATCACATGGTAAAAAATTGCGTAAGACGCTAACCGCTTATAAGATGGATTTCACCCAAATGCACCGCATCCCGCCAAGCCCATCTTCCATAACCTTTGATAGAATATTGTTTAATTTATCTGTATCGCCATCCACCGCAACCCTCTCGTGCCTCTTCCTTATATTAATAGAATGCCTGTTCTATTGTATTTTACTTATTTTACCTGTTCTATGTTACTTATCTATGCTCTTGATTGTGATTACTAATTTTGCGAAAATGTCGCCAAGTTACGTATATTGGACAATAAATTTTATTTATCAAGATTCCTGTTCACAGGAGAAAGAAATGAGGAGTATATAAAAAATGTATTCTATCATCCTCAATCTTTATCTCCAACGTCCTTTTTCAACGTGGTCCCTTGCAATTACCCTCTCCTCTTCTATTGCTTTAAAATATGGACGTGCCGAATGACACAGTGAATGTAGACGAAATTAGCAAGTAATTTTAAAAATTAAAGTTATTTGATGGTTCGCACGATAGCGCAAATACGGTTGGCCTGAAACGAGCATACATTTTTTTATCAATTAACAACGTTGTGATTATCGTTTGACGGTGACTTTTTTAATTACGATAAAAATTTTCAAAATGGCGGGACTTAGAAGAAAAAAATAATTTTTCTCCCTTTTTTTCGTCTTAAAAAAATTCGTCAAACATTTGTTATTAATAATAGGGGGATAAACCTCCGTCAAAGGATAGCGAAAACATTACCACGCATACTAAAAGAAACCGCATCTAAATCCGTCTGCCGCACTTTTTGCTCATGGGTGGTACTACCACAATTTTGGCTAATGGATGGTACTGCCGCCCATTTGGCTCATGGATGTTACTGCCGCCATTTTGGCACATGGATGGTTCCGCGGCCTATTGGGCTTATAGGCGGTACTGCCGCCCTTTTGGCACATGGATACTACTGCCGCCCTTTTGGCTGATGGATGGTTCTGCCACCCTTTTGGCTCATGGATGATTCCGCCACCTGTTTGGTGGCGGAATCATCATGACATCATCAACAATCAATAATGCTACCGCCGCCTATTGGGCTCCCTGATGGTACCGCCGCCTATTGGGCTCATAGGTGGTACTGCTGCCCTTTTAGCTCAAGGATGGTACTGCCGCCCTTTTGGCTCATAGATGGTACTGCCGCCCTTTTGGCTCATGGAAGGTACATCCGCCGTTTTGGCACATGGATGGTACTGCCGCCCTCTTGGCTCATGGATGGTTCAGCCGCCATTTGGCTCATGGGTTTTACATGGATGAGCTCAATTGTGGGGAATGTGCGGCCACATACATAGAGCAAACAGCCTAAAAACAAGGATCGCCGAACACCAGCCGATTAGGAAACCCCGGATCGGACCACCTCCTAGAGAGTGGCCATTCGTGCTCTTTCATTCCGAAGCTGCTCCACAGACAATGGAAAGGGAGAAAAATGGATTCCTTGGAAACAGTGGAAATTCTCTCTTTAACAAAACCCCTAACTAACGATCTCACCTTCCTCAACCCCTCCCCTCTCCTGGCCCTTCTTTCAAAACTCTGTACATCCCTATAAATACTGTCATTTCCTATGTAATATCAACTGAGGATGGCTATCAATGCCGAAACCGGTCGAATAAATTAAAATTTATCGTTGAAATTACGAAGTCTTTCTTCCAACTCAATTACTTATCATGCATCACGAAAAACCTTTTTTTTCGAAATTCAAGCACATCGTTAACACTAATAGTAAGTCGGCATCATATTGAGTGAGTCCTCAAAAGAAAACAAAATAGATTGAACATATTCTTAATATTCGCTAAAATTTATTCTTCCGGCATCGAACCCGGGTCTTCCCGGTGATATTTACTATGCGGCACAATAGAAGATCACCATTTCTAACTGTGTGTGAAAATTCAAGCAGAAATATTAGCTGCAACTGCCTCAAACGACGTCCTACTTTTTCCTTTTATTCCTTATGAGAGAAATGTTAATGTGCTCTGGCATCGAACCCAGGAGTAGTACGGTCTTATGAAATTTTTTTCTTAAACCACTTATTGTTGTACATCTTCCAGCGAAGCACGAACTTCCTATCATTTCGATAAGTGCATCAAAAAATTAATGAAAAACTGACCCAATGTATTTTAAACGGGATACATATTTACCGCCTGGCATCGAACCCGGGTCTTAATGGTAATATTACCTATGCAACATAATAGAAAATCACCATCTCCAACTATGTGTGAAAATTCAAGCAGAAATATTGGCTGCAATTGCCTTAAATGACGTCTAATTTTACCCTTATATTCCTTATGAGAGAAATATTAATTTGCTCTGGCATCGAACCCAGGAATAGTACGGTCTTATCTATATTTTTTTCTTAAATCAATTTCTACCTTACATTTTCTAGCCAAGCAAGAACTTCCTATAATTTCGGTAAGTGCGTCAAAAAATTAATGAAAAACTGTCCTTTTAAATGCGGGATTTTTGCATCGTCCTAGCATCGAACCCAGGACGTTCTTAGTAGTAGTCGTTAACGTTTTCAATAGTTCTGGACCATATCTGTAAGCTCCTTGAATTTTGATTGTCTACTTGTCCGGGAAGTATTATTTAAAAAAATTTGAAAATCGCCACCATGTATCCTTATGGAGAAAATCGGGACTTTGGGGCCTTCTGGAATCGAACCCATGACACCGAGGTTCAATGTTGGCTTTTTTCTGGAGATTGCACGTCATGGCCATAACGTCGTAAAAATTTCAAGTCGGTGGCACTTGCGGAAGTGCTACGATTTACTTAAGAATTGGTAGTGAGCTGTCGTATTTTGGAATTTTTCGCAATTATTTCGAATTTCAAAACTAATTTAATATACATATATCAATATATGAAAGGTAATAATTATGTTGTATTCATAACATTTAAAGACTCTGAATCTTTAATTTATCAGTATAGTATATTTTCTTAACATACCTTTCTTTAAAATTGGCGGCAAATTGAGCGTATTTCCGGCTTTTATACACGTACCGTTATTAGTTCATAATTTGGTCACTAGGGCACTTCCTGAACTCTCTATTACTTTCCATTATATGGCGTAATACAAAGAAACGTGGCTGTGTGAGATTCTTAATCTGCTTGTATCTATTGCATCTTACGCGATATTGAGATGACATTTCCGTCAAATTGTGTTTAAATGTCCAGAGAATGTTGTTTTACATTAGTTTTGCGAATATGGGTCGGATTAATTGTTTAAAACTAAATGTAAACAAAGTCACGTTGACAGCTTACGAAGAGAATTGTTGTGATTCCGTTGTTACAGACTTCTGCTCGATTATAGTGCGGTAGGACCATGAATTGGTGAGTGTATATGTTCTTTATTTGCAATCATTGCCATAGAAACTTAGTTTATTAGTTATTTTTCTATTTGTGCAAGGGTTGCGGTGAATTCTTACTTTGTCGTCGCCTTTGTTTTCCAGTTATATTATATTTCTTCTTGGATTTTCTTTAATGTTTGTGCATCAGATTGCGTTGTTTTCATTGTTCTTCGTGTTTATGTTGTATTTAATGGTGGAAAGTGCTTTGTAGTTATTGTTATATGTATATTCCGTCGTATACATAGTTTGTGAGCGGCGCTTCGACTGATGGACGTAAGAAAAACAAACACGCATCGTCATGCACTAATCCAGTCGTATAATTAGTGTTTACGATAGTAGAATGGTTGATAAGGTGTAACGAGCGTAATTTCAAGCATTGAAAGTGAATTTAAGCAGTGATTAGGTTCATGTTTTTTAAATTATCTATTTTTCAGTTATGAACACTTGTATAGGTACTATTGTGATTATGGAATTAAGGCGGTTAGAGTTTATGCATTCCGTTGTCACGTGGTGTTGCGGGGATACGGAAGCGTCTGTTTTAAACACGGTAAGGGGATCCTTAAAAAAAGGCGATTCTTAAAAAAAGGCGATTTTTTGCGAAGATAATAAGCATTTAATCGAACAAACAGTCAAAACACAAGTCATTTGCCTCTCGCGGCGTTGGTCCACATACCGTGAAAATTGTCTGGCGGATCAACAATCGAATTTAATTCGTCTCCCCCCTCTGGACATTAAAGTTTACATTATTTAGGGTGTCCCAAAAAGTAGAGATAATCGAAAGCACAGAGCTCCTCTTGGCCTATCAGAATCATCCCACTCTGGGTGTCCGCTTTTAGTGTCTTAGATAATGAAAAGTATTTTATAATTATACAACGAGGGAACTTGGAACGCGTGCAAAACGATAAAATAATTTCCAAGGCCTACGTTGTAATGAATGAATGTGCTTATTTGCTGTAAATATTACTTATAAAAGTAATTCAATATATATCGACTACAATTTAACATAATTTTATCCTATATTAGTGCTGTAGGTGTCAAGTTGACACTGTCAACTAAGGAGATCCTGTATTGCTGACACCAGTAATACACAATACGTTTTGTGTTCACATAGAAATGCATTAAATCAGTAATTTATCTTAGAGTAGTGACGTGGTTTATTACGATAATAATACGTTGGTATAATACAAATATATGAAAAATGAAGTGACGTATTAACACAAAGGAAAGGCTGTACAACAAATTGAGAAAAAATAATCTTTTAAATGGAACCGAATGGCCCTACAGATAAATGGTAATGGAGAGATCCATCTTCTAATTTACATAATTTTCGCGGGGCCAAATTGTGAATCTAAGAGATTAATATTTTCCATTCATCAGGACATAGTTCTAAGACAAACATCATATTTAGTCAAACAAATAAATTCTCAGCATAGTAAAGACACAAACGCAATTTTCCTCGTTTTTTTCCATTTTCATTTTCCACGCGCTTCTCACATCTTCGCTCTCTCCATCCATTGGCCATCTTCTCTGGATGCGGGAGGTGGGTGTTCGGTCCAGCATCGCATCGGAAGAAGGCGCCATATTTCCGGACGACGGCGTCGTTTTCCCGCCTCCTTTTCGTTGAGTCAAATTCAAATATAAGCATATCAAATATTAAGGGGATAAATGATTTAATGTTCGTTAGTTTGCGTATTTCAAGGCTTTGGGCTGAATGCTAAACAGTTCGCGGGTCGGTTGTCTTGGATGCGGAGGTAATCGTTGAGTTGGCATCAAATTGTATAAAAAGGAAACTAGTAGAATGCGAAACTATACGGATATTAATTTTCCATTCATTTGTTCCTATCTTAAAAGGTTTAGCTACTTAAGCGTTCTTAACCCTGTTTTCGCTCCAGAAACTCCCTATTGCCTCTAAAAAAGTCGAGTCCATCGAGTTTGAGAAGTTATATCTTCCAGTAGAGTCAACCAACATTAATGAAATCAATATCAGCTAATATAAAGTGATTTTGAATTTAGATATATACCTTGCGAGCCGCCAGAGGCGGATGGCAGGGGGTGTAATAACCACCAATATTCATTCATCCCTATTAGCATCTCTAATAGCCTGGGGAAGAAACGACCAAAAATAATTATCCGTCCTTGCGATTACTTCCCTATAACGCTTCGTCGATGCCTCTCGGAGATCGCGTTCGCTCCTTACTGGCACTAATATTTCACTTATATCGTCTATAAATTCTGTACGAATGAACTTTTCGAAAAGTTTCCGACGATATTCGGATCTTCTCACCACGAGGGACTCTAACATTGCCGTAACCCTGCAATCGAACCTGAACTCCCCGCAAACGAATTGGGCTGTTTTACGCTGGACCATATCTAGCTTTCCGTAAGAATTGTTGTCGAAAGCAATCCTGAAATCTAGGAAAACTGCGTCTGACCAAACACCACCGTCTGCTGCTTTAGATGCGTCATTCATAAAAAGCGCTAACTGGGTCTCACAAGATTACGTGGGTACACTCCCCTCTGCCGCCTGCAAATATTTCGACAATTTGTTTGCACCAAAATGTTTGAAGAATTCTTATATAGCACATATGCAAATTGCAAGTTTTTGCTGTAAAAATTAACTGAGTGACAATCAGAGAAAGTTGGGCCATCGGTTTGGAAACGAAAAAAAAAAACAAAATCTAAACGCATAGTAATAAACGTAGAAATGGACGTACTATCAGCTGATGTTTATTTCATTAATATCGATGGACTCTACAAGAAGCTATAGCTTCTCAAACTAATAAAAATAATATTATCGTTAAACAAACGTTGACACCGCTCATTGTTCCAAGCGGAGGTGGTTAAGGGACGGATTCAACCATTCTGGTGTGGAGAATGTGGATCTCCTGTGAACCTTTTTCTGAAATATAATTCTGCACCTCTTTGCACACTATTCACATTCATCCCCAATTCCACTTCTGCTGTAATATCTTTTATGTGAATATTCAACAAGGCAATGGAGCAAATAATAGAAACGCGCACATGGAAAAAATTGAATTTCGATTAACAAATCATGGAAATTACGTAAATGTGGTGACAGACGTATGTCGGAATGCGCATATTAATGAAAAAAAAACAACAGAATTACGATAAACGAATTACAGAAATATGGAAAGACTTAATGGAAAGTCGTAAGTAAAGTTGGCGAAATGTATGTGAATGAGTAAAGTAGGGAACATAAATGTGAAATATGGTTTAAATTTAAGAAAAATGTATGTAATTTGTTTATATACTTAATAAATATATCAATGTTACTTATATGAAGAGAAAATAGATAAACAGTTTCTGTTTATACCCATTCCTCCAAAAAAGTAAATTAATTTCAATTTGATATATTCCCTGTTATCGTATCAACTCCAAACATTCTATCAAAAATCAAATGAGAAAATTTAATAATCACAGTCGTCGTTATTGGAAACGGGCTTGTATATTTCCTCAAAATTGCTCAATTCTTTTCTCTATTTAATCAAAATCTTGTTATTTCTATTCGAAAATTATATCGCTAGACCAAAATAATAATTCCTATTGAATTTCCCTTCCTTTGGTACTATTTTCGACTTTATATGACGATTATTTCTAATTTAATATTGCAAAATAAACAAGTCCTGTAAGCGAAGTATATTGCGTAAATTTCTTATGGAAACGTATTACGGGTATCTGGGTTCGAATCCAACCCATCTCAGTGATGAGAATAATATTCCTGGGGGTTTTATACTTTTAGAAATGCGGTGAAAATTGTTTCAAATCTCTGAATTAAATAGTTTTCGTATTAAAGTGGGGATATAGTACGCAAATCTATATGCTGAAAGCAGATATTCTGTGGGGTAAACCTAATGACAGAAGAATCGGAAGTACTTTCGAGTAACTCTCACGAATAATCTATCATGGAGTGCCCACATCCGTAATATATGTGGAAAAACACTTGAGAAACTTCGTTAAGAGGATAGCGAAGGTAGGAGCGAAGAAAAAGTTTGTAAGCGATGTTACTTAGCGTTAGTTAGGCCTCACCTTTAGTATGCATGTAGTGTATGGGACCGAGAAATGTCATATTCGGGATTTAGAACAAGTACAACGAAAGGCGATTTGTAAAGAATTATTACGATAAAACAGCGAGTGTTACTCAGATGATACAGGGAATCATTATAAAAGACAGAATACTAATTCAAAGGATGGACTTACTAAATAAGATCAGAGAAATTACGTTCTCAGATTATGTAACCGATATAATGCGACCCCCATGTTAGGTACACGACTTGACGAGTTTATACAAACCTATCGGATCATATCGTTCACTTGTGAAGAAAATACATCAATTTATTCTTAGAAATATGTTCTATAAACCGGCACAGCCTTGTTTTGCATAAACGCAATATTTCGCACTAAGTGACGTAAGAAAAACATTGCTAAAAATGAAAAACAATTCCTTCTGGCATATGCGTCCAGCTTAAACTCGCCGAAGGAAGATGATGTAGTGGCCGCTGAATAGTTGAGTTGTCAGTTGTTCAGGTTGTCTAGGGAAATAGTTTGTTAATAATCTCAAATTTTCCCATTATTTTTTTTATTTCATTAACTGATATTTTATCATAAAAAAATTAAATGTTTGACAAGATGATGTCAAATGTGCATTTCTATATGTAATGCATAAACAATGAGTTATGTCTAACGTTTTCTTTTGATAAAAATATTTTCTGCGCGTTTTGTAAAATGCATAATTTTTATGCTAAATTATATTTTAGAGTATATTTTTTGACGTTATTGTACTGACTGTGAATAAACTGTTATTTTGTGGCATTGACCAGTATATAATCTGGTATATAATTTATATAAATACTTTTCCCTTAAATTCTGTTTTTTAAATTTACTGTGAAGTAGAGTTTCCTGGTACATCCTGATGGGCCAACTCAGGAGAACCTTGGATATGTATTTTTATAAAATACCTATATTCCCATTTTCTTTTAAATGTCTTCACATACATAATATTTTAAGAATTGTTTCAGATTTTCCGTAGAATGCTGAGCAATGGATTAAAGACCTTTGGCGGTGCCTAGCTTAATATTGGGATGTTATATTTATCTATGTATATTTAATGGCGTAATTTTCAGTCAAATTCGTGCTTAGAGAATCATGACTTAAGTGGGATAAAAATGCCCCGTGTTGACATGCAGGCAATCGTTGAAATGTAATTATAGTAAAAGGGTGTATGAATTACGTTCTGTATCAAATGATGCTTTTGTATCTATTTCCCCAATTTTTCCCAAAAGATCGCTTTCAGCCCATTGGGTAACTGCGGACAATCATTACTGAGCAGTTCCTTCACTTTAGAACTTCCTTTTTACCTTGAGTTTATAAGAAAGGTACTCTTTCTTCTATAGCATTATGCAACGTTTGGAACAATTGCTCACGAGTGCGTTTGTGCAATGCGTTTGCATAATTTACTTCCCATTTGCCATCCTATTCTCGCACTCCTTACATCTCCTGCCTTCTTTGGGTCTTAAGTGATGCATTTTTCCTCCATCAAAAGGTCTCTTCATATCCTCAATTTCCACCCCCCCTCCTTCGTCATCTTCAGACTAATTCATCTCAATATACCGTGTTCCTTCATTTTTTCCCCTTGAAGCCTTCCTCCTTTCTCCATCCCCTCTCTGCATCTAGTGTTACCAGACGTCCGCTTTTTCTGTCCCGTGCCCGCTTTTTTACTGAAATGTCCGTTTTTTTCTCTCAATCGACTATTTTTATACATGTTTCCGTCTTACACAATCTTTCACCAAGTACTTCAGTATATTTTTTGCCTGACAGTTGGTAGACACTAGGAAAAAACTATCGTTGTTTGAGACTCATCGAGTAAGTAACACCTTTTTGATAAATTTTTACAGTGAGCTTTCGTTTACAGTGGCTCATGCATGAAAAAAAATATTCATAATCGTTTTCTGCATAATGAAATGGGCTATTCCGTTTTTTAAATTGTATTCGGAGAGTGTGAGAGGAAATATGCTCTTTATTACTGTGATATCCTATTTAGAAGTTGTATGAGAGGTTATTAAATCATATATATTTAAATAAGTTCAATTATAAATTCCTCGAGATAGTACGCTTTCAGCTAAAAAAATGTGATATTTGAGTACAACTTCACTTAAATTAAATTAAGATATTTTACATAGTTCGATAAGTTATTGATCCAGAATGATGATATACCATAACATTTGTAACTTAAGATCACTTTTTACGAGTGACTCATCAAAAAAATAGAATTTAATTTTGATCCCAAAAGTAAATTGTAGCTTATCACTTAATTCCTCAAATAATTGTGAATCATCTTTAACAAAAAGAGCTAAAGAGAAGGTTCGAACCATAAAAATGATTTTCCCCAACTGTCGGAAATCTGCTTAGTTTAAATTTCTTCCTCGTGAATTTTCCTGCCGGAAGTAAGTTTTCGATGAAACGTAGCAAAATAGCACATATTTTCTGAGTATTACTCATTTAAATTGCATATCTGAAAAGAAAATAGAATTATTTCGGTCATATCTGAAGGAATTCGGACGTAAGAAGACTCAATATCATCCACATTATAATCACTGTTATTATTATTATTAATACATGAACACTGCAAGTAGATTATAAATCTGGTGGCAGTGGTTGGACATTACATTAAATACAAACATACATTCATACAGTCGTACGTGGTCAAGCTATATATAGATAGTCAATATAAATATCAATTGAGGGATAAACAATATACCTGTGAGACATTTGGAGGGAGGGAAACCCCTCGGAAAACCTCCCTCTGACAGAAGTCAAGACATTTACGTAATACAAAATGTACAAATGTTATCCCGTCCCATCAAAAGAAAACATTAACAGAATTATATTAACAGCTATTACAATTTATTTAACTTCGCCTTGAAGGTACGCACTTGGGAAGGAAATGGCTCAAATATAACTGCAGGGAGAGTGTTCCATTGATTCTATTTGGGTATGAGAATTTAGCAATATTAGTCCTTTGAGAGGGAGGTTCAATTTTATAACTATGGTCTTTCCTGCTTAATTAAGTGGGGCTCATAATTCTTCTCTTAACATCTGCCCATGCTGCCTTGCCTGTATAAGCGATGTATAAGCTTCATAACCTGTAAACTTTCCTTCTGTTTTCTTAAGTTTCCCAACCTAGCTTTTCTAACATTTCTGTTACACTTGCAGTCCTTTTGAAGTTATTGTTAACATATCGTGCGGCTGTTCACTGTACCATCTCAACTTCTTTAATCAGTCCTATTGCTTGCGGATCCCAAACCGTTGCGCCATATTCCATTATTGGCCTAACTAATGATTTGTACGCCATTTCTTTTCAGTTTAGACTACCTTTTCCCAATACCCTCATAATGAAGTGCAATGCAACCTTTAGATACTATATTGCTGATATGAGTTACCCACTGCAGATCCTTCGTTAGCGTTACTCCGAGATACTTACAATCGTATTTTTCTACCAGTAAACTACCGTTTAACATGTACCCCCCCATTGCTAGACTTTCTTACATCTACGAAAACGAATCAGATTTGTTTTTCCTGTATTTAGTTCCATTCTATTTAAGTCAGCCCACTGAACAATTTCATCTATATCCTTTTGCAGCAGAATGCAATCATCTAAACGTTCTATTTCTCTGTAAAATAAGCAGTCATCTGCAAAAAACCCGATCTTACAGTTCAGTTAAATCGTTAATATATATTAAAAACAGCAATGTTCCGTGAACACTTCCCTGACGCTATTTCTAATTCCCCGGAAAATTTGTTCTTACCCTTTGCGTGCCTTGATATAAAAATGTATCTATCCATCTAACTACTCTTTCGTCAATCCCCATTTTGGCTATTTTTTCTATTATCAGTCTATGATCTAACTTATCGAATGTTTACGAAAAATCGACGACCACGGCATCCATCTGTTTCCCCCTATCCAACGACTCGGCGATATCCTGCGTAAATGCCGTAAGTTGCGTATCGCATGAATAAGTTTTACGGAAGCCGTGTTGTGCATCACTTAGCCAATGTTTTGAATCCCAAAACTTGCGAATGTGGTTAGCCACTAACTTTTCCATCTGTTCAGAGACCACACTTGTTAAACTAATCGGCCTGTAATTATTTATGTTTGTACGAGAACTCCTTTTGTGAATCGGTGCTACAATTGTGCACTTCCAGTCTGACGGTAATTTTCCATTATTTAGTGACATCGTGAATAAGGTACGAACATAGGGTACTGCTGCCTCTCCTCCTAGTTTTAAAGTTATTATAATATCTTATGTGGTAGAGTTAAATTTCAAGCTTTAATGCTTAAACACAAGATAATTTCGAATGGTTACCAATAGGTTCAATTAAAAAAACTCATTTTACGTAAACAAGCCTAATTGTGTATGCACAGTGACTTCCCAAAGTATGTGGACTTAAATGTTTCATTCGCCACTACGTGTTTCTCAGTTAGGAAGGAAATCAGTGGTTGGGGTTGTTTAGAAACTTGCGGCGACTGAGAGAAAAAAAAAGAGTCGCTGTGGAATTTCTGGGAATCGAATTGAGACCGCCATTCGAATGGAAACCCTCTGGTGTGTGACTGAGACAATTCACCGAAAGAGTTTTACTCTCCAGCTGGAAAATAAAATGATTTGGATGTAAACATAAAATATTTCCTACGAAATAAATTCCATTCGAGATTGAAAATATAACGAGTTTTCGCACAATTGATTTTTTTCGAGGAAATACGTTCCTGTTTGGAAAATTGATTCATGATTTCAGCAAAATTAAATCCCATCGTGTTGAAAAATGTTTTGACTTAAAATTTAATAGTACTAACCAACCTTATTCCGTTTAACTTTCTTCATCGAAATTAAGTTTTTAATCAATTTTCGATAAATAAAATGGTAAAGAATTTGAAATATAAAATGTCAAATTTTCATGCTTTGCGGAGAACTTAATTTGATCAAAATCGTTTGAAAGTATTCAGAAAGACTTTTGTTAAACAAACTTAATGTTAAATATTTCTTTACAGTGAATAACATCCGCAGAGGAAGGTGTACTTATGTGAAACTCCATCTAAACAATAAAAGGCGATGGAATAGGAATTTAATCAAAATATGTCATTGTTTTGCAACTTTCGAATGTGAACTCCTAAAAGTCGAAGGTTAGATAAATATAGGAAGACCCATTGATCTAAATACCCCAAAGCTAAGACGCTCTTTATGGTAATGACATCAGAGGTATATTTATTCTTTTTGATTCTGGAAATGTTTTCGAACACTGTGAACTCACTTGGAACTTCGTTTTCCTCCATTTCCATCGACCCGTGAGCTTGACTTAGGTTTACGAATCAACAATATTACGTGAGAATTTCCGAATGGAGACTCACTCCTAATAACCCACAGAAATATTAAGTGGACCTCGGAAATTGGTTTGAAAAAACGCGTAACACGAGCGAAAAAACGGCCCTAAAAATATTTGAGAAGGAATGCCTTCTTATTAGGCACTCCTTCCTCCATCGGGACTACTACGGACAACTCGCTAAAGATTTTCGCAAGGTCAAACTTTTTTACGGAAATTCTTCTCTAATACCAAAATCTTCCAGCAGTAGGTAAGCCAGAACTATAAAATAGAATTAAGATTATCTTTGCACACGTTTATTCTACTCTTCTCCATTCGGGTCCTTAAAAGCTTTCGTTTTTTCCCCTGTAAGCTTCTTTTTCTCGACTATATCTCCTGGTAACAGTACCGCAGGCCTCTCGGTAATGACTGTCTTCTCAGCCACGAAAATTAAATAATACAATCGAAATATTTCAGTGTAATTGTCGTTAATTGCAATACAGATGCAATTACATTTGATTTTAATAGAGGATAATATGGTCCTTCATTTAATTGTTTCGCATCCTTGGCATTTCAATTGTGGCATGGAAACGTCTGATGTATGACGCTGAATAATTAAGACCTCTCCTTATTAAATGCTAAGGAAAGAGGAACTTCTGGAGTCAATTTACCTCACTCCTCATCAAGACTATAAAGCCTCATTCCCATTTACTGGCTGTTGGTAGCTTATGTTAGCAAGATGAATTACCAACCGGCTTATGGGCTTAACAATTTGCAGTCAGACTGGTAAGCGATTCTTCAGTAATGAGTCATATTGAGAGTCTTGATTCAATAGACTACAGATATACGCCTAAAATATGTGAGTAATTATACGAACTTTAGGTACTCGATCAATTTTCGACCATTTCTACGGACATTCCGCACATTTTCGGAAGGTTGGAAACCCTGGTCTCTGTTTGCCTCCGCTTCTTGCATCCGCCCCAATAACTAGAGACTTCCCCCGTTTCCTCCAAGTCCTTCTTATCTTTCTCGAGTAAACGCCCTCTCCCCCACTTTCCCCTGCAGTGAGAGGGGTTTCTTTCACTAATTCTCCCTCAATTGCTTCGGATTTCGTCGTATTTTCGTTTTGTGGCCGCGAACCACTTTTTCTCGGATAACAAAAGAAGGCTGGAAAAGGGCTGGAAACTCTTTTTATTCAACTCAGTGCTCGTATATCGAGTTCCGTTGTCTTCAAAAGTAGTCTACGTGATCCATTCTATACCGATCAAGGCATATATATATTTACCTTCATTGGTATGTTTCGTTTCTACATAAATTGGAAAACACTGTCCTTTTAGGTTTGTGGCCGAAATGAAGTGTTCGGTCTATGGGAACATTTGCTATGAAAGAGAATGAAACGTCGGTATTAAATATCCAGTCGTCATCGGCGTTCTGTTCTTATATAAAATAAAAAATATCTATATCAATCGAATAATTTGAATGAAATAAAATAAAATGTTATAGCATGTTCACCCATTCCCTTGAATCATTGGAGTTCGATATATCTACCATGCAAAAAAATTATTGCTATACAATATAACTGTTGAATCTTTGCCATTACGCAAATTGCATTGTATGGCCTTTAATGTGGAATCAAAAAATTTCAAAAATTATTTTAAGTTACAACCAAAATTAACAACTAAACTTTGGTGGCATCATCTCATCTTATGTAACTGAAATGATATGTTAGAATGTTTTGCCCAGTTTAAGGTAGTTTTTCAAAAGGCATTGAATTTTCGACTAACGAAAGATTTTTGAGAGCGTGGTTTAAAAATTGCAAAACGAGTCTATGAAGGAAAACCATCGAACGGCATTGTGAACATTCATTCGCGTGCCTGGATATCCGGTCTTTTGGTATGTTTATTATAGGGGCAAAGGAACGAAATGTCGGTTCGTTTGCTTCTGGGGGAGTCAGGGATTAGGCTGGGAACACATTCACCGGTTTCCCCCGGCCGGCAAACCATAGCCGGTTTTTAAGCTGGGTCACAAGGGTAGTAAGAAGTATAAGTAAATGGAGCATTTCACACTAGCCGAGAATAGATTATAGAGCTCGGGGTCGCCGGATAACAGCCGACCCAACGACTGAAGAGGACGGCACCTGGTTTGGACCTTTACGACCATTTACGACCATTTACGACCATTAACGACCGGGTGTGGGTAGTAATGCACGTCGGTCAAAGGAGCGCTTTCACATTGAACGGTTGTTGCCGGGTGCCTTCCCCCATCCCTTGATGCTTATTTTGGCATTTAAAAGCCACCAGTATTAATTATTTTTTCATCGGCAACTGTTGAATGTAAAAATACATCACTTATCATTCACCGAGAAGTAAAGTTCATTCTTTTTTTGACATGCGGCCGCTGACCGGTAAAAAAATTGCTGCGATATGAATGTTTATAAGATGTTGTTGGTGGAGGGGAGGGAGAGTTTCATTATACGCCTCCACTTTGATAAATTCTTATTTAAGCGTACTTCCAATTATATATTTTTTAACTACCGGCAATGCACCAATATATCGTTTTATCATATGAAGCATTATTTTAAGAATTAATTATATTAAGCAATATGTAAAGAATTTAATATCCAAAACTAATTTGCTGTTAACTAGGGCAGGTAAGGAACAGAGTGTAGTGATATGTGATAAACAACAATATGTGGACAAATGCCGTGATTTGCACTGGTTTCCAAATCCCTACTTTCTATTCCCAGCAAAGTTTTTTACTTTCTAAATCCACTTCTAACTGTGCAACTTCCTTTTATCCCTCTAACTTCATCAGAGGAAATTATTGAGCTTTTAAATTGGTCCAAAACGCGCTCCGCCCCTGGAATTGACCAAATCACCAATCACATGCTTAAAATTTTCATACAATCTCCAATTGCCCTTGATCTTCTCTGCGATCTCTTTAATGCCTGCCTATTAAACTCCTATTTCCCCTCTGAATGGAAAAAATCTAAAATCATTTTCATCCCAAAACCTCACAAAAATCCAACGAATCCCAACAACCATAGGCCAATTTCCCTCCTCTCCTGTTTCGGCAAACGTTTAGAAAAAATAATTAATGCACGTCTTGTCTCCTTTCTTGAAGCTTCTGATATTCTTATCCCTCAACAAATAGGCTTTAGAAAACATTATAGTACCGTTCACCAACTACTGAGATTCCAACACTTTGCGACATCAAATTATATTACACACGACGCACTGCGTATTTCTTGACTTCCAGAAAGCTTTCGACCTTGTTTGGCATGAAGGACTTCTTCATAAGTTAATCAAATATGGTTGTCCCTCATCACTCACCAAAATAATCTCAAATTTTCTCAAAGATCGCTCCTTCGTCGGGTCAGTCCACAACCATAATTCCCCTTCTTTTCCAATACACGCCGGCTGGCCGCAAGGATCGGTCCGACGCTTTTTGCGATTTTAATCAACGATCTTCCGCTTAGTAAAACCATCGAAACCTTTCTTTACGCTGACGACACAGCCATCGCTGCGTCAGGTAGAAATTATAACTCAGTTATCACGAAAATAAATGACTACTTACACGACATAGGCAGATGGTCGGGCGAGTGAAAGATGCGAATCAACCCTCTCAATAGTGCGTATTTGCACATTGCGTCTAATGCGCTGCGCAACAAACCTATTAATCCTCTTCGTCCCACTCTCCACAATCAAGTCATACCGACCGTGTCGTCGCACAAGTTTCTTGGTGTCGTGGTTGATAAAAATTAACTTAGAAAGAGCATGCGAAAGCTAAATTGGCTCAAGCGACGGCAGCTTAAAATCTCTTTTTTCCGTTAATCTTCCGTTCAAGCCCGTTATCAGTTCGCGATAAATTCCGTCTTATCAATACTACCATCATTCCCATTCTCCTTTATGCTTCCGCGATCACATTCAACACTTCTAATAATATTATCAAAAAATACGAAATATTGTATAAGAAAATCATCCGCCTAGCCACAAAATCATGTCATCTTGTCCTAAATAAAGAAATTTTTGAATATCCCAAACTTTCCTCACTCTTAGAAAAAACTCATATTGCAGCTTAAAAATGCAAAATGAAAATGACGCTCATTAATAACCCCCTCTTTTCACATATTAGGTCACCAAAAAAAGTAGGCTTTATTAGATGTAAACAATTTAGGGTTCCCAATTGTCTATTTAATATACACAAATAAAACTTTTCCTAATTTAACTTTCACTTAATTCTATCGAGCACTGTTCGAGCCCTTCATATAAATATGCGAAAGTCATTTAACCTGTGAGCCGCTACTTTTGTAAAGAGGAGTCACACTGGGTGACACGGGCAACGGCCTGGCTCACCATAAAAATAAAGTCAAGTCAAGTCGTACACGCGGCGGCTAAGCATAGAACGTAACACGTAGGGTGGCTTTCGCTCGCCCTCTTTCCGATGAAAGGGATTTCAGTTTCGTTTTAAAGATCTCGGAGTTCGCACGGGTTGCGCCTTGTTCTCCCGCGGCGAGTTCAATGTCTTTTTCTTTGCAGCGATTCACCCGTTCGCCAATCGTTACGTGCTTCACCGAACGACATCTCTCCCGAGGATTATTGTGGAAGTGATTCGAAGAGGGCGTTGGAGTGACGTCGATCCAGCGAATCGTCATCCTAGGAATGGAGGCTCTTTCTGTAATGGTGAGTGACTGTGATCTCTTCCGTTTATTTCTCAATAATATTTGTCGCCGCCGATATTCAGATCTTTACGCAAAGCGCAGTTGCACTGTTTTTCAAATTGACGTGCATTAAATGAATCGAAGACGCTCGGAACTTCAATCAAAGAGGCTCCTTCACCGAGGAAAACAAATGAAAGAGATAACGCGCCTCACATTACCGTGGGACAGGAAGCGAAAGAAAGGAATCGAATTGATTGCGCCGATGAAATTCAAAGCAACTCGCGAGTTTATTTTCGAAAGCAGATTACCGAATCGTTTGTACAACAAGTGAATAGAACTCCTGTTCATCCGAATCGCGTTTATTCGAAATCCGCTCTATCCGAATGCACCTACCCACCGAACACCCATTACTTATTTGCCTTTGACAACCGCCGCCAAATAAGGCGGATTTTTTCTGTAAGAGCGCGAAATGAACGAGCTTCGTTATTCTGCGTTTAAGAACTTTCAGTTTTTGATCGCACTTGGGCGCCTTTTTAACACGTCGTCTCAAATATTTCAGTCAGAATCGTGCATGCTCGTTCACAACCACATCAATAGCATTCTACGTACGCACGCCGTACGATCATATTCGTAAAATCAATTTTTAATCCAATTTACATTTCCTAAAAACCATCATTGTCTCGCTCGGTGGCGATGAAATCCCAGATATTCTTATCGAATGTTAAATAAAACATCATCTCCCTTCCGCAAAAATCAATTCCGGAGCGATTTGCGCAGATTTTAAGGGAAAGTTTAAAAATTCGAGCGAGAAATATAGATCGATTTTTCGGCCGAACTGTGAAAACGATCTTCGAAGTATTCTTTCGGTGCAGACGCTCATCACGTCTATTCGTGTCTAGGATACCTGTATTCGATGACGAACGAGATGTCATTACGTTCATATATTTACGCCAAACGTAATACGTACGCGATAGCTATAAAAAGGGAATTGGTCTTCATTTTGGTCTCTTTAAAAATCCTTATAATGATAGAATTCACAGTCTCTGGCGATGATAATAAACATAATCTCCGCTCCCCACAGGAACATACTCATCATGGCCAGCACTCGATGGATCTCCTTGATTTCGCAATTACAAAACACCTCGATCTTAACCCGTCCGTCTCTATCATCTTCCTGATCATTAAGGACCTTCCTCTCTCAGCCTCCGCTTATTTCTTTCCACCTACGAAACGATCCACCGACTAAGAAGAGTTTTCTCTCTTCATTTCTGATGCATTCGTCTCATTCTGTCTTTGGAAGCCCCACAATCGAAGCCAATTTGACGCCCAAATACAACTCGTCTTCCGCCGCCCGCAAGTGCGCCACGCACAATCTTCAAAACGTTCCACAGGACGAATCCCACTCCGGAATTCCTAATGCAATACGCAGAAAAATCAAGGATAGAAACATGTGCCACAGGAAGTGGAAGATTTACCGATTACCAACTGTTTTCGAGAGTTATAAGAGTCTCCAGAGGGAAGTAAAATCGGAAATTTAAAATCGGAAAAATAAAATTTGGAATCTAAAACTCGCGCAACTCAACAATTCGGACAATTCCATTCGGAAAGTCGATAAACAACTCCGTGACACCTCCAAAATCCCCTCTCAGCTAAGAAAAGACGATATTTAGACCATCCCTATGCCTCGTAGAAACCCGGCCGATCCGAAGATATACAGGCCATTCTCTCCTGCTTTGGAAAAATCTTTGAAGAAATCATCAACTCCCGCTCGGTTACATTCTTACAAGCTTCAAATATCCCCCACCAAACTAAAAATCAATCCCGCTAAGAGTGCACCTTGTAAATAATACGCGTCACAGAACCTCTGATAACCCCATCCATAAAATACAGTGGCGTCAAACTAGTTCTAAGGCGTGATTTTAGGACGTTCATTTAACTATAAATTACTAAATTAAAAAACCATTTCTTTCCGCTTCTCTCTACTTCTCACGAAAGATAAAATCCGTCTCATCAATTCCAATGTACTCCCAATTATTTTACATGCCTCCCTCATCGCATTCAACACTACCAAAAATGCAATTCGTGAATACGATGTCATTTACCGAAAAATTATTAGATTAGCCACCAAACCGAGCAGTTTCGTTCCCAATAGAGAAACCTTCATTACCACAATCACCTTCTCGCATATCTTTGCGAAAAAATGTAAATTGAAAATGTCTCTTCTGAATAACCCTCTTCTTTCTCTCGTCCCACAAAAAATTAGGTTTAAATCGATGCGAAACGAGTCCCAAATTACCTTTTTGACGACGACAATTAAA
Organism: Sympetrum striolatum; assembly: GCA_947579665.1. Taxonomy (NCBI): domain Eukaryota; kingdom Metazoa; phylum Arthropoda; class Insecta; order Odonata; family Libellulidae; genus Sympetrum; species Sympetrum striolatum. The sequence goes on from OX388351.1 coordinate 4,234,549, forward strand.
CCCAATTGTCCCAATTTATTTGTTTTCGAAACGCTTTTAATTTTTCGTGAAATCATTCATTCACTGCCCTTCTTTATTAATAAAACGACAACCGTCACATAGCAGAGAGTCATAAATATCGTAAAGACGAGTGTATCACAAATAGTTCATCCAAACGACTTCGGTCGGATAGCTCGCCACAAAATTTTACGAAAATCTCCTGCGGTTCGTGTACAATCTCGTTAATTCGAAAACGACGATGCGCGACCAAAAATTGAGTTTCTTCGTCCCTTTAGTTTCGGGGCTCATTCAACCGAGCGAGCGTTGGTCGAGTTTCGCGACCGAGAACATACGCGAAAACCATCAAATTGTCGACATTCATTTTCGAATTAAATGACGCTTTCTCACTTCGCAATTGAATAGCGTGCTGATTCGAAATTCACCATCCAAATTCTTTATTTAAAAAAAACCTCATTTTCTCTCTCACCCGCAGTAACATCCAAAAATTACTCACGGAATGCGAAATAAAACGACGTTGTCCTTCGAAACGAATCGATTTTAAGAATCTTTTATTTCCGAAATATCGTCATTTTCTCTCAGACGACGATAGAATCCAAGAAATTCTCGCGGAAGGTGAGACGAGACGACGCACAGTGGGCTAGAATCGAAAAAAGCTGGCCAAAAATACGAAAGTGGTTTTTTTGAGTATTTTTGAATAAATTTTGCATACAACTGCGAAATAATTTCTCTTGATTCCCACGCGTTACAATTCTGCAGGGGGTCAAAGTTGACCAAATTTTGCGAAAAATGCCGGTCTTCGATTTTTCGAGAAATTCTTCAAATTCAAAACGATGCTGAATCCACTAAAATTGAGTTATTGGATAAAAAACAACGCCACGTTATAAACCTGAACTTTATCTTTCAAAACCTATACTTTAATGATTGCGAATGAATAATTGCATATTTTATGCAACAAAATGGTGGACTCTGGTTTTAGAGAAACTTTTTACGTAAAGCGAGGAAAATAGTTGAGACGGACTCCGAGGGACATGAAGATATTTATACCACGTTATTCTTTGAAGCTTTCTGAAGAGGAATCTGAAATAAAACCTTGCAACAATTTGCTCCCCCGATAATAATAACGAATTTTCGACAACACTGCATGGGCAAATCCGCGCGGCGGCCAATGGCCCTCCGGGAAGATCTCGGTTTGAGAGGAACTAGGATCGTACCAACGCTTTTCGATGATATGTTTTGATGTTTATAAGCAAAGTTTTTCCGCTATTAATATTAGAAATGACATGTTATAATTTAAAACCCCAGTTTCATTCCGTGTGATCGGTGAAAATGTCCAATTTGGCTGTATTTTAAGACTTATGTCTATTCCTACGTCTATGACATCGCATTTTCTTTCATATCGCTGTATCGATAATTTATCATCAAAATCATGCAGTCAAGAATAACTCTAAAGAAATTTCTAGTTTGCACCTTACCTTCTGCCTTATATACAATCCTCGTCTGAGGAGTCTGCATCTCCATACGCGATTACCTCTTCTTCATTCAGGATGAGGAGCTGCTTCACTTCTCTACTTAGAATCCTGGATCTATTTGCTGCTCAAATTGGTGCTGACATAGATATTAGTGGATCAGAAGTAAGAAGCAATCTTCGCACTAAGTCTTCATTCGTAGCAACTCGGGAGTGTTTCCTTGTAAAACGTTCTCGGAATCTCCTCGTGTCCTTATTTCTTGCTTCTATCGCCTCTTCTGAGAGTTGGCCCAGTGTTAGAATTGATTCATTTGCAATTTTAGCTCCGTGAATCAGCACTTTATGAATTGTTGGTGGCATATAGTACCATGGATACAACTTTACATACATCTCTGCTGTAGCCCTGCAATAATCGTCAAATGCTCTTTCATTCAGAGTTAATCCGCTTGAAATTGCCTTTAAGATCGTAGCAAATCTTTTTATAAGATCCTCGTTTATCCCTGAAAAGTAAATGTTTATGTATTCAATATTGAAGCATCATAGCTAAAGTAAGAGTTACTTTGGCTTCCTTTACTGCTTCGTAGCTAGGATACAGCCTATGACCATGACTTTTAGCTGTTTCACGGAGAATTTTTTATTGAGTTTTACTCAACTCAGAAGATATAATTAGTGATAATGCTTCTTCTCCTGACAACTGAGATTGCACATGTTCCCTTGTCTTCCACCTAGAAAGAACCCTCTTTGCCCTTGTAGGTGTCGTTGTGGTAATTTCTTTCAGCAACTTCGAAGCAGCTTCATTTCCTTCATCTCTTAGAGTCATCCTTGCAGCATAAGACAGTTCAGCTGTGGAGAGTGTGGATCTAATTGTTTCTGTTTTCCTTCGAATCGATCTGTCACTTGAAAAATGGAAATCTACTTCCGGCCGTCCTCTTGCGTCTACCAAAATGAATTTAATGTAAGTCCGATTTTTCGCTTCTTAGATGTAAATTATCATTTTCAAATACTAAGCATTTCAAATCACTATTTTATACGTACCTGGGTTCATAGAAGTACTTGGTAAGTTCTGGATAACAATATCAAGAAAATTAATATTTACATTGAGCCAACTGGAATTGAGCAGAATAAACCTTTCATTAACACGGAAACTTTGTTTCCATTTTCTTGAATATGCCGGAAAAAACTATTCTTCAGATAAACAGTAAGAGCTTCCTGCCCATCTATGGATCTTTCTAAATGAAGTTTTCTTGTCAAAAAATCCATTAAATGCTGCTTTTTACTAGAAAATGACTCATTCTTTTCCTCCATCATTTTATTATGTAGCGTTCACCTACTAATTCGCAGATTAGTCATGTTTTTTTTACGGAATTACAAGCAACGCATAAAGACGATAAACTAGAAACCCAATACAATGTTTCTAATGTCTGAAAATGCAATAGAGATTCCATAACTATATCTATTCTACAGTATGACGTTAAGAAAATAATACAGTAGACAGTTTCAAATAACGATGAGAACATTTCACATGCATAGAGAAAATAATTGTTTTTCACCAGGATACTTAGAATTTACAAGTAAAAAGAGAAAGTAATTTAACAAAACAACTTACCATAAAAATATCCTCCAAAAAGTGTCGACAAGTGAACCAGGAAATGCTGAAGGGAACTACCCGAACTTCTTGAATATACTAAAAGAATGCAAGGAGCTACTGAGAGAGCACAAGAGCACAACTTACTTCTTCCACAGGCAAAGCCAAACTGTAGTTTTCATAGTTTGCGAAAATTTTGAACTAGAAAGCACGAAAATGAAGTTTGAAGGGTAACCGTTAATCCGCAAGAAGCACAGCTGCATGCAATAAAACGAACCGAAAGTTTAACTCGGGGACACCGCGGCACACGCCCACGTGTGGGCTGGTTTCCAATGGTATTGAGGGTCTGTGAGAAATAGTATAGCTCAAAAAAAACAAAGACAGCTTTCATAATATTTTACAAAGTGAAAATCAAAAAAATGGTAACTCTATTCTGATACTTGATGAAAGATATACGCTGTTGCTAAATTCACTGTTCCTTTAAGAATGATGGTTGAATATATATTATTTTGCTCATTATTTCTTCGTCTAGAGTTTGTAAAAAGTTAATTTCAGCATTCAAAAGTTATCATTGAGAGGCATGAAGGTTCGAAGGTCTTCAAACACTTCTCTTCCTGGAGGGCCGTACTCCGCCGCGCGGATTGGCCCATGCAGTGTTGTCGAAAATTCGTTATTATTATCGGGGGAGCAAATTGTTGCAAGGTTTTATTTCAGATTCCTCTTCAGAAAGCTTCAAAGAATAACGTGGTATATATATCTTCATGTCCCTCGGAGTCCGTCTCAACTATTTTCCTCGCTTTACGTAAAAAGTTTCTCTAAAACGAGAGTCCACCATTTTGTTGCATAAAATATGCAATTATTCATTCGCAATCATTAAATTATAGGTTGTGAAAGATAAGGTTCAGGTTTATAACGTGGCGTTGTTTTTTTATCCAATAACTGACTTTTAATGGATTCAGCATCGTTTTGAATTTGAAGAATTTCTCGAAAAATCGAAGACCGGCATTTTTCGCAAAATTTGGTCAACTTTGACCCCCTGTAGAATTGTAACGCGTACGAATCAAGAGAAATTATTTCGCAGTAATATGCAAAATTTATTCAAGAATGACCATGCGAAGTTTCAAAGTCTGCACTCAAAAAAACCACTTTCGTATTTTTGGCCAGCTCTTTTCGATTCTAGCCCACAGTGCGACGTTTAGCGGCACCCTGCCGCACGGGTGCGGCGGAGCAAATGTCGATTATTTCCTCGAAAATCACTCGAAACGCGTTTTGACAACGTTTTGCTCGACCGACTCCGATGACGTAATACGACGGCGGCAAGAATCATAGCCTCCTAAAAAGGTATTTCAATTTAAGAAGGAAAACATTCGCGAAGCGTGGCTGTAATTTAATAGACCCCTGGAAGAGAGTATCTTCTTCCTCCCATCGTCAGACAAGGAGGCGACGATAAGAAGAGGAGCCTTGAGACGAGCCCTTCCAATGTCTTCATTTATTTCGCTCTTAAAAATTAGAAATTACGTAAGCAGATCGAGACGAGCAACGATGGTAAGATGATTGAAGTCTTACTTGGCCATTAGAATTTCCCTCAAACTTAGCGATTGCGAGGATTTTGATTAAACAACCCATTTATATTTCTCCCTATACGTAGTATAGAGAAAGTATTGTATTCGCAAAAAAATCGACCTCCAGATTTCGACGGAAATAGATGTTTTGGGGCCCATAGAGCATGTTTTCGCTATTTCCCCGAACATGTCTGTCTGTGGTAAAAACGTTTGTGTGCGCTCTATCTTAAAAAGTAATTATCCGATGATTCCCAAACTTCATAATTAGTATTTTCATAACAATGCCAAAAGTTGATTAGTTTTTGATGAATATCGCTTATCCGGAAGTTACGGTTCATCCGGAACAAAATGTCGTTTCTTAGGTATCTCTGTCAGAATACAATATAGGTATATGCAATTACATACAAAAGTTATAGATAATGTACTTTACTACAACTTTTATGAAACATTTCTTCGTAACACTGATTGTTTTGGAAGAATTTATATATAACCGGCATAGGCTTCTGTTTTCAATAAATAAGGACAAAGTCATGTGTTGGCCACATCTGAGTTTTTCCATCTGTAGTTCGATTTTCTTCCCACCCTCCCCCTTACTCGCCGAAGATGAGGTCGCGAGACGAGGTTTAGAGCGGCGAGGAAAGTTTTTACCAAATCAATTCACGTACGTCCAAATGAGACGTAAATTTGAAATTCGGGCATTCGCCTATTAAATATCTTAACGATGTCACACATCTTTAGAAACATGCGAAGAAATCGGCGGAAACTGACATTTGTTTGCTTATTTTTTGCTCGAAGTAAATCGAGTCGAAGACGTACTGGATTCGAAATGCGCAACGAGTTCTTCCAAATTTCTAACGCGAACTCCATTTCTCTAGCGATACACGAGTAAATCTGCGAAAACGGGCTTTTTTGCGATTTATTTTGGCTCTGTGCTTCTTAATGTTCGAGTAAAACTAGTCTACTTTGAACTCGTTTTGAAGATCTCTGCCTCACATTTCCAAACATTTAAGAACAATTCCTTCTTTTTTCACATTACGAAGAAACTGATCATTTTTGTGGATGTTTACCTGCTTGCAGCTCCATTTAGCTTGTGATTCGAGTAAATTTATTCGAAAATGGATTCGTTTTATTAAACTGGGAATTTGAACCAAAATATTCGGTTTTATATTTCTCTAAAAATTCCATCGACCAAGTAGAATATTCTCACGAAGGCGTCCTCGAGACATATCCAAATATCGATCTAAAAGTCCATTTATTTTGGCTGTTCGGGAAGAAATCTCCCCTTGGCTACCACCGTTCTCAGGTCCTTACTCGTAGTATTACATCTCGCGACTTTTTTATCTACCGGCAGTTATGGAAATGCCAGGAGTTGCGGCTTCGACTACCGCGAAAATTTACGCGCCGGTCCCTCCACGTGAAAAACACGAACTAGTTGAGCAAAACGGAAAAATACTGGACAAATCCTCTGAAAATTGGAACTAGGTCAGTACTTCATGATCGTCCTACAATTCGATGATAAATACGTTTACTCACGATGTGACGGAGTAAATTACTCTGTTGTCATTACGCTTTTCCTGGCTCGTCTCCCGTAATGTGTTTACAATTGTAGACGGGGTCTCTCAGATCAAAAACAAGAAAAGCGTTGACGTATTTTGCGTCGCTAAAATTTGGAGCGATAAACTTTTTTCTATCGCCTAAATTAATTACGGAATTAATTCTGGAAGCTCAACGCTACGGCAGCTTCTCTGATTTGCGTAAAATCGCATCCGATTTCTTTCCATTCCCCCGCTATGACATAGACAAATGTCTATTGAGACGTCATTACAAAGTTTGTTTTTAATATTTTTATATGTAATATTCGATGATGATTTATAAATAAATTTCTCATGTATGTTATAAAATACCGTATAAATGGCATACGAACAATATTATATTTTTACAATTTTTTCTAAAATCGTAATTTAAAAGGAAACCGGCAAATGGCTTGCCTTATAGCGCAAATCTTCGATTAGGCTTCGTATCCAGCAATCTATATTGAATTGAAAGACTGAAAGCAGTTGTGATTGTCAGTGACTTATAATTTTTACCACGTAATGGCCATAACGTGTAACCGACAGAAATAATGCGATTTTGAACCTCATTCTCATGGGTTCGATTCCAGAGGGCCACAAAGTCCCGATTTTTCCCGTTTAAAACCATTGCTTTGATTTTCGAAAATTTAAAAAAAATACTTCCCCGAATGGTAGAGAATCGAAACTCAAGGAGCCTTTATTTATGGCCATGATCTATCGATAACATAAATGAATTTTACGGAAAAATTCCTGGGTTCGTTGCTAGGACGATGCATAAATCTGCCCTTTAAAATACATATTGGTAGTTTTTCATTATTTTTTTTGATGCACTTATCGAAATGATAGGAAGTTCTTGCTCAGATAGAATTTGAACATTCAGAGTCGGTTTAAGAAAAAAATGATATAAGACCATGCTGTTCCAGGGTTCGATGCCATAGCACATTAACATTTCTCTCTTATGTAATATAAGGGATTAGTAGGACATCGTATGAGGCAGTTGCAGCCAATATTTTTGCTTGAACTTTCACACATAGTCAAAAATAGCGATCTTCTGTTGTGCTGCATAGAAACTATTACCAGAAAGACCTGGGTTCGAAGCCAGGCGGTAAATATATCCCCCATTTAAAATACATTGAGGTAGTTTTCATTATTTATATTGATGCTCTTATCGAAATAATAGGAAGTTGAAGATTACTTATATAGAAGATGTATATTAAGACTCGGTTTAAGAAAAAAGAATTTAGATAAGACCATGATGCTTCTGGGTTCGATGCCAGAGCACATTTCAATTTCTCACCTAAGGAATGTATCGTTCGAGGTAGTTGCAGCCAATATTTCTGCTTGAATTTTCATGCTTAGCTGGAATTTTCTATTGTTCTGCATAGAAATTATCACCAGGATTCGATGCCGGACGGAGAAATTGCAGCGAATCTTAAGAATATTTCGAATACTTTTTCTACTTTTGACGACCCTCTCGATATGATGTCGAAATTTGCGTTGACAACATTTTACTCGTTCTTCTAAACGATTCCAAAGGTGTGCTCGATGTATCCAAACAAATCGGAGCGAAAGAAACCGATCATTCCGAACAAAATCCCCGGATTTCATCCGTTTTTTGAACGAAAAATCGCTTTTCCGCGGCCTTTTTTTCAAAAGTTTCTCCGCCCCCGACTTAATATTCAAAACCTTAGACAAATTCCAGCACACTAAAGCCGCCCACAGCTGCCTACGCTTTAGTTTAATATATTTTGCCTTCAATTTGTATAAAGTATCCCAAATCCAGGTTTGAAAGGGGAAATTTAATAAAAATGAAGTTAAAAAAGGAATATTTTATCAAAAATCTGCCTTATTTCCATCTATCATTACGGACCAAGAATAACCTTGAAGCATTTATGCTGCGGATTCGTAAGACACCATTCCTCTTTCCTTACCCAACTCTTATTCCGCAGAATTAAATCAGAAATAATTGTCGTACCAAAATAAGATAAGTAGGAAAAGAAAAAATATTGAATCGAGATTCTTATTTTTGTCGTAAAATATAGCATTTAGAGAGAAATCACAGAAAACTGACCGAAGATCCGTGTAATTTTGTGACTGTAAACAATTCCCTAACGACGAAGGTGCGAAAATTAATGTGAAAGATAATAAAAAGGCCGACATTTTACGGCGATAAATCCTCTAGTTAACTTTGGAAGTCGAAACCCATTTATATATATATATATATATTTTTGCAAATAACCTTTTATAATTTCGGTTTAAAATTTATCACATTTAAAATAAATAAATATCAAATTATGACGTAAAATTAAAATCGACAAAGGAGGAATCGTATGGGGATGCTTCACAATTTAACTGTTTCATATTCATTTCTCTTACGACTCTATTCAGTTTCCCGTTCATCATCATCTGCTAGCCAAAAGCGACCGAACTTCGCTGTGTCGACTGTTTTGGTAACCAGGCGACGGGCTGTTTCAGACAGTCCTCCGCTATATAAATGCGGATAAGACGCGTTTTCACGAAAAGAATCCCAATTAAGTAAGCTATTGAAAGCTTCTCTCCATTTTACATTCCGGCTTTCCCGGATCTATTTTGGTTTTTCATTCTATTCCGGTTCTCGGTCAGCAATTGCGTAGTCTTTTAATTGCAGTTCTTCTTTGCCCCGATTTGATTGTTGGACTCTGTTTCTTGTATTATAATCTCATTCGTATGTATATTTATGCATCCGATGTCTGTTACTCCCCTAGGTATAAATTTTTGAGCATTAATTTCATGCAACATAGGATTATAAATTGTTGGGAGTCATTGGAGCATTACATATTGATATTTGTCTGTCCAGAGTATCCTTGGTTCGACTCTGGACGTCTCGATTCGTCTCTCTCATAAGAAATGCACGTAAGGTTCGTTTTGATCGATTGCAGACATTTTTTCTTTCGAAGAATTTAATCGGAAATAATGGTCGTACGAAATTGAGACGAACACCAAAAGAAAGGAAATTGAACGAAGATTCTTGTTTTGGTCGTTAAATTTCGTATTCGAGTCGAAATTGAGAGAATTCAGACGAAAATGACGGAATATATGCGTTTATTTTGTGAGCGTAAACAATTCCCTAAGGACGACGGTAATTGTCGAACTCATAACGAGTGTATGGGAGACATGTATTATTGGTAAGAAGGGCCGATATCTTATGGCTATAAAACCATTAAAGTCTAATTCAGCTTCGTGTTTTTACAAAGACCTATTATGTACGGTTTAAAATTTAATTTATTTAAAACGAATAAAAACTTACAAATAAATTTTTTTAATTTTATGCATTTTTAGGAACAATCGAATGCTTCGATGCTTCGATACTTAACTGTGAAATATTAATTTCTGGTTCTCCTTGTAAGGCTTTACTCGATTTCATATTTTTTATTATTTAATTTATCTAAATTTAAATTATTTAATTTCCTTACTTTTTTTCGATGCAGTGAGAGTTGTGTTTTTTTGTACCTTTCGCTTTGCATTCCCAGATCATTTAATTGACTCAAATTATACATTTATGTCAACATTAACAGTTATTTATTTATTAATTGTATATTTTTATCATAATTAATTTTATGAATGTCAATATTTATAAACATATTCTTTTATTAAACTAATTTTATATTTCATTGCTTTATTGAATTCCGTAGCGATCGCTTTATCGCAATAGAAGGAGCCATTCGTAGTTAACTTGTTTGAATTTGCATCGTCATATCGTTTTTCTTTTGTTTTTACCTCTTCCGCCTTAATCATAGCAACGAAGATTGTATTCGCACGTCTTCTGTTAAATTCGAAATAAAAATATCGCCTTTCTTTTGTTTTCCTCGTCCTTTTCATCCCTTACTTCACCTGCTTACCTTCCTTACGTTCGATATTCAACTGTTCAAAATCGTCGTTCCTCTGTTTTCAACACACCTCTCTTCCCTTACGTAAGTCCAATATTCGGCGTTCATCTGTTTCCGATTCGAATAACCCGTCGCTACTCTTTTGTTTCCTTCCGCATTGTTGTGCACCACTCTCTGTCGTCGTGGTAACCTCCCCTCCTCTTCCCCCTCCACTCACTCATTCAGACGAAAACTGTAATCCAACGTAAAACTACCCCAATATCCATCGCCTTGGCAACCGATCGAAGAAACCGAGTGATGATGAAGCAAAGTTTCTTGTTAATTATTTATTACTCATGACAATAACAATGAAGCTCGTATCTATGGGTTCGTTTACATGGCAAGGCTTCAGCGAGCTCTTTAGTACGCGCAGGGCGTACTAAAGAGCGTAGCGCGTGAAACACTCTCGGTTTAAAGAGAATATCTAAAGTATTCTCGGGAATCGAACCAACGACCATCAGCCAATATTTAAAATTTGATTATGACATATATTTATGATATCCAACCCCATGCCGAATTTGAAGTTTCCATGTCATCGGGAAGGTGTCCAAAATAAATCTTAAAAATCGCCACAATGCATTTTCAACGGCCGATTGAACCATGGACAATTTTCGAAGAACACTTTTTTTTTCGTTGGATATGATTCTAGCGATCCCTCGAATTTCAACTCTCTACTTTTCCGGGAAGTTCCACAAAAAAATTTTCGAAAATCCCCACCATGTATTCTTATGGAGAAAATCGCGACTTAGGGGCCTTCTGGAATCGAACCCATGACACTGAGGATCATAATCGCAATTTTTTCTGGCGGTTACACGTTATGGCCAATACGTGGCAAAAATTTCAAGTCAATGACACTTGTGGTTTAGTCTGTGATTTAGTATCCTATCTATATACCTATATAGCTATACTAGTAAATGGGTGCTTGCATAATGCAAGCAAAGAAAATTATCAAGGGATACTATCCTGAGTTATGGGTCTATATGCTATATTTATGTTCCTTTTTAATTATGCCATTGTCTTTGGCATACATAATTTTCAAATCTAAGCTCGAGATTCATCAAATAATATAATATAATACTTAATGTATATAATTACTTCGAAGGCCTTTCACGTTCATTTGATACGGGAGTTTTGGAGTTGAGTCCTTAATGAATACACATTCGTAAAGTTAAATTAAGGAAATACGCCAAAGTAAAGTTAAAATAAAAATCTGCATAAAATTAAAATGCGAGAAATTGATTCGTTACCTGTGGTATATACTCGGTTTAGTGCAAGACATACTCCAATTGAATCCTATGGCCGCGGTGCCTGCTTCTGGGCAGATCACCATATGATGATGAGGACAATATTGACGGCGTGCTGAATATTATCAAATATCCTTTCCGGTGACACTAACACCCTGATATTTTCTGAGGAACGTACTCTTCCTAGCGCGACATAAAGCTGGCAATGTGAAAACACGTCGCTTCTCAAATCAATTCCTACCTTACTTAGTTTTGGATTTTTAGTCCTCAATGAATATATAAGGTCGAAGGTTTCCGCGGCGATCGGCTGATTCCGTGGTATCTCTTTCGGGATTCCACCGCTATGAATATAGCAGCTGCGACGACGACGTTTTAATTTGCATTCGAAAAAGTAAATTAAAGAAATAAGCCTAAGAATATTATGTTAGAATAAAAAACTGCATAAGATAAAAATGCGGAAAATAAATAGACGATTACCTGTGTAGTATTCGGTTCATTGCAATACATACTGCAATTGAATCCTCTGGAATATCTGAATATCTCTTTCAGGATCCCACCGCGATGAATGTAGCAGCGGCGACGACGACGACGTTTTAATATGCATTCGTAAAAGTAATTTAAAGAAATAAGCATAAGAATGTTAAGTTAGAATAAATATTTGCATAAAATAAAAAGGCGAGAATTCGATAGACGATTCGTTACCTGAAGTACTCGGTTCAGTGTAAGACACTGCAATTGAATCCTATGTTCATTAAATGGCGTCTACCACGACAATGAGCTCCGTTTCTAATTAAATAAACAAATAGACAAGAGGCAACGTAATTATGTAAATAGTTTTAAAGAACGTAGAAAAAGAACTATATTCTAAATCCCGTTTGGAGAAGATGGGAAAATAATATTCATACAATGATACATGCAAAGATATTTCTTACTAACCAAGAATTATCCAGCGTAGAAAAACATAATCAGAAGGTCGATCAAGGAAATCAGTTTATTTTATGTGTATATTTTTGTTTTTCATTTCGATTAAAGTTGAAATACGTAATATACTACGTATTAATTAAAGAAACGTAGAAAAAGACCTTATTATTTCTATTCTTTCTACAGATTGCCGTTAAAAAAATTAATTTGTATTCATATTCTGATAGTAATGTTTTAGGATTATGTAAATTTCAGTTTTACTTACTTTTACTCAGGCATAGGTAGACTTGATTCGGTATAATACGTCCTTCATTAGTAATTAATGAGTATTTTTCATCGTAAATGCTTTCCTATCCCTCTTATATAGATTCAGTGAAGACTTTTCAATTTAATCCTCGAATAATCTTACTACTTACATGACTTTTCCGATTATCTTCGTTGATAAATAGTCTCGTATTCTATACATAAACTTATGTTATCACAGTATGTATTCCCAAATGATTCATTGACCGTGCAGATATTCGCTGTCTATTTTGATGAAATTTACATTTTTCAGCATTCATTAATAACATATATCGAAAGAAACATTTGAAATAATTAAAAATGCATCAAACCTTTATCATGGCGTATGAAAATAGGATCGTAAACAAACTTGTTTTCGATTCAAACAATGGTTGTTGCCATAGATTTAATTTTCAAAATGAGGAGAAAAAAACGTAAAAAATTGACGTTCAAACTATGATTTTGCAAATTTCGTGCAGGAATGATAAAATCGGTCGCAAGAAAAGTAAATTTTAATCTTTTAGACGTAATACAGACCAAGTCCTACTGCTTTACGATTACTTTTTCATATTTTAATTAACGAAAGAAATTTTCTCTGCATGGCCATTTTTCGTTTTCCCCGTTTAAATACATTGAAAAATATAATCGTCTCTGGGCTCAATCCTAGGTCAAAATATGAGAATTTTCGATTTTTTCCCAACTCGACTGTCAATTATATATCTCTCCTGAAAATTTCAGCCTTCTAGATCGATTAAAAAGGCCCAGGAATTTGTGTCAATGAGTCGGATTTGCAGCTTTATATATAGTAATGACTCCGGAGAATCATCTATATATAATAGATATATATGAATGGATCCGGAGAAGCATCTATATGTAATAGATGATCCATAGTTAATGACAAAAGCCTTAACTTATGTATATTTTCAGGCGAAGTCAACAACAATTTCCCTCGCGAGCATTACGAAGTAGGGACCATTGTTGGCAGCCGCCGCTCAACTAAGGCATTACCAACAATGCTTCCCGCTACCGATTCCATTAATTACCACACCGTCATTTAAGATTCGGGCTGTTCGGATAGCCCGAGAGGAGCTGTTCTTCCGATAATCACAGCTTCGTGATTAGTATTAACGAACGTGATCACTTTTGCGTGTGATCCTTCCGTCGCATTCCGTGATAAGATGCATCAAATTAATACGGTGCACGACTGGAACGCGAATCGGTCTGCAAGCGTAGTAAGCATTAAAAAGAGCCTACAAATCCGTTTACGAGTTCTGTGCTAATCTAAAAGCTGTCCTTTGGCACTTATCTTCCGTTTGAAGAGGTAACGCGTATTTCCGTGGGACATTGCTCAGTTGGACACGAAGCAAAAATAGAACGAATGATGCATTCATCAAAATGAAAGCATCTCATCTCTTCTGAAAATAAATATGCATAATTCATGGTATTGCTACGTATTTACGTTAAAATGTCGTTTTCGTTCGTACCATTTCTCGTTTCGTTCAACACGATTACTGCATACCTTCAAAATTTTGTAAGAAAGTTGATTTGGAATTTGAGACAGGCGTTTCAAAATAGTTATTCAATCACAATTGTTTGGTGCCGTTATTTATTGCTCTTGGAAATAACTATGAAGTTCGTATCTATGTGTTTGTTTACATGGCAAGGCTGAGCGTCCTCAGCGAGCTTTTTAGTACACCCTGCGCCGTGCGGCGCTGCGATCGTGATGTGCCAGAGGTAGCCCGCGAAACTCTCTCGGTTCAAACAGCGTGGGAAACTTTGCTGCTCCGTGCAATGCAGTATGCAATCAGTTTTGCCAACAATGACCCAAGAAATTCCCTGTATTCGTGCCAATTACGATCGAAAGTTGTGGAACTTTGATCTGTATTTTAGTCTACGATTAATGACGGAGTGATGACGAATCAAAGTTTCGATTTACGTTTTCTTAGTCTTCTCGTGCTCATTAACATCATTGTTATTCACGTTCTCTTGTCATCACGGTCTCTCCATCGATGTCAATTCAATAAATATCTTATGGTCAAGCTACGAATGAGCTACATACGTCACGTTGTATAAATCACTGGTAACACGGCTTAATATAGAGGTAACATTATTTCAAGTACTGACCCTTTGGTATACGCGACTAAAATCCCACTATACAGGGATTTAGCAATCGCAACGGTCGTCAGGGGGACTGACTCGCAATCCGCCTGAAAATGTTTGGAAATGCGTATTTCGTCTATTTGTTTGAAACGACATCTTCCTCGTAGCTCTAAATGGAGCGTTTCTATTCTGTTGACGAATCACTCCTTCCGCCGTACACGCTCCGCTCAAAAAAGGCAATAACATATATTTTGATCCGGCAAAGCATCCTTTTTGGCAACTTTGCATCGTAATAACTCTCTTAATAATCTTCCCTCTCCCCATGAATCTCTGGTGGATAAAGACATTATTAACCTCTCCTGGACCCCCAATACTTTTATCCCTCTAACTTCATCAGAGGAAATTATTGAGCTTTCAAATTCGTCCAAAACGCGCTAACGCGCGGAATTACCAAATCACAAATCACATGATTAAACTTTTCATACAATCTCCAATTGCCCTTGATCTTCTCTGCGATCTCTTTAATGCCTGCCTATTAAAATCCTATTTCCCCTCTGAATGGAAAAAAATCTAAAATCATTTTCATCCCAAAACCTCACAAAAATCCAACGAATCCCAACAACCATAGGCTAATTTCCCTTCTCTCCTGTTTCGGCAAACGTTTAGAAAAAATAATTAATGCACGTCTTGTCTCCTTTCTTCAAGCTTCTGATAATCTTATCCCTCAACAAATGGGCTTTAGAAAACATTATAGTACCGTTCACCAACTACTGAGATTCCAACACTTTGCGACATCAAATTATATTACACACGACGCACTGCGTATTTCTTGACTTCCAGAAAGCTTTCGACCTTGTTTGGCATGAAGGACTTTTTCATAAGTTAATCAAATATGGTTGTCCCTCATAACTCACCAAAATAATCTCAAATTTTCTCAAAGATCGCTCCTTCGTCGCGTCAGTCCACAACCATAATTCCCCTTCTTTTCCAATACACGCCGGCGGGCCGCAAGGATCGGTCCGACGCTTTTTGCGATTTTAATCAACGATCTTCCACTTAGTAAAACCATCGAAACCTTTTTTTACGCTGGCGAAAGAGCAATCGCTGCGTCAGGTAGAAATTATAACTCAGTTATCACGAAAATAAATGACGACATAGGCAGATGGTCGGGCGATTGGAAGATGCGAATCAACCCTCTCAAGAGTGCGCATTTGCACATTGCGTCTAATACGCTGCGCAAAAAACCTATTAATCCTCTTCATCCCTCTCTCCACAATCAAGTCATACCGACCGTGTCGTCGCACAAGTTTCTCGGTGTCGTGGTGGATAAAAAATTAACTTGGAAAGAGCATGCGAAAGCTAAATTGGCTCAAGCGACGACAGCTTAAAATCTCTTTTTTCCGTGAATCTTCCGTTCAAGCCCGTTATCAGTTCGCGATAAATTACGTCTTATCAATACTACCATCATTCACATTCTCCTTTATGCTTCCGCGATCACATTCAACACTTCTAATAATATTATCAAAAACTACGAAATATTTTATAGGAAAATCATCCGCCTTGCCACAAAATCATGTCATCTTGTCCCAAATAAAGAAATTTTTGAATATCACAAACTTTCCTCACTCTTAGAAAAAACTCATATTGCAGCTAAAAAATGCAAAATGAAAATGACGCTCATTAATAACATATTTGGTCACCAAAAAAGTAGGCTTTATTTGATGTAACAATTTAGGGTTCCCAATTGTCTATATAATATACACAAATAAAACTTTTCCTAATTTAACTTTCACTTAATTCTACCGAGCACTGTTCGAGCCCTTCATATAAATATGCGAAAGTCATTTAACCTGTGAGCCACTACTTTTGTAAAGAGGAGTCACACTGGGTGACACGGGCCACGGCCTGGCTCACCATAAAAATAAAGTCAAGTCAAGTCGTACACGCGGCGGCTAAGCATAGAACGTAACACGTAGGGTGGCCTTCGCTCGCCCTCTTTCCGATGAAAGGGATTTCAGTTTCGTTTTAAAGCTCTCGGAGTTCGCACGGGTTACGCCCTGTTTTCCCGCGGCGTGTTCAATGTCTTTGCCGTTGCAGCGATTCACCCGTTCGCCAATCGTTACGTACTTCAACGAACGACAACTCTCCCGATGATTATTGTGGAAGTGATTCGAAGACGGCGTTGGAGTGACGTCGATCCAGCGAATCGTCATCCTAGGAATGGAGGCTCTTTCTGTAATGGTGAGTGACTGTGATCTCTTCCATTTATTTCTTCAGATTTTTACGCAAAGCGCAGTTGCACTGTTTTTCAAATTGACGTGCATAAAATGAATCGAAGATGCTCGGAACTCCTATCAAAGAGGCTCCTTCGCCGAGGAAAACAAATGAAAGAGATAACGCGCCTCACATTACCGTGGGACAGGAAGCGAAAGAAAGGAATCGAATTGATTGCGCCGATGAAATTCAAAGCAACTCGCGAGTTTATTTTCGAAAGCAGATTACCGAATCGTTTGTACAACAAGTGAATAGAACTCCTGTTCATCCGAATCGCGTTTATTCGAAATCCGCTCTATCCAAATGCACCTACCCCACCCACCGAACACCCATTACTTATTTGCCTTTGACAACCGCCGCCAAATAAGGCGGATTTTTTCTGTAAGAGCGCGAAATGAACGAGCTTCGTTATTCAGCGTTTAAGAACTTTGAGTTTTCGTACGCACTTTTAACACGTCGACTCAAATATTTCAGTCAGAATCGTGCAGGCTCGTTCACAACTACATCAATAGCATTCTACGTACGCACGCCGTACGATCATATTCGTAAAATCAATTTTTAATCAAATTTACATTTCCTAAAAACCATCATTGTCTCGGTCGGTGGCGATAAAATCCCAGATATTCTTATCGAATCTTAAATGAAACATCATCTCCCTTCCGCAAAAATCAATTCCGGATGGATTTGCGCAGTTTTTAAGAAGAAAGTTTAAAAATGCGAGCGAGAAATATAGATCGATTTTTCGGCCGAACCGTGAAAACGATGCTCGAATTATTCTTTCGGTGCAGACGCTCATCACGTCTATTCGTGTCTAGGATACCTGTATTCGATGACGAACGAGATGTCATTACGTTCATATATTTACGCCAAACGTAATACGTACGTGATAGCTATAAAAAGGGAATTGGTCTTCATTTTGGTCTCTTTAAAAATTCTTATTATGATAGAATTCGCAGTCTCTGGCGATGATAATAAACATAATCTCCGCTCCCCACAGGAACATACTCCTCATGGCTAGCACTCGATGGATCTCCTTGATTTCGCAATTATAAAACACCTCGATCTTAACCCGTCCGTCTCTATCATCTTCCTGATCATTAAGGACCTTCCTCTCTCAGCCTCCGCTTATTTCTTTCCACCTACGAAACGATCCACCGACTAAGAAGAGTTTTCTCTCTTCATTTCGCATTCGTCTCATTCCGCCTTTGGAAGCCCCACAATCGAAGCCAATTTGACGCCCAAATACAACTCGTCTTCCGCCGCCCGCAAGTGCGCCACGCACAATCTTCAAAACGTTCCACAGGACGAATCCTACTCCGGAATTCCTAATGCGATACGCAGAAAAATCAAGGATAGAAGTAAAATCGGAAATTAAAAATCGGAAAAATAATATTTGGAATCTAAAACTCGCGCAACTCAACTATTCGGACAATTCCATTCGGAAAGTCGATAAACAACTCCGTGACACCTCCAAAATCCCCTCTCACCTAAGAAAAGACGACATTTAGACCATCCCTATGCCTCGTAGAAACCCGGCCGATCCGAAGATATACAGGCCATTCTCTCCTGCTTTGGAAAAACCTTCGAAGAAATCATCAATTCCCACCTGGTTTCATTCTTACAAGCTTCAAATATCCCCCACCAAACAAAATATCAATCCCGCTAAGAGTGCACCTTGTAAATAATACGCGTCACAGAACCTCTGATAACCCCATCCATAAAATACAGTGGCGTCAAACTAGTTCTAAGGCGTGATTTTAGGACGTTCATTTAACTATAAATTACTAAATTAAAAAACCATTTCTTTCCGCTTCTCTCTACTTCTCACGAAAGATAAAATCCGTCTCATCAATTCCAATGTACTCCCAATCATTTTACATGCCTCCCTCATCGCATTCAACACTACCAAAAATGCAATTCATGAATACGATTCCATTTACCGCAAAATTATTAGATTAGCCACCAAAACGAGCAGTTTCGTTCCCAATAGAGAAATTTTTCATTACCACAACCACCTTCTCGAATCTCTTTGCAAAAAATTGTAAAATGAAAATGTTTCTTCTGAACAACCCTCTTCTTTCTCACGTCCCACCAAAAAATTTGGTTTAAATCGATACGAAACGATTAGAGTCCCAAATTGCCTATTTGACGACGAAAATTAAACCCAATTGTCCCAATTAATTTGTTTTCGAAACGCATTTAATTTTTCGAGAAAATCATTTATTCACTGCCCTTCTTTTTTAATAAAACGACAACCGTCACAAAGCAGAGAGTCAAAAATATCGTAAAGACGAGTGTAACACAAATAGTTCATCCAAACGATTTCGGTCGGATAGCTCGCCCCAAAGTTTTAAAAAATCTCCTGCGTTTCGTGTACAATCTCGTTAAATCGAAAACGACGATGCGCGACCAAAAATTGAGTTTCTTCGTCCCTTTAGTTTCGGGGCTCATTCAACCGAGCGAGCGTTGGTCGAGTTTCGCGACCGAGAACATACGCGAAAACCACCCTATTGTCGACATTCATTTTCGAATTAAATGACGCTTTCTCACTTCGCAATTGAATAGCGTGCTGATTCGAAATTCACCATCCAAATTCTTTTATTTCAAAAAACCTCATTTTCTCTCTCACCCGCAGTAACATCCAAGAATTACTCACGGAATGCGAAATGAAACGACGTTGTCCTTCGAAACGAATCGATTTTAAGAATCTTTTATTTCCGAAATATCGTCATTTTCTCTCAGACGATGATAGAATCCAAGAAATTCTCGCGGAAGGGGAGACGAGACGACGTTTAGCGGCACCCTGCCGCACGGGTGCGGCGGAGCAAATGTCGATTATTTCCTCAAAAATCACTCGAAACGCGTTTTGACGCCGTTTTGCTCGTCCGACTCCGATGACGTAATACGAGGGCGGCAAGAATCATAGCCTCCTAAAAAGGTATTTCAATTTAAGAAGGAAAACATTCGCGAAGCGTGGCTGTAATTTAATAGACCCCTGGAAGAGAGTATCTTCTTCCTCCCATCGTCAGACAAGGAGGCGACGATAAGAAGAGGAGCCTTGAGACGAGCCCTTTCAATGTTTTCATTTATTTCGCTCTTAAAAATTAGAAATTACGTAAGCAGATCGAGACGAGCACCGATGGTAAGATGATAGAAGTCTTACTTGGCCATTAGAATTTCCCTCAAACTTAGCGATTGCGAGGATTTTGATTAAACAACCCATTTTTATTTCTCCCTATACGTAGTATAGAGAAAGTATTGTATTCGCAAAAAAATTCGACCGCCAGATTTCGACGGAAATAGATGTTTTGGGGCCCGTAGAGCTAGTTTTAGCTAATAAGGAAAGGGTTTAGGTGACTTTGCACATAAGGGCGTGCACCCAGGAAAATTCCCAAGGAAAAAAAGACTTGAAAAAGTCTGACAGGGCCGGGAATCGAATCCTCTAACCTCCCGGTTAGAGGAAGATCCCGGGTTCGATTCCTGGCCCTGTCAGACTTTTTTCAAGTCCGTTTTTCCTTGGGAAGCTAGTTTTAGCTATTTTCCCGAACATGTCTGTCTGTGTGTCTGTCTGTGGTAAAAACGTTTGTGTGCGCTCTATCTTAAAAAGCAATTATCCGATGATTCCCAAACTTCATATTTAGTATTTTCGAACAATGTCAAAAGTTGATTAGTTTTTGATGAATATCGCTTATCCGGAAGTTACGGTTCATCCGGAACAAAATGTCGTTTCTTAAATATCTCTGTCAGAATACAATATAGGTATATGCAATTACACACAAAATTTATAGATAATGTACTTTACTACAACTTTTGTATGAAACATTTCTTCGTAACACTGATTGTTTTGGAATAATTTATATATAACCGGCATAGGCTTCTGTTTTCAATAAATAAGGACAAAGTCATGTGTTGGCCACATCTGAGTTTTTCCATCTGTATTTCGATTTTCTTCCCACCCTCCCCCTTACTCGCCGAAGATGAGGTCGCGAGACGAGGTTTAGAGCGGCGAGGAAAGTTTTTACCAAATCAATTCACGTACGTCCAAATGAGACGTGAATTTGAAATTCGGGCATTTGGCTATTAAATATCTTAACGATGTAACACATCTTTAGAAACATGCGAAGAAATCTGCGGAAACTGACAATTGTTTGCTTATTTTTTGCTCGAAGCAAATCGAGTCGAAGACGTACTGGATTCGAAATTCGCAACGAGTTCTTCCAAATTTCTAACGCGAATTCCATTTCTCTAGCGATACACGAGTAAATCTGTGAAAACGGGCTTTTTTGCGATTTATTTTGGCTCTGTGCTTCTTAATGTTCGAGTAAAACTAGTCTACTTTGAACTCGTTTTGAAGATCTCTGCCTCACATTTCCAAACATTTAAGAACAATTCCTTCTTTTTTCACATTACGAAGAAACTGATCATTTTTGTGGATGTTTACCTGCTTGCAGCTCCATTTAGCTTGTGATTCGAGTAAATTTATTCGAAAATGGATTCGTTTTATTAAACTGGGAATTTGAACCAAAATATTCGGTTTTATATTTCTCTAAAAATTCCATCGACCAAGTAGAATATTCTCACGAAGGCGTCCTCGAGACATATCCAAATATCGATCTAAAAGTTCATTTATTTTGGCTGTTCGGGAAGAAATCTCCCCTTGGCTACCACCGTTCTCAGGTCCTTACTCGTAGTATTACATCTCGCGACTTTTTTATCTACCGGCAGTTATGGAAATGCCGGGAGTTGCGGCTTCGACTACCGCAAAAATTTACGCGCCGGTCCCTCCACGTGAAAAACACGAACTAGTTGAGCAAAACGGAAAAATACTGGACAAATCCTCTGAAAATTGGAACTAGGTCAGTACTTCATGATCGTCCTACAATTCGATGATAAATACGTTTACTCACGATGTGACGGAGTAAATAACTCTGTTGTCATTACGCTTTTCCTGGCTCGTATCCCGTAATGTGTTCACAATTGTAGACGGGATCTCTCAGATCAAAAACAAGAAAAGCGTTGACGTATTTTGCGTAGCTAAAATTTGGAGCGAAAAACTTTGTTCTATCGCCTAAATTAATTACGGAATTAATTCTGGAAGCTCAACGCTACGGCAGCTTCTCTGATTTCCGTAAAATCGCATCCGATTTCTTTCCATTCCCCCGCTATGACATAGACAAATGTCTATTGAGACATCGTTACTAATTTTGTTTTTAATATTTTTATATGTAATATTCGATGATGATTTATAAATAAATTTCTCATGTATGTTATTAATTACCGTATAAATGGCATACGAACAATATTATATTTTTACAATTTTTTCTAAAATCGTAATTTAAAAGGAAACCGGCAAATGGCTTGCCTTATAGCGCAAATCTTCGATTAGGCTTCGTATCCAGCAATCTATATTGAATTGAAAGACTGAAAGTAGTTGTGATTGTCAGTGACTTATAATTTTTACCACGTAATGGCCATAACGTGTAACCGACAGAAATAATGCGATTTTGAACCTCATTCTCATGGGTTCGATTCCAGAGGGCCACAAAGTCCCGATTTTTCCCGTTTAAAACCATTGCTTTGATTTTCGAAAATTTAAAAAAAATACTTCCCCGAATGGTAGAGAATCGAAACTCAAGGAGCCTTTATTTATGGCCATGATCTATCGATAACATAAATGAATTTTACGGAAAAAATCCTGGGTTCGATGCTAAGACGATGCATGAATCTGCCCTTTAAAATACATATTGGTAGTTTTTCATTATTTTTTTTGATGCACTTATCGAAATGATAGGAAGTTGAAGATTACTTACATAGAAGATGTATATTAAGACTCGGTTTAAGAAAAAAAATTTAGATAAGACCATGATGCTTCTGGGTTCGATGCGAGAGCACATTTCAATTTCTCACCTAAGGAATGTATCGTTTGAGGTAGTTGCAGCCAATATTTCTGCTTGAATTTTCATGCTTAGCTGGAGTCTTCTATTGTTCTGCATAGAAATTATCACCAGGATTCGATGCCGGACGGAGAAATAGCAGCGAATCTTAAGAATATTTTCAATACTTTTTCTACTTTTGACGACCCTCTCGATATGATGTCGAAATTTGCGTTGACAACATTTTACTCGTTCTTCTAAACGATTCCAAAGGTGTGCTCGATGTATCCAAACAAATCGGAGCGAAAGAAACGGATCATTCCGAACAAAATCCCCGGATTTCATCCGTTTTTTGAACGAAAAATCGCTTTTCCGGGGCCTTTTTTTCAAAAGTTTCTCCGCCCCCGACTTAATATTCAAAACCTTAGACAAATTCCAGCACACTAAAGCCGCCCACAGCTGCCTACGCTTTAGTTTAATATATTTTGCCTTCAATTTGTATAAAGTATCCCAAATCCAGCTTTGATAGGGGAAATTAAATAAAAATGAAGTTAAAAAGGGAATATTTTATCAAAAATCTGCCTTATTTCCTTCTATCATTAGGACCAAGAATAACCTTGAAGCATTTATGCTGCGGATTCGTAAGACACCATTACTCTTTCCTTACCCAACTCTTTTTTCGCAGAATTAAATCAGAAATAATTGTCGTACGAAATGAAGATGAGTACGAAAAGAAAGAATATTGAATAGAGATTCTTATTTTTGTCGTAAAATATAGCATTTAGAGAGAAATCACAGAAAACTGACCAAAGATCCGTGTAATTTTGTGACTGTAAACAATTCCCTAACGACGAAGGTGCGAAAATTAATGTGAAAGATAATAAAAAGGCCGACATTTTACGGCGATAAATCCTCTAGTTAACTTTGGAAGTCGAAACCCATTTATATATATATATATATATATATATTTTTGCAAATAACCTTTTATAATTTCGGTTTAAAATTTATCATATTTAAAATAAATAAATATCAAATTATGACGTAAAATTAAAATCGACAAAGGAGGAATCGTATGGGGATGCTTCAAAATTTAACTGTTTCATATTCATTTCTCTTACGACTCTATTCAGTTTCCCGTTCATCATCATCTGCTAGCCAAAAGCGACCGAACTTCGCTGTGTCGACTGTTTTGGTAACCAGGCGACGGGCTGTTTCAGACAGTCCTCCGCTATATAAATGCGGATAAGACGCGTTTTCACGAAAAGAATCCCAATTAAGTAAGCTATTGAAAGCTTCTCTCCATTTTACATTCCGGCTTTCCCGGATCTATTTTGGTTTTTCATTCTATTCCGGTTCTCGGTCAGCAATTGCGTAGTCTTTTAATTGCAGTTCTTCTTTGCCCCGATTTGATTTTTGGACTCTGTTTCTTGTATTATAATCTCATTCGTATGTATATTTATGCATCCGATGTCTGTTACTCCCCTAGGTATAAATTTTTGAGCATTAATTTCATGCAACATAGGATTATAAATTGTTGGGAGTCATTGGAGCATTACATATTGATATTTGTCTGTCCAGAGTATCCTTGATTCGACTCTGGACGTCTCGAATCGTCTCTCTCATAAGAAATGCACGTAAGGTTCGTTTTGATCGATTGCAGACATTTTTTCTTTCGAAGAATTTAATCGGAAATAATGGTCGTACGAAATTGAGACGAACACCAAAAGAAAGGAAATTGAACGAAGATTCTTGTTTTGGTCGTTAAATTTCGTATTCGAGTCGAAATTGAGAGAATTCAGACGAAAATGACGGAAGATATGCGTTTATTTTGTGAGCTAAACAATTCCCTAACGACGACGGTGATTGTCGAACTCATAACGGGTGTATGGGAGACATGTATTATTGGTAAGAAGGGCCGACATTTTATGGCTATAAAACCGTTAAAGTCAAATTCAGCTTCGTGTTACTACAAAGACCTATTATGTACGGTTTAAAATTTAATTTATTAAAAACGAATAAAAACTTAGAAATAAATTATTTTTAATTTTATGCATTTTTAGGAACAATCGAATGCTTCGATGCTTCGATATTTAACTGTGAAATATTAATTTCTGGTTCTCCTTGTAAGGCTTTACTCGATTTCGCATTTTTTATTATTTAATTTATTTAAATCTAAATTACATAATTTCCTAACATTTTTTCGATGCAGTGAGAGTTGTGTTTTTTTGTACCTTTCGCTTTGCATTCCCAGATCATTTAATTGACTCAAATTATACATTTATGTCAACATTAACAGTTATTTATTTATTAATCGTATATTTTTATCTTAATTAATTTTATGAATGTCAATATTTATAAACATATTCTTTTATTAAACTAATTTTATATTTCATTGCTTTATTGAATTCCGTAGCGATCGCTTTATCGCAATAGAAGGAGCCATTCGTAGTTAACTTGTTTGAATTTGCATCGTCATATCGTTTTTCTTTTGTTTTTACCTCCTCCCCCTTAATCATAGCAACGAAGATTGTATTCGCACGTCTTCTGTTAAATTCGAAATAAAAATATCGCCTTTCTTTTGTTTTCCTCGTCCTTTTCATCCCTTACTTCACCTGCTTACCTTCCTTACGTTCGATATTCAACTGTTCAAAATCGTCGTTCCTCTGTTTTCAACACACCTCTCTTCCCTTACGTAAGTCCAATATTCGGCGTTCATCTGTTTCCGATTCGAATAACCCGTCGCTACTCTTTTGTTTCCTTCCGCATTGTTGTGCACCACTCTCTGTCGTCGTGGTAACCTCCCCTCCTCTTCCCCCTCCACTCACTCATTCAGACGAAAACTGTCATCCAACGTAAAACTACCCCAATATCCGTCGCCTTGGCAACCGATCGAAGAAACCGAGTGATGATGAAGCAAAGTTTCTTGTTAATTATTTATTACTCTTGACAATAACAATGAAGTTCGTATCTATGGGTTCGTTTACATGGCAAGGCTTCAGCGAGTAGTACGCCCTGCGCCGCACGGCGCAGGGCGTACTACTGGCGTGATGTGCCAGAGGTAGCGCGCGATACACTCTCGGTTTAAAGGGAATCTCTAAAGTACTCTCGGGAATCGAACCAAGGACCATCAGCGAATATACAAAATTTAAAACTATAAAAAAAATATGTATAAAAAAATAAAAATAAAAACCCCATGCAGAATTTGAAGTTTCCATGTCATCGGGAAGGTGTCCAAAATAAATCTTAAAAATCGCCACAATGCATTTTCAACGGCCGATTTTTGCCTCGACCTAGCTTCGAACCATGGACAATTTTCGAAGATGACTTTTTGATTTTCGTTGGATATGAGTCTAGCGATCCCTCGAATTTCAACTCTCTACTTTTCCGGGAAGTTCCACAAAACAATTTTAGAAAATCCCCACCATGTATTCTTATGGAGAAAATCGCGACTTAGGGGCCTTCTGGAATCGAACCTGACATGAGGATCATAATCGCAATATTTTCTGGCGGTTACACGTTATGGCCAATACGTGGTAAAAATTTCAAGTCAATGACACTTGTGGTTTAGCCTGTGATTTAGTATCCTATCTATATACCTATATAGCTATACGAGTAAAATGTTGCTTGCATACTGCAAGCAGATCGACAACACTAATTTCATATCGGCATTATATCGGGACGGTCCTCAAAAGAAAAAAAAAAAAGATTTAATTTTTTCTGAAAATTCGCTGAAATTTATCGTCTGGCATCAAACCCGGGTCTTACTGGTAAACCTACTATGAAACAAAATAGAAGATCACCATCTCTAACTATGTGTGAAAATTCAAGCTGAAATATTGGTTACAACTGCCTCAAAAGACGTTCTAATTTTTACGAATGTGAATGGCTCTCGGGACTCGAACCAAGGACGATCTTGGAAATCTAAAAAATGTTTTTGAAAGATATTTATGATCTCTATCTATATGCCGAATTTCAAGTTTCTATAATATAGAGAAAGGTTTCAAAATAATTCCTAAAAATCGGATCAACTTCTGATTGCAGAGACACCAGGTGTCGAACCCAGGACACATTGATAGCTGTGAATGCACTGTTTGATATGTATGGACTTGATCTTTCTATATGCAAAGTTTGAAATCGATATCGTGCCGGAAAGTACCTAAAATTTGTTTCCGTTATCTCCGTAAGAAATGCATTGAGGAATTCAAATGTCCATCTGGGATCGAACCAAGGACCATCAGCGAATATGTAAAATTCGATTAAGATATGTTTTTATGGTGTCTAAACTCATACCGAATTTCAAGTTTCTATGCCATCGGAAAAGGATCCAAAAAAAATCTTAAAAATCGCCACAGTGCATTTTAAACGGCAGATTTTTGCCCCGACCTAGCATCGAACCAAGGATAATATTCGTAGATGTCTTTATGGTTTCCTTTAGATATGCGCGGCATGTAGCGATCCCTCGAGTTTCAACTCTCTCCTTTTCCGGGAAGTGCCTCAAAAAAATTTTCGAAAATCCCCGCCATGTAATCTTATGGGGAAAATCGCGACTTTGGGGCCTTCTTGAATTGAACCCATGACACTGAGGTTTAATGTCGGCTTTTTCCTGGAGGTTGCACGTTATGGCCAATATGTCGTAAAAATTTCAAGTCAGTGGCACTTGTGGAACATGGTTAGAATTTTGATCCCCTATGAATGAATGAATGTGTATATAGGTACGAGTAAAATGTAGCTTGCATACTGCAACCAGATCGACAACACTAATTTCATGTCGGCATCATATCGGGAAGGCCGTCAAAAGAAAAATAAATGGATTGAAAATATTCTGATTATTCGCTGCATTTTATTCGTCCGGCATCGAACCCGGGTCTTCCTGGTGATACTTACTATGCAGCACAATATAAGTTCACCATCTCTAACTATCTGTGAAAATTCAAGCAGAAATATTATCTGCAACTGCCTAAAACGACGTTCTACTTTTCCCTTATATTCCTTATGAGAGAAAAGTTTATGTGCTCTGGCATCGAACTCAGTAACAGTATGGTCCTATCTATTTTATTTTCATAAATTAAATCTTAATATACATCTTCTATGTGAGAAAGAACTACCAATCGTATCGATAAATGCATAAAAAAATTATGAAATGTTACCCCAATGTATTATATATGGGGGATATATTTACCACCCTGCATCGAACCCGGGTCTTTTTGGCAATACTTTCTATGCAGCACAACTGAAAATCACCATCTCTAACTACATATGCAAATTCAAGCAGAAATATTGCTTTTAACTGCCTCAAACGACGTCCTACTTTTCCCTTGTATTCCTTATGAGATAAAAGTTATTGTGCTCTGGCATCGAACCCAGGAATAAAACGGGCTTATGAAATTTTTTTTCTAAAACTAATTCTTACCGTATATCTTCCAGCTAAGCACGAACTTCCTATCATTTTTATAAGTGCGTCAAAAAAATAATGAAAAAGTACTCCCATGTATTTTAAAGGGCAGATATTCGCATCGTCCTAGCATCGAACCCAGGATATTTTCCGTAAAAGTCATTTATGTTTTCGATAGATCTTAACTATATATATAGGCTCCTAGAGTTTTAATTCTCTACCTATCCGGGAAGTATTTTTTTAAAATTCCTGAAAATATGAGCAATGCATTTAAATGGAAAAAATCGGGACTTTGGGCCCCTCTGGAATCGAACCCATGACACTGAGGTTCAAAGTCGCAATTTTTCTGGAGGTTACACGTTATGGCCAATACGTCGTAAAAATTTCAAGTCAATGACGCTTGTGGTTTAGCCTGTGAATTTGTATCCTCTCTATATATATCTATTATATATAGACGCTTCTCCGGATATACCTATATATATACGAGTAAAATGTAGCTTGCATACTGCAAGCAGATCGACAACACTAATTTCATGTCGGCGTCATATCGGGAAGGCCGTAAAAAGAAAAAAAAAATGGATTGAAAATATTCTGATTATTCGCTGCAATTTATTCGTCCGGCATCGAACCCGGGTCTTCCTGGTGTTACTTACTATGCAGCACAACAGAAGATCACCGTCTATAACTATTTGTGAAAATTCAAGCAGAAATATTATCTGCAACTGCCTCAAACGACGTCCTACTTTTCCCTTTTATTTCTTATGAGAGAAATGTTAATGTGCTCTGGCATCGAACCCAGGAATAATTTTGTCTTCTGAAAACTGTTTTCTTAAACCAGTTATAACCATACATCTTCCAGCCAAGCACGAACTTCCTATCATTTCGATAAGTGCATCAAAAAAATAATGAAATACTAACCCTATGTATTTTAAACGGGAGACATATTTACCGCCCGGCATCGAACCCGGGTCTTTATGTTAAAACTTTCTATGCAACATAATAGAAGATATTAATCTTTAACTATGTGCGAAAATTCAAGCAGATATATTGGCTGCAACTGCCTCAATCGAAGACTTACTTTTCCCTTATATTCCTTATGAGAGAAATGTTAATGTGCTCTGGCATCGAACCCAGGAATAGTACGGTCTTATGAAAATGTTTTTCTTAAACCAATTGTTACCTTACACTTTCTGGCTAAGCACGAACTTCCTATTATTTCGAGAAATGCATCAAAAAAAATAATGAAAAACAGCTCCCGTGTATTTTAAAGGGCAGATCTTTGCATCGTCCTAGCATCGAACCCAGGATATTTTTTGTAAAAGTCATTGATGTTTTCAAAAGTCCAAGGCCATAAATATAGGCTCCTTGAGTTTTATTTCTCTACCTATCCGAAAAGTATTTTTTAAAAATTCCCGAAAATCACGGCAATGCATTTAAACGGGAAAAATCGTGACTTTAGGGCCCTCTGGAATCGAACCTATGACACTGAGGATCAAAGTCGCTTTTTTCCTGGAGGTTTCACAATATGGCCAATATGTCATAATAATTTCAAGTCACTGACGCTTGTGGTTTAGCCTGTGAATTTGTATCCTATCTATATAGCTATATAGCTATATATATGAATGAATCCGGAGAAACATCTATATATAATAGATACGAGTAAAATGTAGCTTGCATACTGCAAGCAGATCGGCAATACTAATTTCATATCGGCATCATATCGGGACGGTCCTCAAAAGAAAAAAAAAAGGATTGATATTTTTCTTAAAATTCGCTGAAACTTCATCGTCTGGCATCGAACCCGGGTCTTTACTGTGAACTTACTATGCAGCACAATAGAACATCACCATCTCTAACTATGTGTGAAAATTCAAGCAGAAATATTGCCTGCAACTGCCTCAAAAGACGTTCTAATTTTCACGAATGTAAATGGCTCTCTGGATTCGAACCAAGGACAATCTTGGAAATCTTAAACATACTTCTGAAAGTTATTTATGAATTCTATCTATATGCCGAATTTCATGTTTCTATATTATTGGGAAAGCTTTCAAAATAATTACTAAATATCGGATCAACTTCTGATTTCAGAGACACCTGGTGTCGAACCCAGGACATATTGTAAGCTGTGAATGCAGGGTTTGATTTGTAAAGACATGCTTTTGTATCCTGCAAAGTTTGAAGTCGATAGCATAACGGAAAGTACCTAAATTTTGTTTCCGTTATCTCCGTAAGAAAGGCATTGAGGAATATAAATGTCCCTCTGGGATCGAACCAAGGACCATAAGCAAATATGTAAAATTTGATTATGAGATATATTTATGATATCTAACCTCATGTTGAATTTCAAGTTTCTATGCCATCGGGAAGGGGTCCAAAAAAAATCTTCAAAATCGCCGCAATGCATTTTAAACGGCCGATTTTTGCCCCGGCCTAGCATCGAACCAAGGACAATAATCGATGATGTCTTTCTGATTTTCGTTGGCTATGCATGGCATCTAGCGATCCCTCAAGTTTCAACTCTCTGCTTCTCCGGGAAGTGCCTCAAAAAAATTTTCGAAAATCCCAGCCATGTATTCTTACGGACAAAATCGCGACTTTCGGGCCTTCTGGAATCGAACCTATGACACTGAGGTTCAAAGTCGGCTTTTTCCCGGAGGTCACACGTTATGGCCAATATGTCGTAAAAATTTCAACTCAATCTCTCTTGTGGTTTAGGCTGTGAGTTTGTATCCTCTCTGTATATATATCTATTATATAAAGATGCTTCTCCGGATTCATTCATATATACGAGTAAAATGTAGCTTGCATACTGCAAGCAGATCGACAACACTAATTTCATATCGGCATCATATCGGGACGGACATCAAAAGAAAAAAAAAATTCAAAATATTCGTAGAATTCGCTGCAATTTAATCACCTGGCAGCGAACCCCGGTCTTCCTGGTGTACTTACTATGCAGCAAAATAGAAAATTACCATATCAAACTATGTGTGAAAATTCAAGCAAAACTATTAGGTGCAACTACCTCAAACGACGTCCTACTATTCACATACACTCCTTATTTGAGAAATTATAATGTGCTCTGGCATCGAACCCAGGAACAGCATGGTCTTATCTATTTTTTTTCTTAAACAAAGTGTTAATATACATCTTCCATCTAAGCAAGAGCTCCCTTACATATCGATAAATGCATAAAAAAATTATGAAAAGATACCCCATAGTATTATATATGGGTGATATTTTTACCGCCCGGCATCGAACCCGGGTCTTTCAGGCAATACTTTCTATGCAGCACAAAAGAAAAACACCATCTCTAACCGCGTATGCAAATTCAAGCAGAAATATTGGTTACAACTGCCTCAAATGACGTCCTACTTTTCCTTTATATTCCTTATGAGAGAAACGTTATTGTGCTCTGGCTTCGAACCCAGGAACAGTACGGTCTTATGAAAATTTTTTTCTAAAACTTATTCGTACCATACATCTTCCAGCCAAGCACGAACATCCTATCATTTCGATAAGTGCATCTAAAAAAATAATGAAAAACGGCTCCCATGTATTTTAAAGGGCAGATCTTTGCATCGTCCTAGCATCGAACCCAGGATAACTTTTGTAAAAGTCATTGATGTTTTCGAAAGTCCAAGACCATAAATATAGGCACCTTGAGTTTTACTTCTCTACCTATCCGGAAAGTATTTTTTTTTAATTCCCGAATATCACGGCAATGCATTCAAACGGGAAAAATCGGGACTTTGGGGCCCTCTGGAATCGAACCTATGACACTGAGGATCAAAGTCTCTTTTTTCCTGGGGGTTTCACGTTATGGCCAATATGTCATAAAAATTTCAGATCAATGACGCTTGTAGTTTAGGCTGTGAATTTGTATCCTATCTATCTATATAGGTATCTATTATATATAGATGCTTCTCCGGATTCATTCATATATACGAGTAAAATGTAGCTTGCATACTGCAAGCAGATCGACAACACTTATTTCATATCGGCATTATATCGAGACGTTACTGAAAAGGAAAAAAAGGACTGAAATTATTCTTGAAATTTGCTTCAATTTAATCGTCTGGCATCGAACCCAGGTCTTCCTAATGAACCTACTATGCAGCACAACAGAAGATCACCATCTATAACTATGTGTGAAATTTCAAGCAGTAATATTGGCTGCAACTGCCTGAAATGACGTCCTACTTTTCACGAATGTAACTGGCTCTCTGGATTCAAACCAAGGACGATCTTGGAAATCTGAAACATGCATTCGAAATATATCTATGATTTCTATTTATATGCCGAATCTCACGTTTCTATATCATTGGGAAAGGGTTCAAAATAATTCATAAAATTCGGATCAACTACTGATTGTAGAGACGCCTGGTGTCGAACCCAGGACACATTCGTAACTGTGAATGCACAGATTGATTTGTGAGGACTTAATCTTATTTTATGCAAAGTTTGAAATTGATATCATGCCGGGAAGTGCCTAAAACTTGTTTCCGTTATCTCCATAGGAAATGCATTGTGGAATGTAAATGGCCCTCTGGGATCGAACCAAGGAGCATCAGGGAAAACATAAAAATCGATTATGAAATATATTCATGATATCTATCCACGTACCGAGTTTCAAGTATCCATGCCATCGGTAAGGGGTCCAAAAAAAATCTTAAAAATCGCCACAGTGCATTTTAAACGGCCGATTTTTGCCTCGACCTAGCATCGAACCCAGGATATTTTCCGTAAAACTCATTTATGTTTTCGATAGATCATGACCATATATATAGGCTTCTTGAGTTTTGATTCTCTACCTATCCGGAAAGTATTTTTTTTTAATTCCCGAAAATCGAAGCAATGCATTTAAACGGGAAAAAAAGGGACTTTGGGGCCCTCTGGAATCGAACCTATGACACTGAGGATCAAAGTCGCTTTTTTCCTGGGGGTTTCACGTTATGGCCAATACGTCATAAAAATTTCAAGGCAATGACCCTTGTAGTTTAGCCTGTGAATTTGTATCCTATCTATATAGCTATATAGCTATATAGCTATATAGCTATATGGCTATATATATGAATGAATCCGGAGAAGCATCTATATATAATAGATACCTATATAGATAGATAGGATACAAATTCACAGCCTAAACTACAAGCGTCATTGATCTGAAATTTTTATGACATATTGGCCATAACGTGAAACCCCCAGGAAAAAAGAGACTTTGATCCTCAGTGTCATAGGTTCGATTCCAGAGGGCCCCAAAGTCCCGATTTTTCCCGTTTGAATGCATTGCCGTGATTTTCGGGAATTAAAAAAAAATACTTTCCGGATAGTTAGAGAAGTAAAACTCAAGGTGCCTATATTTATGGTCTTGGACTTTCGAAAACATCAATGACTTTTACAAAAGTTATCCTGGGTTCGATGCTAGGACGATGCAAAGATCTGCCCTTTAAAATACATGGGAGCCGTTTTTCATTATTTTTTTAGATGCACTTATCGAAATGATAGGATGTTCGTGCTTGGCTGGAAGATGTATGGTACGAATAAGTTTTAGAAAAAAATTTTCATAAGACCGTACTGTTCCTGGGTTCGAAGCCAGAGCACAATAACGTTTCTCTCATAAGGAATATAAAGGAAAAGTAGGACGTCATTTGAGGCAGTTGTAACCAATATTTCTGCTTGAATTTGCATACGCGGTTAGAGATGGTGTTTTTCTTTTGTGCTGCATAGAAAGTATTGCCTGAAAGACCCGGGTTCGATGCCGGGCGGTAAAAATATCACCCATATATAATACTATGGGGTATCTTTTCATAATTTTTTTATGCATTTATCGATATGTAAGGGAGCTCTTGCTTAGATGGAAGATGTATATTAACACTTTGTTTAAGAAAAAAAATAGATAAGACCATGCTGTTCCTGGGTTCGATGCCAGAGCACATTATAATTTCTCAAATAAGGAGTGTATGTGAATAGTAGGACGTCGTTTGAGGTAGTTGCACCTAATAGTTTTGCTTGAATTTTCACACATAGTTTGATATGGTAATTTTCTATTTTGCTGCATAGTAAGTACACCAGGAAGACCGGGGTTCGCTGCCAGGTGATTAAATTGCAGCGAATTCTACGAATATTTTGAATTTTTTTTTTCTTTTGATGTCCGTCCCGATATGATGCCGATATGAAATTAGTGTTGTCGATCTGCTTGCAGTATGCAAGCTACATTTTACTCGTATATATGAATGAATCCGGAGAAGCATCTATATATAATAGATAGCTATATAGATAGGATACAAATTCACAGGCTAAACCACAAGCGTCATTGACTTGAAAATTTTTAGGCATATTGGCCATAACGTGAAACCCCCAGGAAAAAAGCGACTTTGATCCTCAGTGTCATAGGTTCGATTCCAGAGGGCCCCAAAGTCCCGATTTTTCCCGTTTAAATGCATTGCCGTGATTTTCGGGAATTTTTAAAAAATACTTTCCGGATAGGTAGAGAAGTAAAACTCAAGGAGCCTATATTTATGGTCTTGGACTTTTGAAAACATCAATGACTTTCACAAAAAATATCCTGGATTCGATGCTAGGACGATGCAAAGAACTGCCCTTTAAAATACATGGGAGCTGTTTTTCATTATTTTTTTTGATGCACTTCTCGAAATGATAGGAAGTTCGTGCTTAGCCGGAAAGTGTAAGGTAACAATTGGTTTAAGAAAAAAATTTTCATATGACCGTACTATTCCTGGGTTCGGTGCCAGAGCACATTAACATTTCTCTCATAAGGAATATAAGGGAAAAGTAAGACTTCGATTGAGGCAGTTGCAGCCTATATTTCTGCTTGAATTTTCGCACATAGTTAAAGAATAATATCTTCTATTATGTTGCATAGGAAGTTTCACCAGAAAGACCCGGGTTCGATGCCGGGCGGTAAATATGTCTCCCGTTTAAAATACATAGGGTTAGTATTTCATTATTTTTTTGATGCACTTATCGAAATGATAGGAAGTTCGTGCTTGGCCGGAAGATGTATGGTTAAAACTGGTTTAAGAAAACAGTTTTCAGAAGACCGTAATATTCCTGGGTTCGATGCCAGACCACATTAACATTTCTCTCATAAGAAATATAAGGGAAAAATAGGACGTCGTTTGATGCAGTTGCAGTTGATATTTCTGCTTGAATTTTCACAGATAGTTAGAGATGGTGATTTTCTATTGTGCTCTATAGTAAGTATCACCAAGAAGACCCGGGTTCGATGCCGGGCGGTAAATATGTCTCCTGTTTAAAATACATAGGGTTAGTATTTCATTTTTTTTTGATGCACTTATCGAAATGATAGGAAGTTCGTGCTTGGCCGGAAGATGTATGGTTAAAACTGGTTTAAGAAAACAGTTTTCAGAAGACCGTAATATTCCTGGGTTCGATGCCAGACCACATTAACATTTCTCTCATAAGAAATATAAGGGAAAAATAGGACGTCGTTTGATGCAGTTGCAGTTGATATTTCTGCTTGAATTTTCACAGATAGTTAGAGATGGTGATTTTCTATTGTGCTCTATAGTAAGTATCACCAAGAAGACCCGGGTTCGATGTCGGATGAATAAATTGCAGCGAATAATCAGAATATTTTCAATCCAATTTTTTTCTTTTGACGGCCTTCCCGATATGATGACGACATGAAATTAGTGTTGTCCATCTGCTTGCAGTATGCAAGCTACATTTTACTCGTATATATATATATACGAGTAAAATGTTGCTTGCATACTGCAAGCAGCTCGGCAATACTAATTTCATATCGGCATCACATCGAAACGGTCCTCATAAGAAAAATAAAAGGATTTAATTTTTTCTTAAAATTCGCTGAAATTTCATCATCTGGCATCGAACCCCGGTCTTACTGGTAAAACTACTATGAAACACAATAGAATATCACCATCTCTAACTATGTGTGAAAATTCAAGCAGAGATATTGGCTACAACTGCCTCAAAAAACGCTCTAATGTTCACGAATGTAAATGGCTCTCGGGACTCGAACCAAGGACGATCATGGAAATTAAAAATATGTTTCTGAAAGTTATTAATCATCTCAATCTATATGCCAAATTTCATGTTTCTATATTTTTGGCAAAGGTTTCAAAATAATTCCTAAAAATCGGATCAACTTCTGATTGCAGAGACACCTGGTGTCGAACCCAGGACACATTGATAGCTGTGAATGCATAGTTTGATTTGTTAAGTCTTGCTCTTTTATCATGCAAAGTTTGAAGTTGATAGCATGCCGGGAAGTACCTAAAATTTGTTTCCGTTATCTCCGTAAGAAATGCATTGAGGAATTTAAATGTCCCTCTGGGATCGAACCAAGGACCATCAGCGAATATTTAAAATTCGATAATGATATATTTTTATGGTATCTAACCTCATACCGAATTTCAAGTTTCTATGCCATCGGAAAAGGGTCCAAAGAAAATCTTAAAAATCGCCACAATGCATTTTAAACGGCCGATTTTTGCCCCGATCTAGCATCGAACCAAGGATTATATTCATAGATGTCTTTATGGTTTTCTTTAGATATGCATGGCATCTAGTGATCCCTTGAATTTCAAATCTTTCCTTTTCCGGGAAGTGCCCCAAAAAAATTTTCGAAAATCCCCGCCATGTATTCTTATGGGGAAAATCGCGACTTTGGGGCCTTCTGGAATCGAACCCATGACACCGAGGTTCAAAGTCGGCTTTTTCCTGGAGGTTGCACGTTATGGCCAATACGTCGTAAAAATTTCAAGTCAATGACGCTTTTGGTTTAGCCTGTGAATTTGTATCCTATCTGGGTATCTGGGTATATATATGAATGAATCCGGAGAAGCATCTATCTATTAAATATAGATGCTTCTCCGGATTCATTCAAGGATATAGATAGATAGATAGATAGATAGATAGATAGATAGATAGATAGGATACTAATTCACAGCCTAAACTGTAAGCGTCATCGACTTGAAATTTTTACGACGTATTGGCCATAGCGTATAACCGCCAGAAAAATTGCGGTTTTGTACCTCAGTGTCATGGGTTCGATTCCAGAAGGCCCCAAAGTCGCAATTTTCCCCATAAGAATACATGGCGGGGATTTTCGAAAAATTTTTTGAGGAACTTCCCGGAAAAGGAGAGAGTTGAAATTCGAGGGATCGCTAGA
This sequence comes from Sympetrum striolatum, assembly GCA_947579665.1. Lineage (NCBI taxonomy): Eukaryota > Metazoa > Arthropoda > Insecta > Odonata > Libellulidae > Sympetrum > Sympetrum striolatum. The sequence goes on from OX388351.1 coordinate 4,271,904, forward strand.
AGCAGTGCATATCCAACGAAAATCAAAAAGACATCGTCGAATATGGTCCATGGTTCGATGCTAGGTCGGGGCAAAAATCGGCCGTTTAAAATGCATTGTGGCGAATTTGAAGATTTTTTTTGGATCCTTTCCCGATAACATGGATACTTGAAACTCGGCACGTGGATATATATGTTGAATATATTTCATAATTGAATTTTACATGTTCGCTGATGGTCCTTGGTTCGATCCCAGAGGGCCATTTGCACTTCTCAATGCATTTCTTACGGAGATAACGGAAACAAAATTTAGGTACTTCCCGGCATGTTATCGACTTCAAACTTTGCATATAGAAAGATCAAGTCCATACAAATCAAACAGTGCATTCACAGCTATCAATGTGTCCTGGGTTCGACACCAGGAGTCTCTGCAATCAGAAGTTGATCCGATTTTTAGGAATTATTTTGAAACCTTTGCCAATAATATAGAAACTTGAAATTCGGCATATAGATATAAATCATAAATAACTTTCAGAAACATTTTTTTGATTTCCAAGATCGTCCTTGGTTCGAATCAAGAGAGCCATTTAAATTCGTGAAAATTAGAACGTCTTTTGGGGGATTGTAGCCCATATTTCTGCTTGAATTTTCACACATAGTTAAAGATGGTGATGTTCTATTGTGCTGCATAGTAAGTTCACAGTAAAGACCCGGGTTCGATGCCAGACGATGGAATTTCAGCGAATTTTAAGAAAAATTTCAATCCATTTTTTTCTTTTGATGGCCGTCCCGATATGATGCCGACATGAAAATAGTGATGTCGATCTGCTTGCAGTATGCAAGCAACATTTTACTCGTATATAATAGATATATATACATTCATAGGGGATCAAAATTCTAACCATGTTCCACAAGTGCCACTGACTTGAAATTTTTACGACGTTATGGCCATGACGTGTAACCTCCAGGAAAACGCCGACTTTGAACCTCGGTGTCATCGGTTCGATTCTAGAAGGCCCCAAAGTCCCGATTTTCCCCATAAGATTACATGGCGCGGATTTTCGAAATTTTTTTTGAGACACTTCCCGGAAAAGGAGAGAGTTGAAATTCAAGGGACCGCTAGATGCCGTGCATATCTAAAGAAAACCATAAAGACATCTACGAATATTATCCTTGGTTCGATGCTAGGTCGGGGCAAAAATCGGCCGTTTAAAATGCATTGTGGCGATTTTTAAGATTTTTTTTGGACCCTTTTCCGATGGCATAGAAACTTGACATTCCGTATGAGGTTAGATACCATAAAAGTATATCATAATCGAATTTTACATACTCGCTGATGGTCCTTGGTTCGATCCCAGAGGGAAATTTAAATTCCTCAATGCCTTTCTTACGGAGATAACGGAAACAAATTTTAGGTACTTCTCGGGAAGATATCGACTTCAAACTTTGCATATAAAAAGATCAAGTCAATACAAATCAAACAGTGCTTTCACAGCTATCAATGATTACTGGGTTCGACACCAGGTGTCTCTGCAATCAGAAGTTGATCCGATTTTTAGGAATTATTTTGAAACCTTTGCCAATAATATAGAAACTTCAAATTCGGCATATAAATAGAGATCACAAATAAAAATCGAAAACATATTTTAGATTTCCAAGATCGTCCTCGGTTCGAATCCAGAGTGCCATTTAAATTCGTAAATATTAGTACGTCTTTTGAGGCAGTTGTAGCCCATATTTCTGCTTGAATTTTCACACATAGTTAGAGATGGTGATCTTCTATCGTGCTGCTTAGTGATTATCACCAGAAAGACCCGGGTTCGATGCCAGATGATGGAATTTCAGGGAATTTTTAGAAAAATTTCAATCCATGTTTTTCTTTTGATGGCCGTCCCGATATGATGCCGACATGAAATGGGTGTTGTCGATCTGCTTGCAGTATGCAAGCAACATTTTACTCGTATCTATTATATATAGATGCTTCTCCGGATTCATTCATATATCATACGAGTAAAATGTTGCTTGCATACTGCAAGCAGATCGACAACACTATTTTCATGTCGGCATCATATCCGGACGGCCATCAAAAGAAAAAAATGGATTGAAATTTTTCTTAAAATATGCCTAAATTCCATCGTCTGGCATCGAACCCGGGTCTTTACTGTGAACTTACTATGCAGCACAATAGAACATCACCATCTCTAACGATGTGTGAAAATTCAAGCAGAAATATGGGCTACAACTGCCTCAAAAGACGTTCTAATTTTCACGAATTTAAATGGCTCTCTGGATTCGAACCAAGGACGATCTTGGAAATCTAAAACATTTTTCTGAAAGTTATTTATGATCTCTATCTATATGCCGAATTTGAAGTTTCTATATTATTGGGAAAGGGTTCAAAATAGTTCCTATAAATTGAATCAATTACTGATTGTAGAGACGCCTGGTGTCGAACCCAGGATCTACTGGCTGCTGTGAAAACACATTATGACTTGGTTTGGCCTGATCTTATTAAATGCAAAGTTTGAAGTCAACAACTTGTCAGGAAGTACCTAAAATTTGCTTCCGTAATCTCCATAAGAAATGCATTGTAGGATGTAAATGGCCCTCTGGGATCGAACCAAGGACCATCAGCGAGTTCTAAAATTTTATTATGAAATATATTTATGATATATATCCACGTACCAAGTTTTAAGTTTCCAAGTCATCTGTAAGTAATTAAAAAAAATCTTAAAAATCACAATGTAAATTAAACGGGAGAATATTTGCCCTGGCCTAGCATCGAACCAAGGATAATTATTGTAGATGTCTTTGTGGTTTCCTTTAGATATACACGGCATCTAGCGATCTCTAGAATTTCAACTCCCAACTCCTCCGGGAAGTACCTCAAAAAAATTTTCGAAAATCCCCGCCATGTATTCTTATGGACAAAATCGCGACTTTGGGGCCTTCTGGAATCTAACCCATGGCACCGAGGTTCAAAGTCGGCTTTTTCCTGGAGGTTACACGTTATGGCCAATATGTCGTAAAAATTTCAAGTCGGTGGCACTTGCGGAACATGCTTAGACTTTTGATCCCCAGTGTATATCTATTATATATAGATGCTTCTCCGGATTCATTCATGTATCTATTATATATAGATGCTTCTCCGGATTCATTCATATATCATACGAGTAAAATGTTGCTTGCATACTGCATATTGACAGCTGGGAATGCACAGTTTGATTTGTATACACTTAATCTTTCATAATACGAAGTTTGAAGTCTTTATCGTGCCGGGAAGTACCTATAATTTGTTTCCGTTATCTCCGTAAGAAATGCATTGAGGAATTTAAAAGGTCCTCTGGGATCGAACCAACGACCATCAGCGAATATGTAAAATTTGATCCTGAAATTTATTATTGATCTCCAACTCCATGCCGAATTTCAAGTTTCCATGCCATCGGCAAAGGGTCCAAAAAAAATCTTAAAAATCGACACAATGCAATTTAAACGGCCGATATTTGCCCCGACCTAGCATCGAACCCAGGATATTTTCCGTAAAACTCATTTATGTTTTCGATAGATCATGGCCATATATATAGGCTCCTTGAGTTTTGATTCTCTACCTATCCGGGAAGTATTTTTTAAAAATTCCCGAAAATCAAAGCAATGCATTTAAACGGGAAAAATCGGGACTTTGGGGCCCTCTGGAATCGAACCCATGACGCTGAGGTTCAAAATCGCAATTTTTCTGGAGGTTACACGTTATGGCCAATATGTCGTAAAAATTTCAACTCAATCACTCTTGTGGTTTAGGCTGTGAGTTTGTATCCTCTCTCTATATATATATATATATATCTATTATATATAGATGCTTCTCCGGATTCATTCATGTATCCATATATATATACGAGTAAAATGTAGCTTGCATACTGCAAGCAGATCGACAACACTAATTTCATATCTGCATCATATCGGGACGGTCCTCAAAAGAAAAAAAAAAAAGGATTGAAATTTTTCTTAAAATTCGCTGAAATTCCATCGTCTGGCATCGAAGCCGGGTCTTTACTGTGAACTTACTTTGCAGCACAATAGAACATCACCATCTCTAACTATGTGTGAAAATTCAAGCAGAAATAATGGCTACAACTGCCTCAAAAGACGCTCTAATGTTCACGAATGTAAATGGCTCTCGGGATTCGAACCAAGGACGATTTTGGAAATTTAAAAAACGTTTCAGAAAGTTCTTAATCATCTCAATCTATATGCCAAATTTCATGTTTCTATATTATTGGGAAAGGTTTCAAAATAATTCCTGAAAATCGGATCAACTTCTGATTGCAGAGACACCTGGTGTCGAACCCAGGACACTTTGATAGCTTTGAATTCATATTTTGATTTGTTAAAGTTTGTTATTCTATCATGCAAAGTTTGAAGTTGATAGCATGCCGGAAAGTACCTAAAATTTGTTTCCGTTATCTCCGTAAGAAATGCATTGAGGAATTTAAATTGCCCTCTGGGATCGAACCAAGGACCATCAGCGAATATGTAAAATTTGATCCTGAAATTTATAATTGATCTCCAACTCCATGCCAAATTTCAAGTTTCCATGCCATCGGGAAAGGGACCAAAAAAAATCTTAAAAATCGCCACAATGCAATTTAAACGGCCGATTTTTGCCCCGACCTAGCATCGAACCCAGGATATTTTCCGTAAAACACATTTATGTTTTCGATAGATCATGACCATATATATAGGCTCCATGAGTTTTGATTCGCTACTTATCCGGAAAGTATTTTTTTTTAATTCCCGAAAATCAAAGCAATGCATTTAAACGGGAAAAATCGGGACTTTGGGGCCCTCTGGAATCGAACCCATGACACTGAGGTTCAAAATCGCAATTTTTCTGGAGGTTATACGTTATGGCCAATATGTCGTAAAAATTTCAAGCCACTGACGCTAGTGGTTTAGCCTGTGACTTTGTATCCTCTCTATATATATATATATATATATATGAATATATGATATACGAGTAAAATGTTGCTTGCATACTGCAAGCAGATCGACAACACTATTTTCATGTCGGCATCATTTCGGGACGGCCATCAAAAGAAAAAAATGGATTGTAATTTTTGTTAAAATTCGGTGAAATTACATCGTCTGGCATCGAACCCGGGTCTTTACGGTGAACTTACTATGCAGCACAATTGAACATCACCATCTCTAACTATGTGTGAAAATTCAAGCAGAAATATTGGCTACAACTGCCTCAAAAGACGCTCTAATGTTCACGATTGTAAATGGCTCTCGGGACTCGAACCAAGGACGATCTTGGAAATTTAAAAAATGTTTCTGAAAGTTATTATTGATCTCAATCTATATGCCATATTTCAAGTTTCTATATTATTGGGAAAGGTTTCAAAATAATTCCTAAAATTCGGATCAACTTCTGATTGCAGAGACACCTGGTGTCGAACCCAGGACACATTGATAGCTATGAATGCATAGTTTGATTCGTTTAGACTGGTTCTTCCATCATGCTAAGTTTTAAGTCGATAGCATGCTGGGAAGTACCTTAAACTTGCTTCCGTTATCTCCATAAGAAATGCATTGAGGAATGTAAATGGCCCTCTGGGATCGAACCAAGGAACATCAGGGAAAACATAAAAATCGATTATGAAATATATTTATGATATCTAACCCCATACCGAATTTCAAGTTTCCATGCCATCGGGAAAGGGTCCAAAAAAAATCTTAAAAATCGCCGCAATACATTTTAAACGGCAGATTTTTGCATCGACCTAGCATCGAACCCAGGTTATTTTCCGTAAAACTCATTTATGTTTTCGATAGATCATGACCATATATAAAGGCTCCTAGAGTTTCGATTCTCTACCTATCCGGGAAGTATTTTTTTTTAATTCCCAAAAATCAAAGCAATGCATTTAAACGGGAAAAATCGGGACTTTGGAGCCCCCTGGAATCGAACCCATGACACTGAGGATCAAAATCGCAATTTTTCTGGAGGTTAAACGTTATGGCCAATATGTCGTAAAAATTTCAGCTCAATCACTCTTGTGGTTTAGGCTATGAGTTTGTATCCTCTCTATATATCTATTATATATAGACGCTTCTCCGGATATACCTATATATAAGTTATATATATATATATACGAGTAAAATGTTGCTTGCATACTGCAAGCAGATCGACAACATTAATTTCATATCGGCATTATATCGGGACGGTCCTCAAAAGAAAAAAAAAGGATTTAATTTTTTCTTAAAATTCGCTGAAATGTCATCGTCTGGCATCGAACCCGGGTCTTACTGAAAACCTACTATGAAAAACAATAGAAGATCACCATCTCTAACTATGTGTGAAAATTCAAGCAGAAATATTGGCTACAACTGCCTCAAAAGACGCTCAAATGTTCACGATTGTAAATGGCTCTCGGGACTCGAACCAAGGACGATCTTGGAAATTTAAAAAATGTTTCTGAAAGTTATTATTGATCTCAATCTATATGCCAAATTTCAAGTTTCTATATTATTGGGAAAGGTTTCAAAATAATTCCTAAAATTCGGTTCAACTTCTGATTGCAGAGACACCTGGTGTCGAACCCAGGACACATTGATAGCTATGAATGCATAGTTTGTTTTCTTTAGAATGGTTCTTCCATCATGCTAAGTTTTAAGTCGATAGCATGCAGGGAAGTACCTAAAACTTGTTTCCGTTATCTCCATAAGAAATGCATTGAGGAATGTAAATGGCCCTCTGGGATCGAACCAAGGAACATCAGGGAAAACATAAAAATCGATTATGAAATATATTTATGATATCTAACCCCATACCGAATTTCAAGTTTCCATGCCATCGGAAAAGGGTCCAAAAAAAATCTTAAAAATCACCACAATACATTTTAAACGGCAGATTTTTGCATCGACCTAGCATCGAACCCAGGTTATTTTCCGTCAAACTCATTTATGTTTTCGATAGATCATGACCATATATAAAGGCTCCCTGAGTTTTGATTCTCTACCTATCCGGGAAGTATTTTTTTTTAATTCCCGAAAATCAAAGCAATGCATTTAAAAGGGAAAAATCGGGACTTTGGAGCCCCCTGGAATCGAACCCATGACACTGAGGATCAAAATCGCAATTTTTCTGGAGGTTATACGTTATGGCCAATATGTCGTAAAAATTTCAGCTCAATCACTCTTGTGGTTTAGGCTGTGAGTTTGTATCCTCTCTATATATATATATATATATATATATATATGGATACATGAATGAATCCGGAGAAGCATCTATATATAATAGATAGATATATATAGGGGATCAAAAGTTTTACCATGTTCCACAAGTGCCAAAGACTTGAAATTTTTACGACGTATTGGCCATAACGTGTAACCTCCAGGAAAAAGCTGACATTGAACCTCGGTGTCATGGGTTTCGATTCCAGAAGGCCCCAAAGTCGTGATTTTCCCCATAAGATTACATGGCGGGGATTTTCAAAATTTTTTAAATAATACTTCCCGGACAGGTAGAGAATCGAAATTCAAGGAGCTTAGAGATATGGTCAAGAACTATTATAAACATTAATGATTTCTAATGAGAACGTCCTGGGTTCGACGCTAGGACGATGCAAAAATCCCGCATTTAAAATGCATGGGGATAGTTTTTCATTAATTTTTTTGATGCACTTACCGGAATGTAAGGAACTTTTCCCTCAGCTAGAAGATATATATTAAGAATTGGTTTCAGAAAAAAATTTCTTAAGCCCGTACTATTCCTGGGTTCGATGCCAGAGCACATTAACATTTCTCTCATAAGGAATATAAGGGAAAAGTAGGACGTCGTTTGAGGCAGTTAAAGCCAATATTTCTGCTCGAATTTTCACACATAGTTAGAGATAGTGATCTTCTATTATGTTGCATAGGAAAGATTACCAGAAAGATCCGGGTTCGACGCCGGGCGGCAAATATGTCTCCCGTTTAAAATACATTGGTTTAGTATTTCATTATTTTTTTGATGCACTTATCGAAATGATAGGAAGTTCGTACTCGGCTGGAAGATGTATGAAAAGAAATGGTTTTAGAAAAAAAATCAGATAACACCCTACTATTCCTGGGTTCGATGCCAGAGCACATTAGCATTTCTATCATAAGGAATATAAGGGAAACGTAGGACGTCGTTTGAGGCAGTTGCAGTTAATAATTCTACTTGAATTTTCACACATAGTTACAGATGGTGATCTTCTATGGTTCTGCATAGTAAGTATGACCGGGAAGACCTGGGTTCGATGCCAGACGAATAAATTGCAGCGGAAATTAAGAATATTTTCTAACCATTTTTTTTTCTTTTGAGGACTCACTCTATGTGATGCCGACAAAAAACTTTTGTTATCGATGTGCTTGCAGTATGCAAGCAACATTTTACTCGTATATATATATGGATACATGAATGAATCCGGAGAAGCATCTATATATAATAGATATATAGAGAGGATACAAACTCACAGCCTAAACCACAAGAGTGATTGAGCTGAAATTTTTACGGAGTATTGGCCATAACGTGTAACCACCAGAAAAATTGCGATTAGGATCCTCAGTGTCATGGGTTCGATGCCAGGGGGCTCCAAAGTCCCGATTTTTCCCGTTTAAATGCATTGCTTTGATTTTCGGGAATTAAAAAAAAATACTTCCCGGATAGGTAGAGAATCAAAACTCAAGGAGCCTTTATATATGGTCATGATCTATCGAAAACATAAATGAGTTTTACGGAAAATATCCTTGGTTCGATGCTAGGTCGATGCAAATATCTGCCGTTTAAAAAGCATTGTGGCGATTTTTAAGATTTTTTTTGGACCCTTTCCCGATGGCATGGAAACTTGAAATTCGGTATGAGGTTAGATATCATAAATATATTTCATAATCGATTTTTATGCTTTCCCTGATGTTCCTTGGTTCGATCCCAGAGGGCCATTTACATTCCTCAATGCATTTCTTATGGAGATAACGGAAACAAGTTTAAGGTACTTCCCGGCATGCTATCGACTTAAAACTTTGCATGATAGAAGATCCAGTCTTAACAAATCTAACTATGCATTCATAGCTATCAATGTGTCCTGGGTTCGACACCAGGTGTCTCTGCAATCAGAAGTTGATCCGATTTTTAGGAATTATTTTGAAACCTTTCCCAATAATGTAGAAACTTGAAATTTGGCATATAGATTGAGATCAATAATAACTTTCAGAAAAATTTTTTAAGTTTCCAAGATCGTCCTTGGTTCGAGTCCCGAGAGCCATTTACATTCGTGAACATTAGAGCGTCTTTTGAGGCAGTTGTAGCCAATATTTCTGCTTGAATTTTCACACATAGTTAGAGATGGTGATCTTCTATTGTGTTTCATAGTAGGTTTTCAGTAAGACCCGGGTTCGATTCCAGACGATGAAATTTCAGCGAATTTTAAGAAAAAATTAAATCCTTTTTTTTTTTTTCTTAAGAGGACCATCCCGATATGATGCCGATATGAAATTAGAATTGCCGATCTGCTTGCAGTATGCAAGCAACATTTTACTCGTATATATATATATATATGGATACATGAATGAATCCGGAGAAGCATCTATATATAATAGATATTCATATATATATACGAGTAAAATGTAGCTTGCATACTGCAAGCAGATCGACAACACTAATTTCATATCGGCATTATATCGGGACGGTACTCAAAAGAAAAAAAAAGGATTTAATTTTTTCTTAAAATTCGCTGAAATGTCATCGTCTGGCATCGAACCCGGGTCTTACTGAAAACCTACTATGAAAAATAATAGAAGATCACCATCTCTAACTATGTGTGAAAATTCAAGCAGAAATACTGGCTACAACTGCCTCAAAAGACGCTCTAATGTTCACGATTGTAAATGGCTCTCGGGACTCGAACCAAGGACGATCTTGGAAATTTAAAAAATGTTTCTGAAAGTTATTACTGATCTCAATCTATATGTCAAATTTCAAGTTTCTATATTATTGGGAAAGGTTTCAAAATAATTCCTAAAATTCGGATCAACTTCTGATTGCAGAGACACCTGGTGTCGAACCCAGGACACATTGATAGCTATGAATGCATAGTTTGATTTGTTTAGACTGGTTCTTCCATCATGCTAAGTTTTAAGTCGACAGCATGCCGGGAAGTACCTTAAACTTGTTTCCGTTATCTCCATAATAAATGCATTGAGGAATGTAAATGGCCCTCTGGGATCGAACCAAGGAACATCAGGGAAAACATAAAAATCGATTATGAAATATATTTATGATATCTAACCCCACACCGAATTTCAAGTTTCCATGCCATCGGGAAAGGGTCCAAAAAAAATCTTAAAAATCGCCACAATACATTTAAAACGGCAGATTTTTGCATCGACCTAGCATCGAACCCAGGTTATTTTCCGTAAAACTCATTTATGTTTTCGATAGATCATGACCATATATAAAGGCTCCTACAGTTTCGATTCTCTACCTATGCGGGAAGTATTTTTTTTTTATTCCCGAAAATCAAAGCAATGCATTTAAACGGGAAAAATCGGGACATTGGAGCCCCCTGTAATCGAACCCATGACACTGAGGATCAAAATCGCAATTTTTCTGGAGGTTATACGTTATGTCCAATATGTCGTAAAAATTTCAGCTCAATCACTCTTGTGGTTTAGGCTGTGAGTTTGTATCCTCTCTATATATATATATATATGGATACATGAATGAATCCGGAGAAGCATCTATATATAATAGATATATATATAGAGAGGATACAAAGTCACAGGCTAAACCACTAGCGTCAATGGCTTGAAATTTTTACGACATATTGGCCATAACGTATAACCTCCAGAAAAATTGCGATTTTGAACCTCAGTGTCATGGGTTCGATTCCAGAGGGCCCCAAAGTCGCGATTTTCCCCATAAGATTACATGGCGGGGATTTTCGAAAATTTTTTTGAGGCACTTCCCGGAAAAGCAGAGAGTTGAAACTCAAGGGACCGCTAAATGCCGTGCATAACCAACGAAAATCGGAAAGACATATTCGAATATTGTCCTTGGTTCGATGCTAGGCCGGGGCAAAAATCGGCCGTTTAAAATGCATTGCGGCGATTTTTAAGATTTTTTTTGGATCTTTTCCCGATAACATGGATACTTGAAACTCGGCACGTCGATTGATATCATGAATTTATTTCATAATCGAATTTTACATATTAACTTATGGTCCTTGGTTCGATCCCAGAGGACCATTTGCACTTCCCAATGCTTTTCTTACGGAGATAACGGAAACAAATTTTAGGTACTTCCCGGCACGATATTGACTTCAAACTTTGCATGTAAAAGGATCAAGTCCATACAAATCAAACAGTGCATTCTCAGCTATCAAAGAGTCCTGGGTTCGACACCAGGTGTCTCTGCAATCAGAAGTTAATCCGATTTTTAGGAATTATTTTGAAACCTTTGCCAATAATATAGAAACTTCAAATTCAGCATATAGATAGAGATCATAAATAACTTTCAGAAACATTTTTTAGATTTCCAAGATCGTCCTTGGTTCGAATCCAGAGAGCCATTTAAATTCGTGAAAATTAGAACGTCTTTTGAGGCAGTTGTAGCCCATATTTCTGATTGAATTTTCACACATCGTTAGAGATGGTGATGTTCTATTGTGCTGCATAGTAAGTTCACAGTAAAGACCCGGGTTCGAGGCCGGACGATGGAATTTAGGCAAATTTTAAGAAATATTTCAATCTTATTTTTTCTTTTGATGGCCGTCCGGATATGATGCCGACATGAAAATAGTGTTGTCGATCTGCTTGCAGTGCAAGCTATATTTTACTCGTATATATGAATGAATCCGGAGAAGCATCTATATATAATAGATATATATATATAGAGAGGATACAAACTCACAGGCCAATCCACAAGCGTCATTGACTTGAAATTTTTACGACATATTGGCCATAACGTGTAACCGCCAGAAAAATTGCGATTTTGAACCTCAGTGTCATGGGTTCGATTCCAGAAGGCCCCAAAGTAGCGATTTTCCCCATAAGATTACATGGCGGGGATTTTCGAAAATTTATTTGAGGCACTTCCCGGAAAAGGAGAGAGTTGAAACTCGAGCGATCGCTAGATGCCCCCCATATCAAAAGAAAACCATAAAGATATCTACGAATATTATCCTAGGTTCGATGCCAGGACGGGGCAAAAGTCGGCCGTTTAAAATGCATTGCGGCGATTTTTAAGTTTTTTTTGAACCCTTTTGCGATGGCATAGAAACTTGAAATTCGGCATGGCGTTAGATATCATAATTATATTTCATAATCAAATTTTACATATTCCCTTATGGTCCTTGGTTCGATCCCAGAGGGCCATTTACATTCCTCAATGCATTTCTTATGGAGATTACGGAAACACATTTTAGGTGCTTCCCGATATTATATCTACTTGAAACTTTGCATAAGATAAGATCAAGTCATTACTAATCAAACTGTGAATTCACAGCTACCACTGTTTCCTGGTTTTACCACCAGGCGTCTCTCCAATCAGTAAATGATCCGATTTTTAAGAATTTTTTGGAACCATTTCCCAATTATATAGAAACTTGAAATTCGGCATATAGATAGAGATCATAAATAACTTTCAGAAACATTTTTTAGATTTCCAAGATCGTCCTTGGTTCGAATCCAGAGAGCCATTTAAATTCGTGAAAATTAGAACGTCTTTTGAGGCAGTTGTAGCCCATATTTCTGCTTGAATTTTCACACATCGTTAGAGATGGTGATGTTCTATTGTGCTGCATAGTAAGTTCACAGTAAAGACCCGGGTTCGATGCCAGACGATGGAATTTAGGCAAATTTTAAGAAAAATTTCAATCTTTTTTTTTCTTTTGATGGCCGTCCGGATATGATGCCGACATGAAAATAGTGTTGCCGATCTGCTTGCAGTATGCAAGCAACATTTTACTCGTATACCTATATAGATAGATAGATAGATATAGGTATATCCGGAGAAGCGTCTATTATTATAGATATCAATGAATCCGGAGAAGCATCTATATATAATAGATATATATGAATGGATCCGGAGAAGCATCCATATGTAATAGATGATCCATAGTTTATGACAAAAGCCTTAACGTACGTATATTTTCAGGCGAAGTCAACAACAATTTCCCTTAGGAGCATTACGAAGTATGGACCATTGTTGGCAGCCGCTGCTCAACTAAGGCATTCCCAACAATGCTTCCCGCGACCGATTCCATTAATTACCACACCGTCATTTAAGATTCGGGCTGTTCGGATAGCCCGAGAGGAGCTGTTCTTCCGATCATCACAGCTTCGTGACTAGTATTAACGAACGTGATCACTTTTGCGTGTGATCCTTCCGTCGCATTCCGTGATAAGATGCATCAAATTAATACGGTGCACGACTGGAACGCGAATCGGTCTGCAAGCGTAGTAAGCATTAAAAAGAGCCTACAAATCCGTTTACGAGTTCTGTGCTAATCTAAAAGCTGTCCTTTGGCACTTAAATAACTATGAAGTTCGTATCTATGAGTTTGTTTACATGGCAAGGCTGAGCGTCCTCAGCGAGCTTTTTAGTACGCCCTGCGCCGTGCGGCGCTGCGATCGTGATGTGCCAGAGGTAGCCCGCGAAACTCTCTCGGTTCAAACAGCGTGGGAAATTTTGCTGCTCCGTGCAATGCAGTATGCAATCAGTTTTGCCAACAATTTCCCAAGAAATTCCCTGTATTCGAGCCAATTACGATCGAAAGTTGTGAAACTTTGATCTGTATTTTAGTCTACGATTAATGACGGAGTGATGACGAATCAAAGTTTCGATTTACGTTTTCTTAGTCTTCTCGTGCTCATTAACATCATTGTTATTCACGTTCTCTTGTCATCACGGTCTCTCCATCGATGTCAATTCAATAAATATCTTATGGTCAAGCTAAGAATGAGCTACATACGTCACGTTGTATAAATCACTGGTAACACGGCTTAATATAGAGGTAACATTATTTCAAGTACTGACCCTTTGGTATACGCGACTAAAATCCCACTATACAGGGATTTAGCAATCGCAACGGTCGTCAGGGGGACTGGTCGTAATCCGCCAGAAAATGTTTGGAAATGCGTATTTCGTCTATTTGTTTGAAACGACATCTTTCTCGTTGCTCTAAATGGTGCGTTTCTATTCAGTGGACGAATCACTCCTGCCGTCGTACACGCTCCGCTCGAAAAAGGCAATAACTTATATTTTGATTAACCTATTAATAATATTATCAAAGAATACGAAATATTTTATAGGAAAATCATCCGCCTTGCCACAAAATCATGTCATCTTGTCCCAAATAAAGAAATTTTTGAATATCACAAACTTTCCTCACTCTTAGAAAAAACTCATATTGCAGCTAAAAAATGCAAAATGAAAATTACGCTCATTAATAACCCGCTCTTTTCACATATTTGGTCACCAAAAAAAGTAGGCTTTATTAGATGTAAACAATTTAGGGCTCCCAATTGTCTACTTAACCCTTAACCAGTGACGTGCGGTCTGAGAGACCGCAGCGATTTTTTTATTGTGAATTAAAAAATTATTTGATTTTTAACAAATCTGTTATTTATGGTACCTTCTTAGAAACCTTTACGTAGTATATAGAATTCTTCGAATTTCATTTATCTTACTTGTGTTTCTATTAAGTTGCGATTTAATTTCATGCGCGGTCTGAGAGACCGCACGTCACTAATTCGGGAAAACTCAATTCGTAATATGGGTGAATATTATTACGGAGGCTTATAAAATTCAACTTTATTTATTACATTTTTTTATTATTTTTACATTTCTTTGTTATTACTATTTGAAAAGCATAAATTAGGCAAAATATATGGATTTTATGATAGTAGGCTAATGTTGAGGTCGTCCTCAAGAGTACTGATTGTTTTGGTTATTTTATAATATCAACTCCAACAATAAAAATCTTTTTAGAAAAATATTAAATCATACTTGCATTAAAACACCTTATGTGTATAGAACCGAATTTTTCGTCTTTATATTTCGCTGTGATTCTGACACTAGAATGTCACTTACTACGGATGCGACCGAAGTGGCGGCAAACTCAGAATAACGAAATCCTGCGAGAATTTCTCTTTGTTGCCACTACTCATTTGTGCCTGGAATGAATGACCTTTAGTGAAGCATATTGTCAGCGGAATATGGACCCCCAATGGAAAGGGTGGAGTGATCCTGGGGAAAACCCGAGGCGAATGTTCGAGCAGTACATGACCAGATGTGAAAGAAAACGTATTTCTCGGATTTTCCCCAAACTGCTTTCTTTAGTTTCAATACTTACATAATTGCCTTGTGATCATCATTGTCATTCGTCAGGTAAATTTCTTCCTGCGCTATTCCGTGGAACCAAAATATTTTCCTGGACAAGTAATCTACTAATATCTACTGATGATATTTTCTCAATTTTCACAGCGACATAAGTAATCGTCAAAGACTACAAGCATGAGTGATAAACCCGGTCCCTCTCGAATACTACGACTGGACGCTCCTGATTTTGAGGAGCAAGTTATGGAATACTTGAGGGAAGATGAGAGTAAAGTGGAAAGTGAGATTGAGGAGGATAATATTATTGTTAGTGAACACAATACGGATTCCGACGAGAATAAAGAAGACGATGATGAGGAAGTAAGTGTTTCAGTGAATCCGATTTCTAAGAAAGTTGGATATTATTTTGGAAAAAATCTCTATAAAAGGAGTTCTAAAGAGCCAAAGAGAAACGTTTACACTCGTCTGCATAACATTGTCGCGGAAAAACCAGGTTTGAAGCAATCTGTTATACTTCTAGATAGGTAACTTCAACCTCTCCATTTTTGGTCGCTTATTTTTGACGACGATAAAATAAATTTGATTTTGTGTTGGAAAAATGTCAAACTTCAGAAGTTATGAGAAAAGTATACCAGAGTAGGCCAGAAATCCAAGATTTAGATTATGTTGAATTAAGAGCTTTACTTGGGTTATTAATATATTCGGCAATATTTAGATCTAACGATGAAGATATTAGTAGTACTTTTGCTGCAAATGGCATGGGAAAGGAAATTTTTCGTTTAGTAATGTATGGAAAACGATTTGCTGTTCTCCTTTTATGTCTTCGGTTTGATAACCATGAAGACGGAATCGTCCGGTACGAAAGTGACCCAGTTGCACAAATTTCTGATTTGTTAAATCATTTCGTAAAAAATTCTCATTGTTGCTATTCACTGGGCACAACAACTTGTACTGACGATATGTTAATTGCCTTCAGGGGTCGGTGCCGATTTAAAATGTACATCCTGAGTAAGCCAGCTAAGTATGGCCTCAAAATGATGTGTTTGACGGATACATCGAATAGCTATTTGTATAATGCCTATTTGTACGCCGGAAAAAGTACCAAAGGAAAAGGTCTGTCAGAGGAAGAAAAAAAGACTTCGAAACCTACGCAATCAGTTCCGCGTCTCACTGAGCCTGCACCACAGAGAGCACTGATGACGTGACAATGAAACCTGAAATTATAGCTTTCTATAATTCAATCAAGGGTGGAGTAGATACACTACATAAAATGTGCAGCAGCTACTCATCTAATCGAAGAACAAGGAGATGGCCAATGGCAGTGTTTCTTAGGATTTTAGACATTTCATTGGTGAATCCTTTTGTGTTCCAGCAGTCTCTAAAAGACAAGAAGTATCTAAATAGGTACGATTTTATTAAATGCATTGCAGTGGAGTTAGTAAGGCCACAATTAAAGAGGATAATGTCAAACAGCAAGATTCCCACACAATTAAGAGCCAATATAGGCCGAATTCTGAACCTAACAGTTGAAAAACCTCAAAATTTCGAAGATAAACTAGAGAAGCGGAAGACTTGCCGACTTTGCCCTGCATGAAAAAAACGAAAAACCTCCTTCGGTTGGTCCAAATGTAGACAACCAGTTTTTTTATAATGCACAAAAAAAATTTGCAAGAGCTGTGCTTCTTTGGAGGGGCAGGACATTTTTCACGAAAAATGTAATATCGAACGTTTGCAGAATCTATGAAAAACACAATAAATGAAATATTTTTCAAGAGCGTTTTATCAATTATCATCCCAAAAATACATTAAAGGCTTTGCTACAAAAATAGGCACCTGATTTTTAATATGCGACATTATTTTGATAGGATATGTTTTTTTCATTCAAATTTTTGACTTTCTTCGTAAAATGATTAATAATTGAAAATTTGTTCATATTAACATAAAATTAAATTTGAATTCAAATTATTGAATAACTGATTAGTTTATTAAGGCTTTTAAACTTTGTTAAATGTGTCATTTAGTAACTTTAAAGATATTTAAAAAATTGCGGTCTCCCAGACCGCACGTCACTGGTAGTGTGACAAAAATTGCACGTCACTGGTTAAGGGTTAATATATACAAATAAAACTTTTCCTAATTTAACTTTCACTTAATTCTAGCGAGCACTGTTCGAGCCCTTCATATTAATTTGCGAAAGTCATTTAACCTGTGAGCCACTACTTTTGTAAAGAGGAGTCACACTGGGTGACACGGGCAACGGCCTGGCTCACCATAAAAATAAAGTCAAGTCAAGTCGTACACGCGGCGGCTAAGCATAGAACGTAACACGTAGGGTGGCCTTCGCTCGCCCTCTTTCCGATGAAAGGGATTTCAGTTTCGTTTTAAAGATCTCGGAGTTCGCACGGGTTGCGCCTTGTTTTCCCGCGGCGAGTTCAATGTCTTTGCCTTTACAGCGATTCACCCGTTCGCCAATCGTTACGTGCTTCACCGAACGACAACTCTCGCGAGGATTATTGTGGAAGTGATTCGAAGACGGCGTTGGAGTGACCTCGATCCAGCGAATCGTCATCCTAGGTATGGAGGCTCTTTCTGTAATGGTGAGTGACTGTGATCTCTTCCGTTTATTTCTCAATAATATTCGTCGCCGCCGATATTCAGATTTTTACGAAAACCGCAGTTGCACTGTTTTTCAAATTGACGTGCATGACGTGGATCGAAGACGCTTGGAACTCCAATCAAAGAGGCTCCTTCGCCGAGGAAAACAAATGAAAGAGATAACGCGCCTCACATTACCGTTGGACAGGAAGCAAAAGAAAGGATTCGAATTGATTGCGCCGATGAAATTCAAAGCATCTCGCGAGTTTACTTTCGAAAGCAGATTACCGAATCGTTTGTACAACAAGTGAATAAAACTCCCGTTCATCCGAAATCCGCTCTATCCGAATGCACCTACCCACCGAACACCCATTACTTATTTGCCTCTGACAACCGCCGCCAAATAAGGCGGATTTTTTCTGTAAGAGCGCGAAATGAACGAGCTTCGTTATTCAGCGTTTATAAAACTTTGAGTTTTCGATCGCACTTTTAACACGTCGACTCAAATATTTCAGTCAGAATCGTGCAGGCTCGTTCACAACCACATCAATAGCATTCTACGTGCGCACGCCGTACGATCATATTCGTAAAATCAATTTTTAATCAAATTTACATTTCCTAAAAACCATCATTGTCTCGCTCGGCGGCGATGAAATCCCAGATATTCTTATCGAATCTTAAATGAAACATCATCTCCCTTCCGCAAAAATCAATTCCGGAGCAATTTGCGCCGATATTAAGGGAAAGTTTAAAAATTCGAGCGAGAAATATAGATCGATTTTTCGGCCGAACTGTGAAAACGATCCTCGAAGTATTCTTTTGGTGCAGACGCTCATCACGTCTATTCGCGTTTAGGATACCTGTATTCGATGACGAACGAGATGTCATTACGTTCATATATTTACGCCAAACGTAATACGTACGCGATAGCTATAAAAAGGGAATTGGTCTTCATTTTGGTCTCTTTAAAAATCCTTATAATGATAGAATTCGCAGTCTCTGGCGATGATAATTAACATAATCTCCGCTCCCCACAGGAACATACTCATCATGGCCAGCAATCGATGGATTTCCTTGATTTCGGAATTACAAAACACCTCGATCTTAACCCGTCCGTCTCTATCATCTTCCTGATCATTAAGGACCTTCCTCTCTCGGCCTCCGTTTATTTCTTTCCACCAACGAAACGATCCACCGACTAGGAAGTGTTTCTCTCTTCATTTCGCATTCGTCTCATTCCGCCTTTGGAAGCCCCACAATCGAAGCCAATTTGACGCCCAAATACAACTCGTCTTCCGCCGCCCGCAAGTGCGCCACGCACAATCTTCAAAACGTTCCACAGGACTCATCTCACTCCGGAATTCCTAATGCGATACGCAGAAAAATCAAGGATTGAAACATGTATCACAGGAAGTGGAAGATTTACCGATTACCAACTGTTTTCGAGAGTTATAAGAGTCTCCAGAGGGAAGTAAAATCGGAAATTAAAAATAGGAAAAATAAAATTTGGAATCTAAAACTCGAGCAACTCAACTATTCGGACAATTGCATTCGGAAAGTCGATAAACAACTCCGTGACACCTCCAAAATCCCCTCTCAGCTAAGAAAAGACGGCATTTAGACCATCCCTATGTCTCATAGAAACCCCGCCGATCCGAAGATATACAGGCCATTCTCTCCTGCTTTGGAAA
Source organism: Sympetrum striolatum (assembly GCA_947579665.1). NCBI lineage: Eukaryota > Metazoa > Arthropoda > Insecta > Odonata > Libellulidae > Sympetrum > Sympetrum striolatum. Next base: position 4,291,532 of record OX388351.1, read on the forward strand.
AATCTTCGAATAAATCATCAACTCCTGCCCGGTTTCATTCTTACAAGCTTCAAATATCCCCACCAAACTAAAAATCAATCCCGCTAAGAGTGCACCTTGTAAATATCACGCGGCACAGAACCTCTGCTAACCCCATCCATCAAATACTGTGGCGTCAAACTAGCTCTTAGGCGTGATTTTAGATCGTTCATTAAACTATAAATTACTAAATTAAAAAACCATTTCTTTCGCATTCAACACTACCAAAAATGCAATTCGTGAATACGATGTCATTTACCGCAGAATTATTGGATTAGCCACCAAAACGAGCAGTTTCGTTCCCAATCTTTCATTACCACAATTTTTACCAAAATTACCAAATTTTTACCACGTAATGGCCATTACTTGTAACCGACAGAAATAATGCGATTTTGAACCTCATTATCATGAGTTTGATTCCAGAGGGCCCCAAAGTCCCAATTTTTCCCGTTTGAAACCATTGCTTTGATTTTCGGGAATTAAAAGAAAATACTTCCCTGATAGGTAGAGAATCTAAACTCAAGGAGCCTTTATATATGGACATGATCTATCGAAAACATAAATGAATTTCACGGAAAAATTCCATGGTTCGATGCTAGGACGATGCAAATATCTGCCCTTTAAAATACATATTAATAGGAAGTTCTTGCTCAGACGGAAGATGAACATTCAGAGTTGGTTTTAGAAAAAAATGATATAAGACCATGCTGTTCCTGGGTTCGATGCCAGAGCACATTAACATTTATTTTGTTTTGTTTTGATTTTTTTTATGTGACTAAGTGACGTCATTACGCTATTTTGAAGTTGTCACGACTTTGAAGATAATAAATTGAAGGAAAAGTGTTGATGTGATTTTGCATATAAGGGCATGAACCAAGGGAAATTCCCAAGAAAGGACTTGAAAAAAGATTGACGGGGCCTAGAATCGAACTCGAGGTCTTTCTGTATCTGGGAGGCTTAGTTTATCTTAGCTACTCGACCGGAAGACTAGTTTAATCGGTCCCCCGGATAGAGGAATCCCGGGTTCGATTCCCGGCCCCGTCTCACTTTATTCAAGTCCGTTTTTCCTCGGGAATATTTAATTGGTTCACGACGAAATTTGATCGATTATCTTATTTAATTTTCAACGTTGTTGTAAATTTTCATTTGTAGCGTTAAATCAAGGATAATTGTGGTCTTAAGTCTAGATAAATGCCAATAGAAAGGAAATTAGATATAGATTCTTATTATGGACGTAGAATATAGTATTTAATTAAATATTGAGAGAATCTTGGCAAAACGACGACAAATTGCTCTGAATTTGAGGGCATAAATAATTCCCTAACGAAAAAGTTACGGTCGAACTTTCATACGAATATATGGGAAATATTGGCTCATTAAAAATTTACGGGGAAGAAAACCCAACTATTTAAGACAATGAAACCATTAACCCTCGAACGCCCAGAAAAGGTTTTTCGTATAAATGTATTAAATTTGTGTTATTTCTGTTTGTATTGAATTCATACGATTGAATAAATATAATTTTGAATGATAAATAATATTATTTTGCAATAAATAGTGGTTGCGTATACGCAACCGTGGGCGTTCTCCATGTCAGTTCCGGTCAGTGAGCGTGAAACGCCAAACTAAAGAAGTCAGGCAACATATTACCTGTTGTTAACATTTATTTTTCGTCAAATAAATTTTAACCATCCTTACTCGATCCAATATTTATGTATAATTATTTTTGTCGCAAATGTTTTAAATGTTTATAAAATAAACAAATAATTAGATGAAATGGTACAGAAAACAGTATTTCTAAGAAATGTTCGCAAAGATGTGGTACTTCTCAAAACGATATACACAAAAACCAACATTGCACTTCCTTCATGATGTTTGACATATTGTTTTAGAAAATTCTCCTGCACATTTACGTCTTCTCTTATCACCTTTCACAATTATAAAATGGCCAATCGAATCAAATCGCAGTTCTTCTGTTGCGGCTCAATTTCTTACATTCCCTCGTTTTCCTTTCTGGTAAGGCTTCCCATATTTCAAAAGTTATTGTTGGACGGTACTTCTTCTGAACTGCACCTGCGTTAAAGACTTCCCTGAATGACGCAATGAAACCCACGCATTCCGTACCACAGTATCAATGATCTACGTTAGAGTTTGCCGGTACCATTTCCCCCCCCCCGATAGCGATTCGGCAATTGCTTATATTTTCATCCATTCCATCAATTCCTCCCATGAAAATATTGTATGCTCGATTCATTCGTGGCCGTTGCATTTCAATCCAATTACCAAGTTTTTTGCAGCAGCGTTTCACTTTGTCAGCAACCAATTCACAACGAGTATCACCGCTTTCTTCCCAAAGCATTGTCTTATATGGTAACTGGTGATAACTTGAAGGCGAAAGATTGCCAAGATAAACTTTGACCTCATCTTTCTCAATATATTGGTTTGGCAAGTTCAGGAAGAGCAAATATTTATTGCTCTTGGTCACTAAATGGTGCACAATGTCATCATCAAAAAATAATTCGAACGTTTCCACGCATGACTTATTCCTAAACTCAGAGTAATGCTGTTCCGGAAAAGGGGGCAGGAAATCACTGATATATTTTTCCTCCCAAAAAAGGTTCTTTTAATTATAAATACTTTTACTTTCTATTTGTAAATATTACTTTTCCTTCAAACACATTATGTGCAGCAGATGACTCACTCGGCGTTGCGTATGTGTAATTCTGCTCTCCAGGAATGACGGCAGTCACAGTCCCAATATCACCTAAAAGGACGTCAAGTATTTTGCGGAATACAACTTCAGCACCTGCACTCAATTGCCGACAAGATAAATTGTAGACTTCGCCGGCGTCATCCTCTTCTGCCAAACCTTCATCAGAAGCGATGTTTCATTCCGGAGGTTCTATGAAAATGGCATCTAAATCACAGTCAATATCATTACATTAAAAAATGTCCAGCGCTTCTTTCAACGTAATATCACTGAAAAATGTCATTTATGCACACTAATACTCCTTATTGCCTTCATCACTGCAAAAGTTTCACTAAAAATTGCTGAGTGAAATGAGAATTCCAAGAAGTCGCCGGAATTTGAGAGAGTCCTATTGCTACCATTACCGCCCGTGGTTGCGTATACGCAACCACATGTATCAAGACCAATTATCATAAACATAAAGGAATTAATCCGCCAAAAAGTGATGTAGTTAGTAGCATTATAATATCTGTCCACGAAATCATGCAATATAGGCGCCGAAAAATGGAAGAAATAAAAATTAGACTCCTATTCACACGAAGCGTACGTCCATGTTGAGCGTGAGGTGCACCGCGATCGAAGTCTGCCACCTTTTCTGCCCTATGCTCGACTAATGGCAGAAAAAAGTCATTGGAACGTGTAGACAGAAGTCTTGAGCACAATTTAGCAGTTTCCTAAACCGATAATAATAGCGTTGTGGTGTCAGGACTGTATTTGCAAAATTATAACGCCGGTTAGTATACGTAACCGTGGGCGCTCGAGGGTTAATGAACTTAGGTAATCGATATTTAAAATATTGAGATTAAAATCAACATATTTTGAAAGAAGAATCCATTGTTGTATCGGGTGTTTTTATATATTTGGTAATTTTTAGTCATTTTCGACGAATTCAGTAGTTTAATAATACAGTGGAAGTAAGAGCATTATTTACTTTTTTTTGTAATCAGTGAATGCTAATGATATCGTCGCAAATAAGTTACTTGAACAAAGTAATTAATAATAACGATGAGATGCGTTAAAATCGAAGCAATGGAGTATTTTCTTCATTCGATAGTATTTAATGTATTTTCTTCTTTTGTCTTTTTTTAAGTGTTTTAGACTTAGAATTTTTACTACTTTTACCAAGTATTTGCTTGTATTTTTCTAATTCTTGTCTCATTTCAAATATTTGACGAGCTTTTATGAAGCGAAGTCCTGTTCATGCTAATTTAATGCTAATATTCAACGTAAAGGTATCGATTCTATTAATTATTCATATCCCCACCTGACATATATCCCACCCCCTACCCCACCCGTCCAAACACCACCCTCTACCCCCTCCTCTTCCCCATCCACTCCCACCCCACCCTCTGCTCCACCCTCTGCTCCATCCTCTACTCCACCCTCTACACCACCCACTTCAACCCCACCCTTTAACCAACCCGCTCTCACTCCACCCTCTATCCCAACCGCTCCCCTTCCACCTTCTACCCCACCCACTCCACCACCAGCTCCCATCCCACCCTCTACCATACCCACTCCCATCCCTCCCTCTACCCCACCCACTCCCATCCCTCCCTCTACCCCACCCACTCCCATCCCTCCCTCTACCCCACCCACTCCCATCCCTCCCTCTACCCCACCCACTCCCATCCCTCCCTCTACCCCACCCACTCCCATCCCTCCCTCTACCCCACCCAATCCCATCCCTCCCTCTACCCCACCCACTCCCATCCCACCCTCTACCCCAACCACTCCCATCCCTCCCTCTACCGCAACCACTCCCATCCCTCCCTCTACCCCACCCACTCCCATCCCTCCCTCTACCCCAACCACTCCCATCCCTCCCTCTACCCAACCCACTCCCACTCCACCCTCTACCTCACCCACTCCCATTCCTCCCTCTTACCCACCTACTCCCATCCCTCCCTCTAACCCACCTACTCCCATCCCTCCCTTAACCCCACCCACTCCCATCCCACCCTGTAACCCACCTACTCCCATCCCTCCCTCTACCCCACCTACTCCCATCCCTCCATCTTCCCCACCAACTCCCATCCCTACCTCAACCCCACCCACTCCCATCCCACCCTCTACCCCACCCACTTTCATCCCACCCCACTACCCCACCCGCTCCCATCCCTCCCTCTTAGCTCCCTACTCCTTTCCCACCCTCGAAAGCCAACCACCCTATCCCTCTCACTATTCCGATCGTTCCCACATTTCCTTGCCACTGCTTCACCTAGACCCTTACACCCATTCCCAACTTTATGGCCCATCGACTTCGAATCCTCTGCCCTTCCCATTACAAACCCTTTCTCTATATAACACCCACTATGCACTCAATTCCGCCCCTCTCCCAATCAATTGCTTCCTTCCCTTCCTCTACCATAACCATCTCCCATCATTCTTTCTTTATTCTGAATTAGACAATAGGTAAAATAGGGGTAATTGAATGTAAATGTACAAAGTTCAAAATTTATACATATCCCCGCCTTACACATCGTAACATGTCTATACATTCAGCAATAGTGTGTTTGGCTAAGGGCGTATTTTTTTATATATTATAGCATTTAAAGTCATGGAACACTATACAAATTCCTGCCTTACAAACTTGTATACTATACATAATTGAAAATATAGTTTGGCTCGGGAGAAAAATAATGTTTTTTACTTCTTATTCATCTTCCAAATCAGACATCAGGACAAATATGGGTAATTCAAAGTAAGGGTACAGAATCTATAAATTATTAATATCCCCGCCTGGCACATCGTAACAAATCTATACATTCTGCAATAGTTTGGCTAAGGGCGCAAAGTTTTTAAAAATCCATATTATATACAAATCAGTTCATAGAACACTATGCAAATTCAGGCCTTAAAAATATTTTAATGTACATAATTGAAAATATATTTTGGCTCGGAAGAAAAAAAAAATATATTTCACTTCTGATTCGTCTTCCGGGGTAGAGCGATGCTTTAGAGGTTTGGGGAGGACCTCCACTCCTTCCCGCCCCTGGATGCGCTGTGTAACTTCTTCCCTCTTCTTTTGCTTGGGCCGTGAAGTCTTTTTCCTGCTTTTTGAAGGGCACCATGAAGTCATATGGAAGGAAAATTAAGGAAATGAATCTTGAAATTCCTATCGAATTAATTTTTATGAATAGAAAAGTAAATATAAGCATAGTTCCAAGGAAAACAATAATATTAATACCTAGACTATATCATTATATACACAGAAGTAGATATAAAATTCAGATATTAATTTTTACCATCTATAATATATGAATTTAATTTGGTTTAACAATACACGGAAATTATGTTCAAGCAACCAAATAAAGAAATATGGGAATATAACAGCTAAGAAGTATCATTTAAGTCCGTGGAAAATCCATATTAACATATCGGGATCATTTATGTTTTTGGCAAATAGATTTAATTTTATCTCCGTCACTCCTGACGGTGGAACTCGCTATTTAAAACAATAATTTTTGTAGGACGAATCCGTCCGACAGCATATAAATGAGTCAACATTCTAATAGGTTACCTCGAATTTGAATCTTTCAGTAGCCGAAATACTTAAATTTACGGCTGTAACATCGCAATTTTTTATATACTTGCGTCGTCTTTTCATTAAAGGGAAAATATCGTTACAACAGATTAAGTAGATTGCCAAGAGTTGACCCTTAGTTAGTGGTGACAAAAACATTAAGTAATTATTCGCGTGGAGTAAAAATGACCCAAACATTCTTTGAATTTTCAAGACCTCTTTTATAGTTAATCAATTGATTCAATTTATTGTTGTACATGAATGACTCTTTAAAAAAATAATTCAAACATTTTTAAGTAATATGTTCTAGCATCAAATATACATTAAATAAAATGTTTAAACGGGTATCAAAATTGCAGTAACTTTTAAATTATTAATTTTTACTATTAAGAATTGACCTAAGAGTTTAAAACTATTGAAATATGTAGTAGAGGATTCATTTAGTTAACCGTTCGTTAATTTAGTGAAAATATTGCACGAAAATAAACTTTCGAATTTTTTTGAAACTTTCAGTTAAGTGGTTTCCATACTATGAAAAAACGGTAAGTTATATTTCAAATTGGGACTTTTATCCTTATCAGTGTTACCTATATTAGTTTTATTAAATGAAAGCATTTTTTATGATTCTAAATTTTTTGCGTATGGATATTATTTTAACTAAGCTGTTATTAATTAACATTCCTAACCTTTATCCAGCCTATAAACTGCACAAAACTGGAGTACCAACTTTTAAAAAGTAATTATTTAAACGTTTTTTGGGTAATTCTTTGTTACTATAATAGAATTACATTAACATTAATTTACTTAGTGAGCTTTAACAAAGCTTTTTAACCCTAAGAGCATTTTAATCATTTCAGTTGCATTTAAAAATGTTTGGTAAAATCTTTAAAATATCCACGAAAAATTGTTTTGTAAATTTTTTTCAGTAGGCGATGGGTTCTGTATTTTTTTGATTTTTAGCAATTAATTAGTTTTTGTAAAGGCACTTATAAATTATTGAAATCTGGTTTAGATCATTATTAAAATTCATTTTCGTCAAATTGGTAACACTGATAAAATTGCTTAGTTTTTATTACATGAATTTAACTAAATTTGCAGATTATGAGCATACAAACATCTTTACATAACGAAAATTTGGTTGAAATACCTTCATTGGTTTCTTTGTTACCGAAGGAAATACGCTTTATATTGACCACACGCAAATAATTAAGGGTTAATATCAGAGCATATAATGGACAACGAACTGCAATTTACTGAAATGAAATGCATCTTTGTCGGCGGGTTATTTTTAATAAGTTAAGAATTATCTCTACCATTGGACTCTTCAATGAATTTGAAAACTCGTTTTTCTTTATGGTTGCCGTTAGTGATTTCTCGTAAAACAAAGGAAGAATATTTAATAAGGTACAAAACCCGATCTTAAGTTGTAATTCAAAGTTACGGAGCACTCATTAATGACGGATTAAAAAATAACAGATTCAATATTCCTAGCTATCGTACGAACGGAAAGACACACGACTGAATTACTTCACCGATTTATTCTAAAAGTCGTAGATTGAACCGTGAAAAACAATAGCCAAGTAAATTCTTGAAAACGAAAAGCAAAAACCATAAGCTACAGCTATCAATGTATCAATGTAGTAATTATTTCGTAGGATAGGAATAAAATCACTTTGCAGTTTATAAACTGTGTTTTTACTAAAAATCGACCATCAGATCGTAATTTTTTTAATAGAAGGTAGTGCAAAAAGTGTAATTATTTTAATTTCTTTGCAATGGCGTACCACCAAGTTAAGCTAAATCATTTCGATTATATTTCAGTGCCACGGACGTAATTTGCAAATGTTCAAATAATGTAACAGAATTTGATGTAAGAATTACGAAACATTTTTCAAATACATAAGGCAAAGTACAGTGTTTCAGGGTAATTGAAAATTCTATTTACCTTAAATTCTCTCTCATCAATTCTGATTCTATTCTCAGTAAGTTGGAATTCCGGCGTTTCCATGAGCATCTTCAGTGATGGTTTTTCTCTGCGCCATTAGCTTTTGATTGAGATGTTCTCCTGGTCAATATCGATATAAATAGATTAGTGCTCTCCTCAAACCTGAAATGAAAATTAATAATGCATCGAATGAAAATAATCATTAAACTATGTTTAAATAAATAGTGGTATTCTAACTACTAGAATTCTATCCTATATACCTCCGAGCCACGTCCTGGAAATTGGAAAACCTTGGTTCGAATCCTGAACAAGTCACTTTTTTACTTACTCTACAACGCTTTGGTTAAGTCGCACGCTTTTCTTCACTAAGTCAAACTTCATTTCGATCGTTTCATAATAAGAATTAAGTATATTATTTCATAGCCAGGAGCATATACGCGATAAAATTATTAATTTGTTGAATGAGGAAATAAGTTACTTTGGAAACATATCTCCTTTAATTACTATTTTTTAAATCTGCTAAACTTTATGCAAAATATGAAGCAGAGAAAATCATTTCAGAAATTCATTCTTTAAAATGAGAATTATTATTTTACACAATTCTAAACTGATGAATATACAACCATTTACGAAAGAAGATTACTACTGTTTGATTGTTTTCTTAATACTGTTTTATTCCAAATTGAAATAAAATTCCTCAAATAGCACATCTCATTATTAAATTATAAAGTTATTTGGTAATTAATACTCATAATTCTGATGAGAGAGATATTGAACTTAAGATCTTATTTCATACACTTGGGAAAAAATGATAACCCTTTGAGAAACGATAAAAATTCAAGCTCCTGGATCTTGTCACTCGAGCGGTGTTTCAATTTTCACTGAATGTGCACGGAAAATCAGCCTAGCAATAATGACGATAAAAACTCCTGTTAACTATTTCCTGAAGATTATGAGTAAAGTAATCGTACGTAACACTAGACTCGCCACTGAATTTGAATCACGAAATACGTTAGGATAACCGATAGTGATATCTCGTAAGACAATGCATGATTGTTTAAAAAGGTAGGGAAAGTAAAGCAGATGCTTAAGTAGTAATTCAAAGCGAAAAAACACACATCGGTGACCGATTAAAAAAAATACTCATTCTTAATTCCTTATCATCCGTTCAAACATGATCAACGACTGAATTACTTCGAATATTTATTCTAAAAGTCGGAAACTAAAGTTTGAAATTTGAGTCGACGATTCAAAATATGTACTTGTTTTGAAATAGAGATGTTTTGAAAGCAAGAGTAGTTCTGATAAAGAAGGTCAAGGTGAAGGCAAAATGCTTTCTAGAATGGGGAAAATGAAAGTGCATTGTAATCTCAAAACAGACAGCTGCCCCGTATCCTTCAGTTTCACCGAATTCCAGTTCTTCTGTTCAATTTTTAATAGAAAAAATATCGATACATTTATTTTTTTAAATAATAATTCATGAACTACGATAAATTTAATCCAATGATTTACCCTTGAATGAGGTCTTAAAAATTCAGAGAATAATGTGGTCGTTTTTTCCTCAAGACACAAATTACGTATATATTTTACGGGACTAATTCAGTGTTAAGCATTGGAATGGGAGTTTATCAATAAAATGTTTCCATTCGTATTTTCAAAAACATCAATATAAAAATCAACTCACGCCTTATCCGTGTTTACCAACTATTGGATTATCAGCTGTCTCGTGACCTTGGTCGTGACTTTCACTTGCCACAGAGATTCACTTTCCTAATCGGTGAGAAAAACCAGCCGAGTATTTATCAGACCAGGATCATTCCAAATATCGGATACCTCAAAATAAAGAGATGCAGTATTACTAGGAATAATCTTTACGAGTTCTTATTATTTTATTATAAACTAAAAGTCAAAACGTTAATATAAATTAAATTACCGATACAGTATTAAAATCATTATATCGGCGGAACTTGCCTGAATCCGGTTGTAAAGCTATTGAAAAGATCCATTGAAATAATACATGATTTATCTATTTATCAAAATGTTTACGAAAAAACGGTGAAACATGCTATAGTTCAGTAGAAAATTTAATTTTTTTTCGCCTAAGAATACACAAAGTTCGAAAAACGTAATAAAATTGGTTCTCGTATTCTAGATGTCGACGAGGTTAAACCAAATTTGATAATAACTTTCCAATTCATCATGAAATATACGAAAAAGAGCATAAACGCAAAATTTCGGTCGAAAATTTAAATGTTTTTCTACTAAAACTGGTTAACTTTATAAGAAGTATCAATCGGAGAATCAATTCAGAAATTTAATCCTTAGAATTTGGATAAATGTTTCACTAAAATTTAATCCGATTCTCAGAGATTCGTTTGTGAAAAAATGTTATGAATGATTGACTAAATAATGCTCTCAATACCGATTCTTCAAAGTTGAATAATATTCTTGAAAAAAGTATCACTCAAACTTAAAATTACAAATGATTCCGGTAAAAATGAATGTTATTCTGGTTAGAGAAATACTGAGCTTAACATTCATTCCGTATACTTGAGAGGAACAGAAAACTACTGCTAAACGATAAAGATTCAAACTTCTCAACGATTATTGTCTCACTTTCTGAATTGGGACAGTATATCAGCGGAGTCATAATTCCATAAACATTTATAAAAAAATCCAATATATTATCTTGATTATTAATATTTTCGGTAAATAAATTCAAATTTGATAGCGTAAAACTCTATTACTCAATAGGATGATCAGATCAATACTGACATACGCGAGCCCGGATTGGCAATACTGTTCTCCAACCATATTATACTAATTAATTGCATTCGAGAGAATGACTACAAGAAACATTTTAAGAGTTCCGAAAATAACCTCTATGAAGGACATTTATTGGGGCAAACTCAAGCCAATTGAAACAGTGCTAAAAGAAGCTGTTATACATTTAAATGATCCTCTTCCTCAAGGAGCTGAATGTAAAGAAGTGCGTTACCATGACTTTCACGCGATCCACTAACTTTACCTGCGTACCGTACAGAATTTCAGGGAATCCCTTGGAGCTCGTGATGCATCATAAATATCTAGGAATTACGCTCAGCAGTAATATTTCCTTCAAAGAGCATATTCGAGGCGTAGTAGGAAAGGCGAATAGAATGCAAAGGTTAGCCAGCAGAATTCTTAGGGGATGTTCACCGAGAGTAAAAGAAATAGCGTACTTTTCCCTAATTCGACCTCTACTTGAGTATTGCTGTGCGGTTTGGGATCCTCACGAAGTAGGATTAATTTCCGATCTCGAGATGGTTCAACGTAGAGCAGCAAGGTTCGTCAAGGGAGATTTCAGATTCGACAGCAGTGTTTCGGCTATGATAGAATCCCTCGGTTGGAACTCTCTTAGTGATAGAAGACGTGAATATCGACGGAAGCTTTTTGATAAATTTATCTCTACCGATTTCGGGGAGGAGATAACAGATATTGTCATCCCAGTCATATTCCTACGCGACCTTCGAGAGAAAACAAAAAAGCGATACAGGGAAGTAGTTGCCAGGACAGATAGCTACTTTTGGTCATTTTTTCCGCGAAGTATTAGAGAAACAAATAGTTCTCCAGATTAGATAGGTATTTTGGTGTCTTACACCCCCTGCCACGCGCCACTGGCGGATTGCAGGGTTTAAATGTAAATGTAAATGTAAATGACCTTCCGAGCTCTTCCGAAGTATGTGGGACTCCCCAAGGGATATAAATATAAAAGCCCAAGTATGCCTCTAAGCTTGTAACTCTTATTTTAACCTAGGACTAGGCAACTACGCGTATATCTTATTTTTTTCCTATACGTTCTTAATTAATTATTTATTTATTCATTTTCAAAACCTTTCACTATTTGTATCCTCCGATTTCAATCAATTATTATCGTACATTTTAAATTCAAAATACCCGCGCGCAGCCGCGTCCGTTTTTATCTATCTTTGACTCTTTATTGTTTTCATTTTAAAATCGATTAAATTATTTTAGGGTATGGCAGATCCAATAATGTCAAACGATCTCTTTTAATTCCAAAGTACATTAAGTATATATTTTTAATAATCTGACTGTAATTAATTTTAATCCACGCCTTTTACTTTTCACCAATATTGAACGACCACTTCCGGAAAAATATCAACGTGTCAAGGCGTGTGTGGTCAATGTGCACAGCACCTTTGGTGAAAGCGGTCCCTAGCTCAATCCCCGGTGGGTGCCAATATGCAAAAGCACTTTTACTTTAAGAATGATGCAGAAATTGAAAAAGTTGAATTCGCAGCCAAGGGGCTGGAAATTCATTATCACCCAAAAATTAAAACGGCATTCAGTCTGCTGTTTTCTTTTTTTTTTTGACCTGTCTCTAATCGGGAGCCGGTTCGATTCCTTCTTGAACCATAATTTATATATATTTATATGTATTCATTAAAACCGAAAACAATTAAATAGTAGGAAAGTCTTTTATTTTTAAATTATTCGAGCCATACATGTGGACAAATATTTATATGATCCAGGCACCAATTATATTGTATCCCTTGGGGGGAGCGATATTGATGACGACGACGTTATATTGATTTGAACCAAATAATTTTTTAAGAATGAGATCGTAAAATAGACGAACTTCTTTATTTATATGTTTAAAATGTTAGAAGGTGAAATACAGCGATTCCTAGTAATTAAAAATTCTCATTACCTTAATTTGAACTCCGACGTCTCCATGCGGATCTCCGGTGATGTTTTCTCTCTGTCACATCACACCTGCGCAGTATCGATATGTGAATCGATTGCAGCTCTCCCTTAATCCTTAAAGACAAACAAATGCAAATTAATAATGCATTGAATAACGATAAAGGTGTTTACGAGATGGGAAAAATAGTGACTTGACTGGGACACGAACCCGGGTCTCTCACATTCCGGACGGTTAATCTAATAGCTCAAAATTTCCGTCATTCTAACCACTAAAATACTGGTATCTTATCAACTAATCTACATCCTTTAGAGTGGTGTGCTTGGCTTCGAGTCCTAGCAAAGTAACTATGTTACACTTCTTGAACTACACTGTTTAAGTTTCCTCTGCTAAGTAAAATTTAATTTACATCGCATGTTGAAAAATAATTAAGTATTTTCCTTTAGATTTGTGAATCTGTATGTAAAACGAAACTAATAATTTTTCAAATGAGGAAATCCGTTGTTTTGAAAACACATTTCCGTGAAAGATTAAAAAAATCTGGTTACCTTTATAAGAAGTATCAATCAGAGAATCAATTCAGAAATTATGTCCTTAAAATTAGAATTAAAGTTTCGCAAAAATTTCATCCAACTCTATGAGATTCGTTTGTGACAAAAGCTTATGAATGATGGACTAAATGTTGCTCACTATACCGATTCTTCAAACCTGAATAAGATTCCTGAAAAAAGTGTCTCTCAATATAAAATTGTAAATCAACTCGGTAAGAAATTAATACTATTCAGATAAGAGAGTTATTGAACTTAAAATTCATTCCGTAGACTTGAAAAGGCCTAAAAACTATTGCGAAACGATAAAAACTCAAACTTCTAAACGATTATTGTCTCACTTTCTGAACTGGGACGGTAAATCAACGGAGTCATAATTCCATAAACATTTCTAAAAAAATCCAATATATTATCTGGATTATTAATATTTTCGGTAAATAAATTTATATTTAATACCGTCATCTTCACCTGGAAAACTCACTAGTTAATTTATAAACACTAATACCACCGGAAAATTTCCACTAAATTTGAAATCCTGTAATCCGTTATGATAACCAATAGTGATGTCTCATGAGACAACGCATGAGTATTTAAAAAGCAGGGGAAAGTAAGTCTGATTCTTAAGTGGAATTTAAAAATAAAAGGACACTCATCGATCAGTGATTTCAAAAGTAACTCATTCTGAATTTCTAACCATTCGTTCAAACATGATCAACGATTGAATTATTTCGAAGAATTATTCCAAAAGTCGGCAAATGAAAGTTTGAAATTTGAGTTGATGATTCAAAAAATGTAAATGTTTGGAAATAGAGATATTTTGAAAGCAAGAGTAGTTCTGATAAAGAAGGTCAAGGCTAGGGCAAAATGCTTTCGCGCATGGGTATAAAGAAAGTTCCTTGATATCTCAAAACAAACAGCTGTCCCATGACCTTCAGTTTAGCACAGAATTCCTGTTATTGAAATCGGTAGGGAATAAATCTAGTAAATACATTCGTATAAATGAAGAAGTTCTCTTATAAGTGATATAATGAACAATCACTCGAATAAAGTATTGACGAATCTATGTGTCATAATGCAACTTGAATTCCCAATGTCCGTTACCGTTGGTGACTTCTCGTATTGAACTCGAAAGGTTTTGAACCAGAACTTAGACCTTGAACCTCTTATTCATTAACAGCCACGTTCCAAATTTTCTCTCGTTATGTGAGTATTATTTACAAATATTAACTTTCGATGAAACTGATGCTTGCCAGAGAACAAAATATTATAAGATATTTACGGCTCCAACAACGAATTTTTAGTGCATAGATAGATTATTCACAGCTTACTCTCTGTATGTAGCTTTGCAATCGCCTAGTATCCATTTACAAGCAATATCTTCCAACAAAAACACTTTGTCGGCTAAACTAATAATATTTGCTTACTATACGTCTTATTATCGTTGACATAATGGCCCACATATCTTTGCTATTAACAACCCAATCTACCCTTTTCTTGTAGCTCTATAATGTGAAAAATTAAGAGAAATAACTTTGACTGACAGGATTTTTTGTCCTAATCTTAGAATCTGGCACGTTGAGTACCGATATGACCCATCAACGACACTTGAATCCCTTATATTTCACGGTACAGCAATTCTATCAAAGACTTTATAAAAAAGAAGACAAAATCCAATTAGGTATCTTTGGTAACTTACCATTAGCTGAAAATCCTGGGTAAAGTCGGCGATGGATGTTGAAAAATGAATGCTGGCCTCTTCCTAAAAATACAAACAATCTCGAATATTAATTATTGCTATTAGAATATGCGACAGTAACAATATCGGTACTCTAAAAAACATTAACGAAGTTGGATCGCGTTGGCCAATTCAAATCTCCAACGGTCTTTCCACAAATCAATTTGGCAGCACTTCCTCACCGGAAGAAATCTCGACAGGAACTGAGAAAAAAACCGTCTGCGCAACCGATGATCGAAATTGCCGTCACCTGATTGGTCGAAATTTAACCGTCTGTCAATCTGGCTACGACCACCAACCGCCTTGGAAATTTTCCACGATTGTTACCATTACAAACCATTATATTTAGACGAATTTCAAAAAGTATCATTTTTAATATTTTTTTAAATTTGTTTGCAAAAAATTATTTTCGTCGAAGATCGCCCTTATATGACATAGATATAATGATTCACTATTTCTCATATAAAAGACGTCATCGTAAGACAAAAGAATAGATATCGGTGCAGGGGATATTAATTGTAGACCGATGAAGACATCCAGCATAGAAGAGAAACAGCTAAGAATTCGCGAGATTAGTGACCTTCAAATTTCCTGCTTAATGTAAAAGACTCTGAATAAATAACCCTTCCACCAAAGACTTAGCCAAACAACGAAGAACTAGCGGATACTAAACATCAGAAGGGTAGTATTTAAAGCTCATCGAAGGAGCATCTCATCTGAAGTCTTTCATGTCGAAGACTTCTCAATATCGTACCCTATTAGTTTATACTCTGCACCTTGTTGGATTTAGATTGATAGGGAAATACTCTATGCAATAAACTTCCCAAAACATATTGAAATTGCCGAGACATGCAAATTTAATGACTATTAAGAATATTTCTGGAATTAAAACAAATCACTTCTGAAAGTTATCAAGTTCATGCAACGGCTTAAGTAATTGAGTAAGTTGACTATTAGGTGACTGCTATTTTTAAAATGGAAAGCATTAAGTGAGACGAAAATATATACATTTTCTAAAAAAACGAGCGAAAAATATCCCAAAGAACCTCCGGCTCTACTCAATGACTTTACTCACAGGATAAAGGGCTAACAAATCCAGTAGAGCAACAAGATTAGATAAATAGAGTACGACAGTTAGCATCGTTAGATATCTTCACCAAATTACAAATTTCACTATGGATGATCTTTACCACGGCTCACCACCTTGATCAAGAGTTCGTAATTATTTTTTGATCGATTGAACGATGAAACATCTTGCCTATGTTAGTACTATGAATCAAGTTATGCTTATAAATACTAAATATTCTAGAATACGAATGTATTTGCACTGTGAATTCTGATATCAGAGAGCCAAGTAGAACCAGTCTTTGCTTACCCACGAGTTGAAATTTCATATTCACATACATCTAGATTCAAATAAATGCACCATGTCATTGTGCTTACAGTAGAATCCTGCATTTTTCTATTGTAACATGAACGAAGGATTCCCCATTCCCGTGAACTGCAGTACGTAATCAATGAATTATCAGAAGTATCTTCTTGGGATTTTTTCGATCACAGATTTAGAACAACACACTTTTCGACACTTGATTTACGACATTGCTGTGAGTCGAGTCTTCAACTGTCGGAAAACGTTCTTCATGTATTTTTCCCATACGTCTATTCTAACGAAGCGCAAGTAACTTACAGAAATTTAGAGGAAAAGGATATCTTTCAAACAAATCAACTTCACAAAGACGAGCAATTTTTAGGCACTTTGAAAATTCTTTCGAATGTAGATTAGACCATTTCCCAATGCATAGGAATTGGAAGTTACGTGAGTCAGACGTGGAAAGAAAGAACATCGAGTTCCGAACGTTCTGGAATTTTCGGAAGGCAACTTTAAGTGTCGTCATTTCATGCAAGGGAGAAGCGAATTGGATGGATGACATAAGGTTGGTTTGTGGTGTAAATTCTGCTCCTGTGAAATCTTCTAACAAAATTGGAATACGTTTACTAAACCACACAGTATTATTAAGATCGACCATGGTTTCATAGCGTGCCTCTAAGATCAGCTGACACATAATATAATGTAATACTGATTGGTTTAGTATACGTCTTCCTATGGAGCACGGTGTTTAATTCACGATTGATAAAAGTGTATTTGCTGCAAAGTTTGAGACATAGAATCAATGGTGAAAAGAGAAGTTGGGATTATGCTGTCGCTCACAAAGAACGGTTCAGATTAAGTGGTGGAGTACGTATGATATCAGCGAAATGCCTAATTCTATTCATAGCTATTTCCTACCTGAAAACGTCGGAAAGAAAGGTTTGCGTCTCTTAAAATCGGCAATTCTTACTTAGCTTTCGAAATCACGAGGTCATTATTAATGACGATGTCACCTTCGGAAACGCTTCGTTTGACTGTCTTTTATTTTCAGAAGAATCGCGAGGAGCGAAGCGAAGTACGGTGAGTGCAAGGATTGACTCTGCTTCTACGAATAATTGACTCCAATGTGGTTGTGCCGACTAAAAAGTATAATTATTACGTTTCGTAATGAATATATTTAAATATTACGGGTGTTTGTGAGTTGTGTGGTTGCTATAAGAACCAGGAAGTGGAATTAAGAGTATTGCTGGAAGATCGAACCTGGTTCTTTGGATTGTGCAACATGTGCCAGTGAATGACATGCCGTACAGCTTCTAAGGTTTGGAATATCTACTTCTATTCGAAGGTAACAATTATACGGGAGCAATCCTTTACGAAATCGATCTTTCTTCCGATTAACGTTTTATTGAGGGACGTTGAAAGTAGAATTGTCGAATGACATGCATTGTACAAGTCGTGCATTCACAAAGTGTGAGATTGGGTTGCAAATACCTGTTAAAACTATTGATTGGAAAATTTTTGAGATGGTTTTGTTCATCATGATGGTGTTGCCATGGATTTTCCGTTACCATAGTATTCATTTCTTTAGTATTCCTTCCAGAATGTCGCTATTATCTACTCAAAGTCGTTTACGGTGTTAACGACTCAAATAGAGGAATCAATTTCCCAATGAAACATACATTACTTTGTGTATAAATCAGAAACAGAGAGGTGGGATTATTTAAAAACGTGTGTCGTAATATGATCACTCTGATTGCCTTAAAGATTGCACTCGCATTGCACTCGAAGCGTTGATTTAGTTGAAAATATTAACTTAATGCTAACATTATTTGTAAAGCAGAAATTCAGTGTTTGTCATCGATTAGAGTCCACAGCGTTTGTCCGAACTGGGTGAAACTTTGCACAAGTATTCTTCGAGATCAGAATCGAAGTATTGTTTAATTTTTCTTTGATACCTTTTCTGGGTTCGAACCAAGATCGCTCAAACAATTTTCCATAATAAATACACCTTAACTTCACTTTTATCTTTTGCAGGCTTCATTTCGTTTGAAGAATTAAATTAGAAGGTATGGTCGTGCTGAGTCGAGACAAGCACCAAAAGAACGGAATTGAACGAAGATTCGTATTTTGATCGTGGAATATCGTTTTCGAATCTTTCTTTCGAGCAATTCGACAAAATAATCGTACAATTTTGGATATTATAAAGAAGCAGTCCTCCTGACTACCAATGCGATATTTGAGTCCATGAAATTTCTAATAAAGTGAGAACGGGATTTTATAAGTGGGAACCAAAAGATATTTAATCATGTTATGACCGACAACTTAATTAAATTTTATAAATGTAATCTTTTTCCATGCTCTAAGACTCAATCATATCTCAATATGATTCTTTTCGTAGCGTTTATCCTAACCCAGTGAATACCAGCCATCGTTAACTTCGAGGTAATTATAGAATTCGCTTAAAGTTAGAAGTAATTTTTTACAATTCATTCCATTTTCAAAAATTTAGTTATTTAAACAAAATTCCATTACTTAAAAGCAATATTTAATTATTTTCATTTTTTTTGGTGATTTTAAATGTAACGGTTGACGGGGGTAGGGGTGGGGGAAATCAAATTTCCACCAATCAGAGCGCAGCTTGTCTTTCGCAATGGTTTTCTGTGACAAAATTTTCAGTTCCCGGTGAGACTTCGTGGGGATAGGTCGTGCTGATACACTTCCGCAGTAACGGTAAGAATTTGAACCTCTTTTCGTTATGTTTTAACGTTTGAAGTGCTGATATATGTTAAAAGCCTAGTGTATTTGGATGCAATATCTGCCCTTAACCTATCTATTGCTAATCTACCATGACACGGAATATTTCTGTTAACTATGTTTTCCGAATGAGCTTGCAGGAGATTGAACGTTCGGCAAATGAAATTTGTATCGTATTTTCAACATTCGGAAATTCAAATTATTAGATTTTTACTGACGCGAAAGAATTTTCTGTTCTTAAGGAATCTCAAATTAAATATGTTGCCGACTGTGGTGAAGGAGCTGTTAGCGCGCTAGCTACTCCAACGCAAAGGTCTCGGGTTCCAACCCCGGCAAGTCGGAATTGTTCCTGCTAGGGGATGGTTGTATCTTTGTAAATAGCATTAACTTTTTAAGTGGATATAATCGGGATCTTTTTTTTCCATTAGAGAAGCTAATATTATCATTTGCTGTGCGAATTTTTCACTTAAAAGCGAGGTTATATCTTAATTTGAGAAGTTGTCATTTTTTAAGCGGAATTATCCTTTGCTAAGCAAAGCTTTCATTTAAGAATATATGTTACAGTTTTTAGGATTATTATTTACTAAGTGTTAAGCTAAGTTATCGTTTGAGAAGCGGATTTATTATTTCCTAAGCGGAATTATCTCTTAAGAAAAGAAGTTATCACATGCTAAGCTTAGTTATTATATGATAAGCTTAGTAATTGCAACCTTTTAAAAGTAATTGATCCTGGTAATCTTGTTTCATTTGCATGTAACTTTAGCCCTTTTTTACGTATCTAGAATCCCCATTCCTGTTTTTACCATTCCTTGCTTTCCTTCCATTTTTACTTCAATTACTCTCCATTGTTCCTACTATCATAGTCTGATGAATGGACTGTTTTCATTTGTCATATGGTACAGGATACAGAAAAATATATCTCTCATTTTCTTTTGTCCCAGTCTTGATCATGGCTGTGATGAAATGAAAGCTACAAAGGTATGAGTGAATAGTTGTACTGATCAAGGTCTCTCCTTACGGAATGCCAAGAAATGTGTTAATGTCTTTGAAACTGTTATTAAATGTTTTCCTCCTGCATGACTTTTAATGCTAAGAAATAATTTCGAGCTGATTAATGTGTTGGTGAACTGTGGGATGTTCTCTCACTATTAATGGAAAAGGAGTGGATATCGGTCACTAATTATCTGGAAAGGTAAGACAATTTCTATATAGTAAATAAACTTGTGATAACTAAACAAAACTAAATTTATGATAAAACTAATCCAAAGTTTGAAAATTATAATAAATTTTTGAGTGCATTTAAAGCTTCTCTCACAACAGAGATAAAACAAACATGGACGAGACTAGAAAAAGATGGTCAACAAAAGGCATTTTGCCTCTCTTGATAGAGAAGTTCTGCCCATCATGGGACGAAAACTTGAAGATTTCATGTAGAGGGTCTGATCTGACCTCTCATATTGAGTGAGACGTTTGAAAAATCGATGCGCTTTGTAGAAGGCATCTTATTTGTGATAATCGTTGGATGAAGCGATTCCAATGCCTTCCCAATTGGTGATGAGAAAATAAGGTATGTTTTTTTTAAGATTTTAGAATATATTTTTTACGTATTGGTATCTGAATATCATTAGAAAATAATATTTTATGATTAAAATTTTTAAATTGAATATTAATGGTCTCTTTTCTAACCTTTCAGGAATGCGGTGCTTATAAAAACATTGCTGATAAAGGTCTACTGGTTAACGTACCTTAAAATCTCCACCTAAACCTAACTGTGGAAGAGGAAAAAGGGAAAATGCATTGGAATAGAAGCACATTCTAAATTGCTTTGACGACATAAGTCATTCTGTACCTATTGATGTTGACTCAATAACTATCACCTACTACCAAGCTGATATGTGATAGAAATTTATGAACCAGATACTACAGGTTAGTTTTGGAAGGTTCGTGCAGAAGGTCATCTTTAATAATCCAAGGTAACACTATTATCATTTAATAGTTCCTCATTTCAATATAGGTGTAGCACTAAGTATACAAAATTGTAACTGCCTTGTTTAGCTGCCTTGTAAATATCTAACAGGATCTTCTGTTATTAATGGAAGATCAATTGCCATTTATAATTATATTTAATTTATTATATGTTTGTACTATTATTCCTATATACAATATGCACTGAATGTTCCTTAAATAATACCAGAAGCTCCAGAGTGTTCCATCTTGGAAGTAAAGTGGAGAATGGTGGAAATGGACCACTACTGTCTACAGTATGGGACATTCGCTTAAGAGGGACACTACATTGCTGAGTAATTTGATGGAAGAGTGGACGAGGCCTCTCGACGGCTCCTGTGGAGGGCGAAGTAAGTATAACATCAGCCACTGAGTGCTTTAACGGTGGTTGCAGAGTATGATATTATTACATATAGTGTTTTCAATTCATTGTTTTGAAATGCGTCTCTAAGTTTTCCAATACAATTTAAGTCCTACTTATTTCTTTGATCAAGTTTCAATGGTGTTATATCATGTCAATTTAGATACAATATTGCAATTACTGTCAATATGTTCTGTTATACAGGTTGCAATACAATTTCGACAATTTGCTTGAGTCAGCCAATGTCAGCCATCTTAACTAGCATATTTTATAATAGTTAAATGAATATTTCCAATTGGAGATCATGGACGTAGTTTGTGGGATGTATTTCTGGAAATCTGATTTATTTCAATGATCATCCTTGTGGTTACTTTACATTTAAGCTGTCTTTTGGTTTGCTTTGTTGGATCTCGTTTTCTTAAATTCAATGAAATAATGGAAGTGTAAAGTGGCAATGGGTGGTCTGTAACCGAAATTGTTTATATACTTTGAATAGCGATAGAAGATTTTACACATATGCTATTGCAAACATACAATATACAATGTATTTTAGGTTCAATTCCTTTATACTAATTGGATTTTTACTTTCTCTATATTCATAGTATATAAAAAGTATTGTTTACATGAAAAAATTTGACTTCGAGATTTCAACGGAAATACATGTTTTGGGGTCCCAAGAATACGTTCTGACCATTTTTGGAACGATGTCTGCATCCGTGTGTGTGTGCTTGTGGGCGCTCTAACGTGAAAACTATTAGCCATATTAGTACAAAAACTTCACATACATACTGTTGTTTGCTAACAGAGTTGATAACTTTTTGGAGCATATCCTTCAACCGGAATTTGACCTTTTTTTAATCTTGGAGGCAAATTTCCTTTTTTGAGAAATATCTAAAAAATATGAAATTTAGGTATATACTTTTGTTTTAGTAAATTTTTATTTTCTATAAATGCTGTATTAAACATATTTTTCTATCACTGATTGCTAACGAGTTATTTGTGAAATACTGATAAACCGGAAGTAGCTGATTATGTACTTTGTGGGTACTGTAATATGAAAACTATTTGTTTTATCAACGTCAAATTTCATACATAGTACTTGGGTTGGTCTCGTTAGAGTTGATTAGTTTCTGGTTTAAATCGGTTAGCTGGAAGTCGAGCTCTAATTCTCGAGGCTCATTTCTGATTTTTGCAAAATATCTGCATTAATCTGATACTTAGGTATATACAATTATAAAAGTTTAAGAGAATGCAATTAAATATAACTTTTGTGTGAAAGATATTTTTGTATAACTGATTGTTTAGGAGTTATTCATGAAATACTGATCAACGTTAAGTTGCTGATTATCTACTTAAGGAAAAATATGAGACCTAAGTTTTTAAATTTTCATCAGTTATTTATTAATATTATTCTTTTTCAGGTAGGTAATTGCTATTCTTTACTGGCAACATATCCATTTCCAAGAGAACTTGTTATGGGAATTTAATAGGTTCAAAGAAATTCATTGAAATATATTCTGTTTGTATTACTGCTTGTATACAGTCCTTCGGAGCATAGAGTATGCCTAGCTAGTTTGGTTTGAGTACATTAAATTTTTAACACATGCTCCGCACTGCTTTGGGCACAAGGTTATGGGTCGATGATTTAGTAGTAGTTTTTCCACAGGCCATTTAGGGACCTTTGTGTGCAAGGGCAAGTGTGGTCTCGTTCGATTGTTCATCATCGTCCACTTCCATGGCCTCATTGAGGCACTGGTAGCACAAAGTGGTGTATCAAAAATGACTTTTTGATGATTACAAATTAAAGTTAGATCTGTTAATCCATCTCCTATCTATTAAATATAGATATTTCTTAAATTATATAATCACTGACTCACTCATTCATAGGGGATTAAAATTGTAACCATATTTCATAAGTGTCACTGACTTGAATTTTCTTCAACGTATTAGCCATAACGTTTAACCACCAAGAAAAAAACGATTCTTAGCTTCAGTGTCATGTGTTCGATGCTGACTACTATGGAAAAGCAGTGGATATCGGTCACTAATGATCCGGAAAGGTAAGCAAATTTCTATATAGTCAATGAACGTGTGATAACTAAACTAAACTAGCTTTATGGTAAAACTTAATCCAAAGTTTGAAAATTATAATAAATATTTGAGTGCATTTGAAGCTTTATTCGCAGCAGAGATACAATAACCATAGACTGCATTAGAAAGAGATGTTAAATATACGCAGACAACTCGTATGAGCACGCAGAAGAAGATCGTAAGTTTGCATTAGTTAAGGTCAACTTAATGTGGGACTAAGCAATCCTGTACCTATGTTCATTGATCCCGAGCAGCTGGGGACAGAGAAATTAGAAATCTTTGGATGTTGTTGGATAGGAACAGGGAAACTGACTACTTCTTTAATATATTAACAGGACTTTCGAGGTAATGAATCAACATACGGTTAGAGTAAATAGTTTTAAGCCTAGAATACTTTGGAAATATGTAAATAAAATTGGACAAAATTATTCAATTATTTTATAGCCATAATTAACAACTATTGTTTTATAGGTGCCCATATGGAGTGGTCTTCTGGTAACTTCAAAAGAGAGCTACCCTAGCAGAATAAAATTCTCACTATGGAGTGGTGTGATGCCTCCCCCAGGTCGAGAGATTCTGCCCATCGAGTGGGTCTGGGTACCACGTGGTAGGTCTCAAATGAATGGTACCATTTTCAGAATACAGTTCTCTTCAGGGGAGGTGTAACGCCTCTCCTGTTTGAGAGGTTCTGCCCATGGAAAGAGGGTCTGCGTACCTCATGGTATCACTCAATAGAAAGCTACCTTTGGCAAAATAATAATCTCATTGACGATCAGGATTCCAATTGAGATGTTTTGCCCTTCAAGAGTTTCTGGTAGCTATCAAAAGGGAGATACCATTTGCAGATACAATTCTCATCACCGAGAGGCATTTTGCCTCTCTTGGAAGAGAAGTTCTGCCCATTATGGGAATAAAACTTGAGGATTTCATGTAGAGGGTCTGATCTGACCTCTCATGTTCAGTGAGACGTTTTAATAATTGATGTGCTTTGAAGAAGGCATCTTATTTAAGATTATCGTTGGATGGAGGGATTCCAATGCCTTCCCATTTGGTGATGACAAAATAAGGTATGTTTTTCTTAAGATTTTAGAATATATTTTTTAAGTATTGGTATCTGATTATCATTAGAAAATAATAATTTTTATGATTAAAATTTTTTCATTGAATATTAATGGTCTCTTTTCTAACCTTTCAGGATTGGGGTCCTTATAAATACATTATTGATAATGGTCTACTGGTTTACCTACCTTAAAATCTCCACGTATACCTACGTGCTGAGACGTCTGCTGGTCTTCTGGTAACTTCAAAAGAGAGCTACCCAAGCAGAATAAAATTCTCACTATGGAGTGGTGTGATGCCTCCCCCAGGTCGAGAGATTCTGCCCATCGAGTGGGTCTGTGTACCACAGGGTAGCTCTCAAATGAAAATTACCATTTTCAGAATACAGTTCTCTTCAGGGGAGGTGTAACGCCTCTCCTGTTTGAGAGGTTCTGTCCATGGAAAGAGGGTCTGAGTACCTCATGGTATCACTCAATAGAAAGCTACCTTTGGCAAAATAATATTCTCATCGACGATCAGGATTCCGATTGAGATGTTTTGCCCTTCAAGAGTTTCTGGTAGCTATCAAAAGGGAGATACCATTTGCAGATACAATTCTCATCCCCGAGAGGCATTTTGCCTCTCTTGGAAGAGAAGTTCTGCCCATTATGGGAATAAAACTTGAGGATTTCATGTAGAGGGTCTGATCTGACCTCTCATGTTCAGTGAGACGTTTTAATAATTGATGTGCTTTGAAGAAGGCATCTTATTTGATATTATCGTTGGATGGAGGGATTCCAATGCCTTTCCAATTGGTGATGAAAAAATATGGTATGTTTTTCTTAAGTTCTTAGAACATATTTTTTAAGTCTAGGTTTCTGATTATCAATACAAAATATTACTTTTTATGATTAAAACTTTTTAATTGAATATTCATGATCTCTTTTCTAACCTTTCAGAAATGGGGAGCTAATAAATACATTATTGATATAGGTTTGCTGGTGTACCTACCTTAAAATCTCCTCCTAAACCATCCTTTGGAAGAGAAAAATTGTAAAATGCATAGTATCAGAAGCACCTTCTAAATTGCTTTGGCAAGATGAGTCATTCTGTACCTAATGATCTTGACTTAGTAACCATCACCTACTACAAAGCTGAGATGTAGTAGAAATCGATGAACCAGATACTACAGGTTAGTTTGGGAAGGTTCGTGCAGGCTCTCTTCTTGAATAATCTAAGGTAACTCTTATATCATTTAATAGATCCTCATTTCAATATATGTTTATCACTATGCATCCAAAATTGTAATTTCCTTGTTTAATTGCTTTGTAATCATCTAATGTGACCTTAAGCTATTACTTTAATTTAAATTGGCATTTATAATTATAATAAATATATTATGCGTTTGTCCTATTATTCCCATATAGAATATGCACTGAATGTTCCTTAAATAATACCAGAAGCTCCAGAGTGCTGCAGCTTGGGTATAAGGTGGAGAATGGTGGAAATTGATCACTACAGTCTACAGTATGGGACAGTTGCTTAAGAGAGGCACCAAGTTGCCGAGACATTCATTGGAAGAATGTACGAGGCCTTTCGACGGCTCCTGTTTAGGGCAGGGAAGTATAACGGCAGCCACTGAGTGCTTTAAGGGTAGCTGCAGGGTAAGATAATATTACATATATTGTTTTCAATTCATTGTTTTTAAATACGTCTCTTAGTTTTCCAATAAAATGCAAGACCTAATCAATTCTTTGATAAAGTTTGAATGGTGTTATATCATGTCAATTTATGTTTTTAATCGGTAATGATAAGTTAATTGGGTTTCAAGTATGATACAGTGGATTTAGATGGTGTGATGGGGAAAATCGGGAATATTTTTCATAAGCTCTTGCTCCAGTTTGCCTCTGTTGATTTGTTGTGATTTTCCGTTCGTTCCGTTGAAGTACTGTTAAATCCTCTCCTTACAAAATATCGTTGCTCCGGCTTTTCCTTTCACATTGCTCTATGCTAGATCTGGGGATACATGAACATAATGTTCTGGGGAGTTCATAATTTTTTACATATATTGCATGCCTTATTTGAGTTATAATATATATTTAGATACAATACTAACATTACTGTCAATATGTTCTGTTATACAGGTTGCAATACGATTTCGTCAATTTGCTTGAGTCAGCCAATGTCTGCCATCTTAACTAGCAGATTATATAATAGTTATATGAATATTTCCAATTGGAGATCATGGACGAAGTTTGTGGGATATATTTCTGGAAATCTGATTTATTTCAATGATCATCCTTGTGGTTACTTTACATTTAAGCTGTCTTTTGGTTTGCTTTGTTGGATGTCGTTTTCTTAAATTCAATGAATTAATGGAAGTGTAAAGTGGCAATGGGTGGTCTGTTACCGAAATTTTTTATACACTTTGATTAGCGATAGAAGATTTTACACATATGCTATTGCAAACATACAATATACAATGTATTTTAGGTTCAATTCCTTTATACTAATTGGATTTTTACTTTCTCTATATTCATAGTATATAAAAAGTATTGTTTACATGAAAAAATTTGACTTCGAGATTTCAACGGAAATACATGTTTTGGGGTCCCAAGAATACGTTCTGACCATTTTTGGAACGATGTCTGGGTCCATGTGTGTGTGCTTGTGGGCGCTCTAACGTGAAAACTATTAGCCCTATTAGTACAAAAACTTCACATACATACTGTTGTTTGCTAACAGAGTTGATAACTTTTTGGAGCAAATCCTTAAACCGGAATATGACCTTTTTTATTCTTGGAGGCATATTTCCTTTTTTAGAAATATCTAAAAAATATGAAATTTAGGTATATACTTTTGTTTTAGTAAATTTTTATTTTCTATAACTGCTGTATTAAACATATTTTTCTATCACTGTTTGCTAACGAGTTATTTGTGAAATACTGATAAACCGGAAGTATCTGATTATGTACTTTGTGGGTACTGTAATATGAAAACTATTTGTTTTATCAACGTCAAATTTCATACATAGTACTTTGGTTGGTGTCGTTAGAGTTGATTAGTTTCTGGTTTAAATCGGTTAGCTGGAAGTCGAGCTCTAATTCTCGAGGCTCATTTCTGATTTTTGCAAAATATCTGCATTAATCTGATACTTAGGTATATACAATTATAAAAGTTTAAGAGAATGCAATTAAATATAACTTTTGTGTGAAAGATATTTTTGTATAACTGATTGTTTAGGAGTTATTCATGAAATACTGATCAACGTTAAGTTGCTGATTATCTACTTAAGGAAAAATATGAGACCTAAGTTTTTAAATTTTCATCAGTTATTTATTAATATTATTCTTTTTCAGGTAGGTAATTGCTATTCTTTACTGGCAACATATCCATTTCCAAGAGAACTTGTTATGGGAATTTAATAGGTTCAAAGAAATTCATTGAAATATATTCTGTTTGTATTACTGCTTGTATACAGTCCTTCGGAGCATAGAGTATGCCTAGCTAGTTTGGTTTGAGTACATTAAATTTTTAACACATGCTCCGCACTGCTTTGGGCACAAGGTTATGGGTCGATGATTTAGTAGTAGTTTTTCCACAGGCCATTTAGGGACCTTTGTGTGCAAGGGCAAGTGTGGTCTCGTTCGATTGTTCATCATCGTCCACTTCCATGGCCTCATTGAGGCACTGGTAGCACAAAGTGGTGTATCAAAAATGACTTTTTGATGATTACAAATTAAAGTTAGATCTGTTAATCCATCTCCTATCTATTAAATATAGATATTTCTTAAATTATATAATCACTGACTCACTCATTCATAGGGGATTAAAATTGTAACCATATTTCATAAGTGTCACTGACTTGAATTTTCTTCAACGTATTAGCCATAACGTTTAACCACCAAGAAAAAAACGATTCTTAGCTTCAGTGTCATGTGTTCGATGCTGACTACTATGGAAAAGCAGTGGATATCGGTCACTAATGATCCGGAAAGGTAAGCAAATTTCTATATAGTCAATGAACGTGTGATAACTAAACTAAACTAGCTTTATGGTAAAACTTAATCCAAAGTTTGAAAATTATAATAAATATTTGAGTGCATTTGAAGCTTTATTCGCAGCAGAGATACAATAACCATAGACTGCATTAGAAAGAGATGTTAAATATACGCAGACAACTCGTATGAGCACGCAGAAGAAGATCGTAAGTTTGCATTAGTTAAGGTCAACTTAATGTGGGACTAAGCAATCCTGTACCTATGTTCATTGATCCCGAGCAGCTGGGGACAGAGAAATTAGAAATCTTTGGATGTTGTTGGATAGGAACAGGGAAACTGACTACTTCTTTAATATATTAACAGGACTTTCGAGGTAATGAATCAACATACGGTTAGAGTAAATAGTTTTAAGCCTAGAATACTTTGGAAATATGTAAATAAAATTGGACAAAATTATTCAATTATTTTATAGCCATAATTAACAACTATTGTTTTATAGGTGCCCATATGGAGTGGTCTTCTGGTAACTTCAAAAGAGAGCTACCCTAGCAGAATAAAATTCTCACTATGGAGTGGTGTGATGCCTCCCCCAGGTCGAGAGATTCTGCCCATCGAGTGGGTCTGGGTACCACGTGGTAGGTCTCAAATGAATGGTACCATTTTCAGAATACAGTTCTCTTCAGGGGAGGTGTAACGCCTCTCCTGTTTGAGAGGTTCTGCCCATGGAAAGAGGGTCTGCGTACCTCATGGTATCACTCAATAGAAAGCTACCTTTGGCAAAATAATAATCTCATTGACGATCAGGATTCCAATTGAGATGTTTTGCCCTTCAAGAGTTTCTGGTAGCTATCAAAAGGGAGATACCATTTGCAGATACAATTCTCATCACCGAGAGGCATTTTGCCTCTCTTGGAAGAGAAGTTCTGCCCATTATGGGAATAAAACTTGAGGATTTCATGTAGAGGGTCTGATCTGACCTCTCATGTTCAGTGAGACGTTTTAATAATTGATGTGCTTTGAAGAAGGCATCTTATTTAAGATTATCGTTGGATGGAGGGATTCCAATGCCTTCCCATTTGGTGATGACAAAATAAGGTATGTTTTTCTTAAGATTTTAGAATATATTTTTTAAGTATTGGTATCTGATTATCATTAGAAAATAATAATTTTTATGATTAAAATTTTTTCATTGAATATTAATGGTCTCTTTTCTAACCTTTCAGGATTGGGGTCCTTATAAATACATTATTGATAATGGTCTACTGGTTTACCTACCTTAAAATCTCCACGTATACCTACGTGCTGAGACGTCTGCTGGTCTTCTGGTAACTTCAAAAGAGAGCTACCCAAGCAGAATAAAATTCTCACTATGGAGTGGTGTGATGCCTCCCCCAGGTCGAGAGATTCTGCCCATCGAGTGGGTCTGTGTACCACAGGGTAGCTCTCAAATGAAAATTACCATTTTCAGAATACAGTTCTCTTCAGGGGAGGTGTAACGCCTCTCCTGTTTGAGAGGTTCTGTCCATGGAAAGAGGGTCTGAGTACCTCATGGTATCACTCAATAGAAAGCTACCTTTGGCAAAATAATATTCTCATCGACGATCAGGATTCCGATTGAGATGTTTTGCCCTTCAAGAGTTTCTGGTAGCTATCAAAAGGGAGATACCATTTGCAGATACAATTCTCATCCCCGAGAGGCATTTTGCCTCTCTTGGAAGAGAAGTTCTGCCCATTATGGGAATAAAACTTGAGGATTTCATGTAGAGGGTCTGATCTGACCTCTCATGTTCAGTGAGACGTTTTAATAATTGATGTGCTTTGAAGAAGGCATCTTATTTGATATTATCGTTGGATGGAGGGATTCCAATGCCTTTCCAATTGGTGATGAAAAAATATGGTATGTTTTTCTTAAGTTCTTAGAACATATTTTTTAAGTCTAGGTTTCTGATTATCAATACAAAATATTACTTTTTATGATTAAAACTTTTTAATTGAATATTCATGATCTCTTTTCTAACCTTTCAGAAATGGGGAGCTAATAAATACATTATTGATATAGGTTTGCTGGTGTACCTACCTTAAAATCTCCTCCTAAACCATCCTTTGGAAGAGAAAAATTGTAAAATGCATAGTATCAGAAGCACCTTCTAAATTGCTTTGGCAAGATGAGTCATTCTGTACCTAATGATCTTGACTTAGTAACCATCACCTACTACAAAGCTGAGATGTAGTAGAAATCGATGAACCAGATACTACAGGTTAGTTTGGGAAGGTTCGTGCAGGCTCTCTTCTTGAATAATCTAAGGTAACTCTTATATCATTTAATAGATCCTCATTTCAATATATGTTTATCACTATGCATCCAAAATTGTAATTTCCTTGTTTAATTGCTTTGTAATCATCTAATGTGACCTTAAGCTATTACTTTAATTTAAATTGGCATTTATAATTATAATAAATATATTATGCGTTTGTCCTATTATTCCCATATAGAATATGCACTGAATGTTCCTTAAATAATACCAGAAGCTCCAGAGTGCTGCAGCTTGGGTATAAGGTGGAGAATGGTGGAAATTGATCACTACAGTCTACAGTATGGGACAGTTGCTTAAGAGAGGCACCAAGTTGCCGAGACATTCATTGGAAGAATGTACGAGGCCTTTCGACGGCTCCTGTTTAGGGCAGGGAAGTATAACGGCAGCCACTGAGTGCT
This sequence comes from Sympetrum striolatum, assembly GCA_947579665.1. Lineage (NCBI taxonomy): Eukaryota > Metazoa > Arthropoda > Insecta > Odonata > Libellulidae > Sympetrum > Sympetrum striolatum. The sequence continues at coordinate 4,323,089 of OX388351.1, forward strand.
TTAAGGGTAGCTGCAGGGTAAGATAATATTACATATATTGTTTTCAATTCATTGTTTTTAAATACGTCTCTTAGTTTTCCAATAAAATGCAAGACCTAATCAATTCTTTGATAAAGTTTGAATGGTGTTATATCATGTCAATTTATGTTTTTAATCGGTAATGATAAGTTAATTGGGTTTCAAGTATGATACAGTGGATTTAGATGGTGTGATGGGGAAAATCGGGAATATTTTTCATAAGCTCTTGCTCCAGTTTGCCTCTGTTGATTTGTTGTGATTTTCCGTTCGTTCCGTTGAAGTACTGTTAAATCCTCTCCTTACAAAATATCGTTGCTCCGGCTTTTCCTTTCACATTGCTCTATGCTAGATCTGGGGATACATGAACATAATGTTCTGGGGAGTTCATAATTTTTTTACATATATTGCATGCCTTATTTGAGTTATAATATATATTTAGATACAATACTAACATTACTGTCAATATGTTCTGTTATACAGGTTGCAATACGATTTCGTCAATTTGCTTGAGTCAGCCAATGTCTGCCATCTTAACTAGCAGATTATATAATAGTTATATGAATATTTCCAATTGGAGATCATGGACGAAGTTTGTGGGATATATTTCTGGAAATCTGATTTATTTCAATGATCATCCTTGTGGTTACTTTACATTTAAGCTGTCTTTTGGTTTGCTTTGTTGGATGTCGTTTTCTTAAATTCAATGAATTAATGGAAGTGTAAAGTGGCAATGGGTGGTCTGTTACCGAAATTTTTTATACACTTTGATTAGCGATAGAAGATTTTACACATATGCTATTGCAAACATACAATATACAATGTATTTTAGGTTCAATTCCTTTATACTAATTGGATTTTTACTTTCTCTATATTCATAGTATATAAAAAGTATTGTTTACATGAAAAAATTTGACTTCGAGATTTCAACGGAAATACATGTTTTGGGGTCCCAAGAATACGTTCTGACCATTTTTGGAACGATGTCTGGGTCCATGTGTGTGTGCTTGTGGGCGCTCTAACGTGAAAACTATTAGCCCTATTAGTACAAAAACTTCACATACATACTGTTGTTTGCTAACAGAGTTGATAACTTTTTGGAGCAAATCCTTAAACCGGAATATGACCTTTTTTATTCTTGGAGGCATATTTCCTTTTTTAGAAATATCTAAAAAATATGAAATTTAGGTATATACTTTTGTTTTAGTAAATTTTTATTTTCTATAACTGCTGTATTAAACATATTTTTCTATCACTGTTTGCTAACGAGTTATTTGTGAAATACTGATAAACCGGAAGTATCTGATTATGTACTTTGTGGGTACTGTAATATGAAAACTATTTGTTTTATCAACGTCAAATTTCATACATAGTACTTTGGTTGGTGTCGTTAGAGTTGATTAGTTTCTGGTTTAAATCGGTTAGCTGGAAGTCGAGCTCTAATTCTCGAGGCTCATTTCTGATTTTTGCAAAATATCTGCATTAATCTGATACTTAGGTATATACAATTATTTATAAAAGTTTAAGAGAATGCAATTAAATATAACTTTTGTGTGAAAGATATTTTTGTATAACTGATTGTTTAGGAGTTATTCATGAAATACTGATCAACGGGGAGTTGCTGATTATCTACTTAAGGAAAAATATGAGACCTAAGTTTTTAAATTTTCATCAGTTATTTATTAATATTATTCTTTTTCAGGTAGGTAATGGCTATTCTTTACTGGCAACATATCCATTTCCAATAGAAATTGTTATGGGAATTTAATAGGTTCAAAGAAATTCATTGAAATATATTCTGTTTTTATACAGTCCTTCGGAGCATAGAGTATGCCTAGCTAGTTTGGTTTGAGTACATTAAATTTTTAACACATGCTCCGCACTGCTTTGGGCACAAGGTTATGGGTCGATTATTTAGTAGTAGTTTTTCCACAGGCCATTTAGGGAACTTTGTGTGCAAGGGCAAGTGTGGTCTCGTTCGATTGTTCATCATCGTCCACTTCCATGGCCTCATTGAGGCACTGGTAGCACAAAGTGGTGTATCAAAAATGACTTTATGATGATTACAAATTAAAGTTAGATCTGTTAATCCATCTCCTATCTATTAAATATTGCTATTTCTTAAATTATATAATCACTGACTCACTCATTCATAGGGGATTAAAATTGTAACCATATTTCATAAGTGTCACTGACTTGAATTTTCTTCAACGTATTAGCCATAACGTTTAACCACCAAGAAAAAAACGATTCTTAGCTTCAGTGTCATGTGTTCGATGCTGACTACTATGGAAAAGCAGTGGATATCGGTCACTAATGATCCGGAAAGGTAAGCAAATTACTATATAATTCAATGAACGTGTGATAACTAAACTAAACTAGCTTTATGGTAAAACTTAATCCAAAGTTTGAAAATTATAATAAATATTTGAGTGCATTTGAAGCTTTATTCGCAGCAGAGATACAATAACCATAGACTGCATTAGAAAGAGATGTTAAATATACGCAGACAACTCGTATGAGCACGCAGAAGAAGATCGTAAGTTTGCATTAGTTAAGGTCAACTTAATGTGGGACTAAGCAATCCTGTACCTATGTTCATTGATCCCGAGCAGCTGGGGACAGAGAAATTAGAAATCTTTGGATGTTGTTGGATAGGAACAGGGAAACTGACTACTTCTTTAATATATTAACAGGACTTTCGAGGTAATGAATCAACATACGGTTAGAGTGAATAGTTTTAAGCCTAGAATACTTTGGAAATATGTAAATAAAATTGGACAAAATTATTCAATTATTTTATAGCCATAATTAACAACTATTGTTTTATAGGTGCCCATATGGAGTGGTCTTCTGGTAACTTCAAAAGAGAGCTACCCTAGCAGAATAAAATTCTCACTATGGAGTGGTGTGATGCCTCCCCCAGGTCGAGAGATTCTGCCCATCGAGTGGGTCTGGGTACCACGTGGTAGGTCTCAAATGAATGGTACCATTTTCAGAATACAGTTCTCTTCAGGGGAGGTGTAACGCCTCTCCTGTTTGAGAGGTTCTGTCCATGGAAAGAGGGTCTGCGTACCTCATGGTATCACTCAATAGAAAGCTACCTTTGGCAAAATAATAATCTCATTGACGATCAGGATTCCAATTGAGATGTTTTGCCCTTCAAGAGTTTCTGGTAGCTATCAAAAGGGAGATACCATTTGCAGATACAATTCTCATCACCGAGAGGCATTTTGCCTCTCTTGGAAGAGAAGTTCTGCCCATTATGGGAATAAAACTTGAGGATTTCATGTAGAGGGTCTGATCTGACCTCTCATGTTCAGTGAGACGTTTTAATAATTGATGTGCTTTGAAGAAGGCATCTTATTTAAGATTATCGTTGGATGGAGGGATTCCAATGCCTTCCCATTTGGTGATGACAAAATAAGGTATGTTTTTCTTAAGATTTTAGAATATATTTTTTAAGTATTGGTATCTGATTATCATTAGAAAATAATAATTTTTATGATTAAAATTTTTTCATTGAATATTAATGGTCTCTTTTCTAACTTTTCAGGATTGGGGTCCTTATAAATACATTATTGATAATGGTCTACTGGTTTACCTACCTTAAAATCTCCACGTATACCTACGTGCTGAGACGTCTGCTGGTCTTCTGGTAACTTCAAAAGAGAGCTACCCAAGCAGAATAAAATTCTCACTATGGAGTGGTGTGATGCCTCCCCCAGGTCGAGAGATTCTGCCCATCGAGTGGGTCTGTGTACCACAGGGTAGCTCTCAAATGAAAATTACCATTTTCAGAATACAGTTCTCTTCAGGGGAGGTGTAACGCCTCTCCTGTTTGAGAGGTTCTGCCCATGGAAAGAGGGTCTGAGTACCTCATGGTATCACTCAATAGAAAGCTACCTTTGGCAAAATAATATTCTCATCGACGATCAGGATTCCGATTGAGATGTTTTGCCCTTCAAGAGTTTCTGGTAGCTATCAAAAGGGAGATACCATTTGCAGATACAATTCTCATCCCCGAGAGGCATTTTGCCTCTCTTGGAAGAGAAGTTCTGCCCATTATGGGAATAAAACTTGAGGATTTCATGTAGAGGGTCTGATCTGACCTCTCATGTTCAGTGAGACGTTTTAATAATTGATGTGCTTTGAAGAAGGCATCTTATTTGATATTATCGTTGGATGGAGGGATTCCAATGCCTTTCCAATTGGTGATGAAAAAATATGGTATGTTTTTCTTAAGTTCTTAGAACATATTTTTTAAGTCTAGGTTTCTGATTATCAATACAAAATATTACTTTTTATGATTAAAACTTTTTAATTGAATATTCATGATCTCTTTTCTAACCTTTCAGAAATGGGGAGCTAATAAATACATTATTGATATAGGTTTGCTGGTGTACCTACCTTAAAATCTCCTCCTAAACCATCCTTTGGAAGAGAAAAATTGTAAAATGCATAGTATCAGAAGCACCTTCTAAATTGCTTTGGCAAGATGAGTCATTCTGTACCTAATGATCTTGACTTAGTAACCATCACCTACTACAAAGCTGAGATGTAGTAGAAATCGATGAACCAGATACTACAGGTTAGTTTGGGAAGGTTCGTGCAGGCTCTCTTCTTGAATAATCTAAGGTAACTCTTATATCATTTAATAGATCCTCATTTCAATATATGTTTATCACTATGCATCCAAAATTGTAATTTCCTTGTTTAATTGCTTTGTAATCATCTAATGTGACCTTAAGCTATTACTTTAATTTAAATTGGCATTTATAATTATAATAAATATATTATGCGTTTGTCCTATTATTCCCATATAGAATATGCACTGAATGTTCCTTAAATAATACCAGAAGCTCCAGAGTGCTGCAGCTTGGGTATAAGGTGGAGAATGGTGGAAATTGATCACTACAGTCTACAGTATGGGACAGTTGCTTAAGAGAGGCACCAAGTTGCCGAGACATTCATTGGAAGAATGTACGAGGCCTTTCGACGGCTCCTGTTTAGGGCAGGGAAGTATAACGGCAGCCACTGAGTGCTTTAAGGGTAGCTGCAGGGTAAGATAATATTACTTATATTGTTTTCAATTCATTGTTTTTAAATACGTCTCTTAGTTTTCCAATAAAATGCAAGACCTAATCAATTCTTTGATAAAGTTTGAATGGTGTTATATCATGTCAATTTATGTTTTTAATCGGTAATGATAAGTTAATTGGGTTTCAAGTATGATACAGTGGATTTAGATGGTGTGATGGGGAAAATCGGGAATATTTTTCATAAGCTCTTGCTCCAGTTTGCCTCTGTTGATTTGTTGTGATTTTCCGTTCGTTCCGTTGAAGTACTGTTAAATCCTCTCCTTACAAAATATCGTTGCTCCGGCTTTTCCTTTCACATTGCTCTATGGATCTGGGGATACATGAACATAATGTTCTGGGGAGTTCATAATTTTTTTACATATATTGCATGCCTTATTTGAGTTATAATATATATTTAGATACAATACTAACATTACTGTCAATATGTTCTGTTATACAGGTTGCAATACGATTTCGTCAATTTGCTTGAGTCAGCCAATGTCTGCCATCTTAACTAGCAGATTATATAATAGTTATATGAATATTTCCAATTGGAGATCATGGACGAAGTTTGTGGGATATATTTCTGGAAATCTGATTTATTTCAATGATCATCCTTGTGGTTACTTTACATTTAAGCTGTCTTTTGGTTTGCTTTGTTGGATGTCGTTTTCTTAAATTCAATGAATTAATGGAAGTGTAAAGTGGCAATGGGTGGTCTGTTACCGAAATTTTTTATACACTTTGATTAGCGATAGAAGATTTTACACATATGCTATTGCAAACATACAATATACAATGTATTTTAGGTTCAATTCCTTTATACTAATTGGATTTTTACTTTCTCTATATTCATAGTATATAAAAAGTATTGTTTACATGAAAAAATTTGACTTCGAGATTTCAACGGAAATACATGTTTTGGGGTCCCAAGAATACGTTCTGACCATTTTTGGAACGATGTCTGGGTCCATGTGTGTGTGCTTGTGGGCGCTCTAACGTGAATACTATTAGCCCTATTAGTACAAAAACTTCACATACATACTGTTGTTTGCTAACAGAGTTGATAACTTTTTGGAGCAAATCCTTAAACCGGAACTTGACCTTTTTTATTCTTGGAGGCATATTTCCTTTTTTGAGAAATATCTAAAAAATATGAAATTTAGGTATATACTTTTGTTTTAGTAAATTTTTATTTTCTATAACTGCTGTATTAAACATATTTTTCTATCACTGTTTGCTAAAGAGTTATTTGTGAAATACTGATAAACCGGAAGTATCTGATTATGTACTTTGTGGGTACTGTAATATGAAAACTATTTGTTTTATCAACGTCAAATTTCATACATAGTACTTTGGTTGGTGTCGTTAGAGTTGATTAGTTTCTGGTTTAAATCGGTTAGCTGGAAGTCGAGCTCTAATTCTCGAGGCTCATTTCTGATTTTTGCAAAATATCTGCATTAATCTGATACTTAGGTATATACAATTATTTATAAAAGTTTAAGAGAATGCAATTAAATATAACTTTTGTGTGAAAGATATTTTTGTATAACTGATTGTTTAGGAGTTATTCATGAAATACTGATCAACGGGGAGTTGCTGATTATCTACTTAAGGAAAAATATGAGACCTAAGTTTTTAAATTTTCATCAGTTATTTATTAATATTATTCTTTTTCAGGTAGGTAATTGCTATTCTTTACTGGCAACATATCCATTTCCAATAGAGCTTGTTATGGGAATTTAATAGGTTCAAAGAAATTCATTGAAATATATTCTGTTTTTATACAGTCCTTCGGAGCATAGAGTATGCCTAGCTAGTTTGGTTTGAGTACATTAAATTTTTAACACATGCTCCGCACTGCTTTGGGCACAAGGTTATGGGTCGATTATTTAGTAGTAGTTTTTCCACAGGCCATTTAGGGAACTTTGTGTGCAAGGGCAAGTGTGGTCTCGTTCGATTGTTCATCATCGTCCACTTCCATGGCCTCATTGAGGCACTGGTAGCACAAAGTGGTGTATCAAAAATGACTTTATGATGATTACAAATTAAAGTTAGATCTGTTAATCCATCTCCTATCTATTAAATATAGATATTTCTTAAATTATATAATCACTGACTCACTCATTCATAGGGGATTAAAATTGTAACCATATTTCATAAGTATCACTGACTTGAATTTTCTTCAACGTATTAGCCATAACGTTTAACCACCAAGAAAAAAACGATTCTTAGCTTCAGTGTCATGTGTTCGATGCTGACTACTATGGAAAAGCAGTGGATATCGGTCACTAATGATCCGGAAAGGTAAGCAAATTTCTATATAGTCAATGAACGTGTGATAACTAAACTAAACTAGCTTTATGGTAAAACTTAATCCAAAGTTTGAAAATTATAATAAATATTTGAGTGCATTTGAAGCTTTATTCGCAGCAGAGATACAATAACCATAGACTGCATTAGAAAGAGATGTTAAATATACGCAGACAACTCGTATGAGCACGCAGAAGAAGATCGTAAGTTTGCATTAGTTAAGGTCAACTTAATGTGGGACTAAGCAATCCTGTACCTATGTTCATTGATCCCGAGCAGCTGGGGACAGAGAAATTAGAAATCTTTGGATGTTGTTGGATAGGAACAGGGAAACTGACTACTTCTTTAATATATTAACAGGACTTTCGAGGTAATGAATCAACATACGGTTAGAGTAAATAGTTTTAAGCCTAGAATACTTTGGAAATATGTAAATAAAATTGGACAAAATTATTCAATTATTTTATAGCCATAATTAACAACTATTGATTTATAGGTGCCCATATGGAGTGGTCTTCTGGTAACTTCAAAAGAGAGCTACCCTAGCAGAATAAAATTCTCACTATGGAGTGGTGTGATGCCTCCCCCAGGTCGAGAGATTCTGCCCATCGAGTGGGTCTGGGTACCACGTGGTAGGTCTCAAATGAATGGTACCATTTTCAGAATACAGTTCTCTTCAGGGGAGGTGTAACGCCTCTCCTGTTTGAGAGGTTCTGCCCATGGAAAGAGGGTCTGCGTACCTCATGGTATCACTCAATAGAAAGCTACCTTTGGCAAAATAATAATCTCATTGACGATCAGGATTCCAATTGAGATGTTTTGCCCTTCAAGAGTTTCTGGTAGCTATCAAAAGGGAGATACCATTTGCAGATACAATTCTCATCACCGAGAGGCATTTTGCCTCTCTTGGAAGAGAAGTTCTGCCCATTATGGGAATAAAACTTGAGGATTTCATGTAGAGGGTCTGATCTGACCTCTCATGTTCAGTGAGACGTTTTAATAATTGATGTGCTTTGAAGAAGGCATCTTATTTAAGATTATCGTTGGATGGAGGGATTCCAATGCCTTCCCATTTGGTGATGACAAAATAAGGTATGTTTTTCTTAAGATTTTAGAATATATTTTTTAAGTATTGGTATCTGATTATCATTAGAAAATAATAATTTTTATGATTAAAATTTTTTCATTGAATATTAATGGTCTCTTTTCTAACCTTTCAGGATTGGGGTCCTTATAAATACATTATTGATAATGGTCTACTGGTTTACCTACCTTAAAATCTCCACGTATACCTACGTGCTGAGACGTCTGCTGGTCTTCTGGTAACTTCAAAAGAGAGCTACCCAAGCAGAATAAAATTCTCACTATGGAGTGGTGTGATGCCTCCCCCAGGTCGAGAGATTCTGCCCATCGAGTGGGTCTGTGTACCACAGGGTAGCTCTCAAATGAAAATTACCATTTTCAGAATACAGTTCTCTTCAGGGGAGGTGTAACGCCTCTCCTGTTTGAGAGGTTCTGCCCATGGAAAGAGGGTCTGAGTACCTCATGGTATCACTCAATAGAAAGCTACCTTTGGCAAAATAATATTCTCATCGACGATCAGGATTCCGATTGAGATGTTTTGCCCTTCAAGAGTTTCTGGTAGCTATCAAAAGGGAGATACCATTTGCAGATACAATTCTCATCCCCGAGAGGCATTTTGCCTCTCTTGGAAGAGAAGTTCTGCCCATTATGGGAATAAAACTTGAGGATTTCATGTAGAGGGTCTGATCTGACCTCTCATGTTCAGTGAGACGTTTTAATAATTGATGTGCTTTGAAGAAGGCATCTTATTTGATATTATCGTTGGATGGAGGGATTCCAATGCCTTTCCAATTGGTGATGAAAAAATATGGTATGTTTTTCTTAAGTTCTTAGAACATATTTTTTAAGTCTAGGTTTCTGATTATCAATACAAAATATTACTTTTTATGATTAAAACTTTTTAATTGAATATTCATGATCTCTTTTCTAACCTTTCAGAAATGGGGAGCTAATAAATACATTATTGATATAGGTTTGCTGGTGTACCTACCTTAAAATCTCCTCCTAAACCATCCTTTGGAAGAGAAAAATTGTAAAATGCATAGTATCAGAAGCACCTTCTAAATTGCTTTGGCAAGATGAGTCATTCTGTACCTAATGATCTTGACTTAGTAACCATCACCTACTACAAAGCTGAGATGTAGTAGAAATCGATGAACCAGATACTACAGGTTAGTTTGGGAAGGTTCGTGCAGGCTCTCTTCTTGAATAATCTAAGGTAACTCTTATATCATTTAATAGATCCTCATTTCAATATATGTTTATCACTATGCATCCAAAATTGTAATTTCCTTGTTTAATTGCTTTGTAATCATCTAATGTGACCTTAAGCTATTACTTTAATTTAAATTGGCATTTATAATTATAATAAATATATTATGCGTTTGTCCTATTATTCCCATATAGAATATGCACTGAATGTTCCTTAAATAATACCAGAAGCTCCAGAGTGCTGCAGCTTGGGTATAAGGTGGAGAATGGTGGAAATTGATCACTACAGTCTACAGTATGGGACAGTTGCTTAAGAGAGGCACCAAGTTGCCGAGACATTCATTGGAAGAATGTACGAGGCCTTTCGACGGCTCCTGTTTAGGGCAGGGAAGTATAACGGCAGCCACTGAGTGCTTTAAGGGTAGCTGCAGGGTAAGATAATATTACATATATTGTTTTCAATTCATTGTTTTTAAATACGTCTCTTAGTTTTCCAATAAAATGCAAGACCTAATCAATTCTTTGATAAAGTTTGAATGGTGTTATATCATGTCAATTTATGTTTTTAATCGGTAATGATAAGTTAATTGGGTTTCAAGTATGATACAGTGGATTTAGATGGTGTGATGGGGAAAATCGGGAATATTTTTCATAAGCTCTTGCTCCAGTTTGCCTCTGTTGATTTGTTGTGATTTTCCGTTCGTTCCGTTGAAGTACTGTTAAATCCTCTCCTTACAAAATATCGTTGCTCCGGCTTTTCCTTTCACATTGCTCTATGCTAGATCTGGGGATACATGAACATAATGTTCTGGGGAGTTCATAATTTTTTTACATATATTGCATGCCTTATTTGAGTTATAATATATATTTAGATACAATACTAACATTACTGTCAATATGTTCTGTTATACAGGTTGCAATACGATTTCGTCAATTTGCTTGAGTCAGCCAATGTCTGCCATCTTAACTAGCAGATTATATAATAGTTATATGAATATTTCCAATTGGAGATCATGGACGAAGTTTGTGGGATATATTTCTGGAAATCTGATTTATTTCAATGATCATCCTTGTGGTTACTTTACATTTAAGCTGTCTTTTGGTTTGCTTTGTTGGATGTCGTTTTCTTAAATTCAATGAATTAATGGAAGTGTAAAGTGGCAATGGGTGGTCTGTTACCGAAATTTTTTATACACTTTGATTAGCGATAGAAGATTTTACACATATGCTATTGCAAACATACAATATACAATGTATTTTAGGTTGAATTCCTTTATACTAATTGGATTTTTACTTTCTCTATATTCATAGTATATAAAAAGTATTGTTTACATGAAAAAATTTGACTTCGAGATTTCAACGGAAATACATGTTTTGGGGTCCCAAGAATACGTTCTGACCATTTTTGGAACGATGTCTGGGTCCATGTGTGTGTGCTTGTGGGCGCTCTAACGTGAAAACTATTAGCCCTATTAGTACAAAAACTTCACATACATACTGTTGTTTGCTAACAGAGTTGATAACTTTTTGGAGCAAATCCTTAAACCGGAATATGACCTTTTTTATTCTTGGAGGCATATTTCCTTTTTTAGAAATATCTAAAAAATATGAAATTTAGGTATATACTTTTGTTTTAGTAAATTTTTATTTTCTATAACTGCTGTATTAAACATATTTTTCTATCACTGTTTGCTAACGAGTTATTTGTGAAATACTGATAAACCGGAAGTATCTGATTATGTACTTTGTGGGTACTGTAATATGAAAACTATTTGTTTTATCAACGTCAAATTTCATACATAGTACTTTGGTTGGTGTCGTTAGAGTTGATTAGTTTCTGGTTTAAATCGGTTAGCTGGAAGTCGAGCTCTAATTCTCGAGGCTCATTTCTGATTTTTGCAAAATATCTGCATTAATCTGATACTTAGGTATATACAATTATTTATAAAAGTTTAAGAGAATGCAATTAAATATAACTTTTGTGTGAAAGATATTTTTGTATAACTGATTGTTTAGGAGTTATTCATGAAATACTGATCAACGGGGAGTTGCTGATTATCTACTTAAGGAAAAATATGAGACCTAAGTTTTTAAATTTTCATCAGTTATTTATTAATATTATTCTTTTTCAGGTAGGTAATGGCTATTCTTTACTGGCAACATATCCATTTCCAATAGAAATTGTTATGGGAATTTAATAGGTTCAAAGAAATTCATTGAAATATATTCTGTTTTTATACAGTCCTTCGGAGCATAGAGTATGCCTAGCTAGTTTGGTTTGAGTACATTAAATTTTTAACACATGCTCCGCACTGCTTTGGGCACAAGGTTATGGGTCGATTATTTAGTAGTAGTTTTTCCACAGGCCATTTAGGGAACTTTGTGTGCAAGGGCAAGTGTGGTCTCGTTCGATTGTTCATCATCGTCCACTTCCATGGCCTCATTGAGGCACTGGTAGCACAAAGTGGTGTATCAAAAATGACTTTATGATGATTACAAATTAAAGTTAGATCTGTTAATCCATCTCCTATCTATTAAATATTGCTATTTCTTAAATTATATAATCACTGACTCACTCATTCATAGGGGATTAAAATTGTAACCATATTTCATAAGTGTCACTGACTTGAATTTTCTTCAACGTATTAGCCATAACGTTTAACCACCAAGAAAAAAACGATTCTTAGCTTCAGTGTCATGTGTTCGATGCTGACTACTATGGAAAAGCAGTGGATATCGGTCACTAATGATCCGGAAAGGTAAGCAAATTACTATATAATTCAATGAACGTGTGATAACTAAACTAAACTAGCTTTATGGTAAAACTTAATCCAAAGTTTGAAAATTATAATAAATATTTGAGTGCATTTGAAGCTTTATTCGCAGCAGAGATACAATAACCATAGACTGCATTAGAAAGAGATGTTAAATATACGCAGACAACTCGTATGAGCACGCAGAAGAAGATCGTAAGTTTGCATTAGTTAAGGTCAACTTAATGTGGGACTAAGCAATCCTGTACCTATGTTCATTGATCCCGAGCAGCTGGGGACAGAGAAATTAGAAATCTTTGGATGTTGTTGGATAGGAACAGGGAAACTGACTACTTCTTTAATATATTAACAGGACTTTCGAGGTAATGAATCAACATACGGTTAGAGTGAATAGTTTTAAGCCTAGAATACTTTGGAAATATGTAAATAAAATTGGACAAAATTATTCAATTATTTTATAGCCATAATTAACAACTATTGTTTTATAGGTGCCCATATGGAGTGGTCTTCTGGTAACTTCAAAAGAGAGCTACCCTAGCAGAATAAAATTCTCACTATGGAGTGGTGTGATGCCTCCCCCAGGTCGAGAGATTCTGCCCATCGAGTGGGTCTGGGTACCACGTGGTAGGTCTCAAATGAATGGTACCATTTTCAGAATACAGTTCTCTTCAGGGGAGGTGTAACGCCTCTCCTGTTTGAGAGGTTCTGCCCATGGAAAGAGGGTCTGCGTACCTCATGGTATCACTCAATAGAAAGCTACCTTTGGCAAAATAATAATCTCATTGACGATCAGGATTCCAATGGAGATGTTTTGCCCTTCAAGAGTTTCTGGTAGCTATCAAAAGGGAGATACCATTTGCAGATACAATTCTCATCACCGAGAGGCATTTTGCCTCTCTTGGAAGAGAAGTTCTGCCCATTATGGGAATAAAACTTGAGGATTTCATGTAGAGGGTCTGATCTGACCTCTCATGTTCAGTGAGACGTTTTAATAATTGATGTGCTTTGAAGAAGGCATCTTATTTAAGATTATCGTTGGATGGAGGGATTCCAATGCCTTCCCATTTGGTGATGACAAAATAAGGTATGTTTTTCTTAAGATTTTAGAATATATTTTTTAAGTATTGGTATCTGATTATCATTAGAAAATAATAATTTTTATGATTAAAATTTTTTCATTGAATATTAATGGTCTCTTTTCTAACTTTTCAGGATTGGGGTCCTTATAAATACATTATTGATAATGGTCTACTGGTTTACCTACCTTAAAATCTCCACGTATACCTACGTGCTGAGACGTCTGCTGGTCTTCTGGTAACTTCAAAAGAGAGCTACCCAAGCAGAATAAAATTCTCACTATGGAGTGGTGTGATGCCTCCCCCAGGTCGAGAGATTCTGCCCATCGAGTGGGTCTGTGTACCACAGGGTAGCTCTCAAATGAAAATTACCATTTTCAGAATACAGTTCTCTTCAGGGGAGGTGTAACGCCTCTCCTGTTTGAGAGGTTCTTCCCATGGAAAGAGGGTCTGAGTACCTCATGGTATCACTCAATAGAAAGCTACCTTTGGCAAAATAATATTCTCATCGACGATCAGGATTCCGATTGAGATGTTTTGCCCTTCAAGAGTTTCTGGTAGCTATCAAAAGGGAGATACCATTTGCAGATACAATTCTCATCCCCGAGAGGCATTTTGCCTCTCTTGGAAGAGAAGTTCTGCCCATTATGGGAATAAAACTTGAGGATTTCATGTAGAGGGTCTGATCTGACCTCTCATGTTCAGTGAGACGTTTTAATAATTGATGTGCTTTGAAGAAGGCATCTTATTTGATATTATCGTTGGATGGAGGGATTCCAATGCCTTTCCAATTGGTGATGAAAAAATATGGTATGTTTTTCTTAAGTTCTTAGAACATATTTTTTAAGTCTAGGTTTCTGATTATCAATACAAAATATTACTTTTTATGATTAAAACTTTTTAATTGAATATTCATGATCTCTTTTCTAACCTTTCAGAAATGGGGAGCTAATAAATACATTATTGATATAGGTTTGCTGGTGTACCTACCTTAAAATCTCCTCCTAAACCATCCTTTGGAAGAGAAAAATTGTAAAATGCATAGTATCAGAAGCACCTTCTAAATTGCTTTGGCAAGATGAGTCATTCTGTACCTAATGATCTTGACTTAGTAACCATCACCTACTACAAAGCTGAGATGTAGTAGAAATCGATGAACCAGATACTACAGGTTAGTTTGGGAAGGTTCGTGCAGGCTCTCTTCTTGAATAATCTAAGGTAACTCTTATATCATTTAATAGATCCTCATTTCAATATATGTTTATCACTATGCATCCAAAATTGTAATTTCCTTGTTTAATTGCTTTGTAATCATCTAATGTGACCTTAAGCTATTACTTTAATTTAAATTGGCATTTATAATTATAATAAATATATTATGCGTTTGTCCTATTATTCCCATATAGAATATGCACTGAATGTTCCTTAAATAATACCAGAAGCTCCAGAGTGCTGCAGCTTGGGTATAAGGTGGAGAATGGTGGAAATTGATCACTACAGTCTACAGTATGGGACAGTTGCTTAAGAGAGGCACCAAGTTGCCGAGACATTCATTGGAAGAATGTACGAGGCCTTTCGACGGCTCCTGTTTAGGGCAGGGAAGTATAACGGCAGCCACTGAGTGCTTTAAGGGTAGCTGCAGGGTAAGATAATATTACATATATTGTTTTCAATTCATTGTTTTTAAATACGTCTCTTAGTTTTCCAATAAAATGCAAGACCTAATCAATTCTTTGATAAAGTTTGAATGGTGTTATATCATGTCAATTTATGTTTTTAATCGGTAATGATAAGTTAATTGGGTTTCAAGTATGATACAGTGGATTTAGATGGTGTGATGGGGAAAATCGGGAATATTTTTCATAAGCTCTTGCTCCAGTTTGCCTCTGTTGATTTGTTGTGATTTTCCGTTCGTTCCGTTGAAGTACTGTTAAATCCTCTCCTTACAAAATATCGTTGCTCCGGCTTTTCCTTTCACATTGCTCTATGCTAGATCTGGGGATACATGAACATAATGTTCTGGGGAGTTCATAATTTTTTTACATATATTGCATGCCTTATTTGAGTTATAATATATATTTAGATACAATACTAACATTACTGTCAATATGTTCTGTTATACAGGTTGCAATACGATTTCGTCAATTTGCTTGAGTCAGCCAATGTCTGCCATCTTAACTAGCAGATTATATAATAGTTATATGAATATTTCCAATTGGAGATCATGGACGAAGTTTGTGGGATATATTTCTGGAAATCTGATTTATTTCAATGATCATCCTTGTGGTTACTTTACATTTAAGCTGTCTTTTGGTTTGCTTTGTTGGATGTCGTTTTCTTAAATTCAATGAATTAATGGAAGTGTAAAGTGGCAATGGGTGGTCTGTTACCGAAATTTTTTATACACTTTGATTAGCGATAGAAGATTTTACACATATGCTATTGCAAACATACAATATACAATGTATTTTAGGTTCAATTCCTTTATACTAATTGGATTTTTACTTTCTCTATATTCATAGTATATAAAAAGTATTGTTTACATGAAAAAATTTGACTTCGAGATTTCAACGGAAATACATGTTTTGGGGTCCCAAGAATACGTTCTGACCATTTTTGGAACGATGTCTGGGTCCATGTGTGTGTGCTTGTGGGCGCTCTAACGTGAAAACTATTAGCCCTATTAGTACAAAAACTTCACATACATACTGTTGTTTGCTAACAGAGTTGATAACTTTTTGGAGCAAATCCTTAAACCGGAATATGACCTTTTTTATTCTTGGAGGCATATTTCCTTTTTTAGAAATATCTAAAAAATATGAAATTTAGGTATATACTTTTGTTTTAGTAAATTTTTATTTTCTATAACTGCTGTATTAAACATATTTTTCTATCACTGTTTGCTAACGAGTTATTTGTGAAATACTGATAAACCGGAAGTATCTGATTATGTACTTTGTGGGTACTGTAATATGAAAACTATTTGTTTTATCAACGTCAAATTTCATACATAGTACTTTGGTTGGTGTCGTTAGAGTTGATTAGTTTCTGGTTTAAATCGGTTAGCTGGAAGTCGAGCTCTAATTCTCGAGGCTCATTTCTGATTTTTGCAAAATATCTGCATTAATCTGATACTTAGGTATATACAATTATTTATAAAAGTTTAAGAGAATGCAATTAAATATAACTTTTGTGTGAAAGATATTTTTGTATAACTGATTGTTTAGGAGTTATTCATGAAATACTGATCAACGGGGAGTTGCTGATTATCTACTTAAGGAAAAATATGAGACCTAAGTTTTTAAATTTTCATCAGTTATTTATTAATATTATTCTTTTTCAGGTAGGTAATTGCTATTCTTTACTGCCAACATATCCATTTCCAATAGAAATTGTTATGGGAATTTAATAGGTTCAAAGAAATTCATTGAAATATATTCTGTTTTTATACAGTCCTTCGGAGCATAGAGTATGCCTAGCTAGTTTGGTTTGAGTACATTAAATTTTTAACACATGCTCCGCACTGCTTTGGGCACAAGGTTATGGGTCGATTATTTAGTAGTAGTTTTTCCACAGGCCATTTAGGGAACTTTGTGTGCAAGGGCAAGTGTGGTCTCGTTCGATTGTTCATCATCGTCCACTTCCATGGCCTCATTGAGGCACTGGTAGCACAAAGTGGTGTATCAAAAATGACTTTATGATGATTACAAATTAAAGTTAGATCTGTTAATCCATCTCCTATCTATTAAATATAGATATTTCTTAAATTATATAATCACTGACTCACTCATTCATAGGGGATTAAAATTGTAACCATATTTCATAAGTGTCACTGACTTGAATTTTCTTCAACGTATTAGCCATAACGTTTAACCACCAAGAAAAAAACGATTCTTAGCTTCAGTGTCATGTGTTCGATGCTGACTACTATGGAAAAGCAGTGGATATCGGTCACTAATGATCCGGAAAGGTAAGCAAATTACTATATAGTCAATGAACGTGTGATAACTAAACTAAACTAGCTTTATGGTAAAACTTAATCCAAAGTTTGAAAATTATAATAAATATTTGAGTGCATTTGAAGCTTTATTCGCAGCAGAGATACAATAACCATAGACTGCATTAGAAAGAGATGTTAAATATACGCAGACAACTCGTATGAGCACGCAGAAGAAGATCGTAAGTTTGCATTAGTTAAGGTCAACTTAATGTGGGACTAAGCAATCCTGTACCTATGTTCATTGATCCCGAGCAGCTGGGGACAGAGAAATTAGAAATCTTTGGATGTTGTTGGATAGGAACAGGGAAACTGACTACTTCTTTAATATATTAACAGGACTTTCGAGGTAATGAATCAACATACGGTTAGAGTAAATAGTTTTAAGCCTAGAATACTTTGGAAATATGTAAATAAAATTGGACAAAATTATTCAATTATTTTATAGCCATAATTAACAACTATTGTTTTATAGGTGCCCATATGGAGTGGTCTTCTGGTAACTTCAAAAGAGAGCTACCCTAGCAGAATAAAATTCTCACTATGGAGTGGTGTGATGCCTCCCCCAGGTCGAGAGATTCTGCCCATCGAGTGGGTCTGGGTACCACGTGGTAGGTCTCAAATGAATGGTACCATTTTCAGAATACAGTTCTCTTCAGGGGAGGTGTAACGCCTCTCCTGTTTGAGAGGTTCTGCCCATGGAAAGAGGGTCTGCGTACCTCATGGTATCACTCAATAGAAAGCTACCTTTGGCAAAATAATAATCTCATTGACGATCAGGATTCCAATTGAGATGTTTTGCCCTTCAAGAGTTTCTGGTAGCTATGAAAAGGGAGATACCATTTGCAGATACAATTCTCATCACCGAGAGGCATTTTGCCTCTCTTGGAAGAGAAGTTCTGCCCATTATGGGAATAAAACTTGAGGATTTCATGTAGAGGGTCTGATCTGACCTCTCATGTTCAGTGAGACGTTTTAATAATTGATGTGCTTTGAAGAAGGCATCTTATTTAAGATTATCGTTGGATGGAGGGATTCCAATGCCTTCTCATTTGGTGATGACAAAATAAGGTATGTTTTTCTTAAGATTTTAGAATATATTTTTTAAGTATTGGTATCTGATTATCATTAGAAAATAATAATTTTTATGATTAAAATTTTTTCATTGAATATTAATGGTCTCTTTTCTAACCTTTCAGGATTGGGGTCCTTATAAATACATTATTGATAATGGTCTACTGGTTTACCTACCTTAAAATCTCCACGTATACCTACGTGCTGAGACGTCTGCTGGTCTTCTGGTAACTTCAAAAGAGAGCTACCCAAGCAGAATAAAATTCTCACTATGGAGTGGTGTGATGCCTCCCCCAGGTCGAGAGATTCTGCCCATCGAGTGGGTCTGTGTACCACAGGGTAGCTCTCAAATGAAAATTACCATTTTCAGAATACAGTTCTCTTCAGGGGAGGTGTAACGCCTCTCCTGTTTGAGAGGTTCAGCCCATGGAAAGAGGGTCTGAGTACCTCATGGTATCACTCAATAGAAAGCTACCTTCGGCAAAATAATATTCTCATCGACGATCAGGATTCCGATTGAGATGTTTTGCCCTTCAAGAGTTTCTGGTAGCTATCAAAAGGGAGATACCATTTGCAGATACAATTCTCATCCCCGAGAGGCATTTTGCCTCTCTTGGAAGAGAAGTTCTGCCCATTATGGGAATAAAACTTGAGGATTTCATGTAGAGGGTCTGATCTGACCTCTCATGTTCAGTGAGACGTTTTAATAATTGATGTGCTTTGAAGAAGGCATCTTATTTGATATTATCGTTGGATGGAGGGATTCCAATGCCTTTCCAATTGGTGATGAAAAAATATGGTATGTTTTTCTTAAGTTCTTAGAACATATTTTTTAAGTCTAGGTTTCTGATTATCAATACAAAATATTACTTTTTATGATTAAAACTTTTTAATTGAATATTCATGATCTCTTTTCTAACCTTTCAGAAATGGGGAGCTAATAAATACATTATTGATATAGGTTTGCTGGTGTACCTACCTTAAAATCTCCTCCTAAACCATCCTTTGGAAGAGAAAAATTGTAAAATGCATAGTATCAGAAGCACCTTCTAAATTGCTTTGGCAAGATGAGTCATTCTGTACCTAATGATCTTGACTTAATAACCATCACCTACTACAAAGCTGAGATGTAGTAGAAATCGATGAACCAGATACTACAGGTTAGTTTGGGAAGGTTCGTGCAGGCTCTCTTCTTGAATAATCTAAGGTAACTCTTTTATCATTTAATAGATCCTCATTTCAATATATGTTTATCACTACGCATCCAAAATTGTAATTTCCTTGTTTAATTGCTTTGTAATCATCTAATGTGACCTTAAGCTATTCCTTTAATTTAAATTGGCATTTATAATTATAATAAATATATTATGCGTTTGTCCTATTATTCCCATATAGAATATGCACTGAATGTTCCTTAAATAATACCAGAAGCTCCAGTGTGCTGCAGCTTGGGTATAAGGTGGAGAATGGTGGAAATTGATCACTACAGTCTACAGTATGGGACAGTTGCTTAAGAGAGGCACCAAGTTGCCGAGACATTCATTGGAAGAATGTACGAGGCCTTTCGACGGCTCCTGTTTAGGGCAGGGAAGTATAACGGCAGCCACTGAGTGCTTTAAGGGTAGCTGCAGGGTAAGATAATATTACATATATTGTTTTCAATTCATTGTTTTTAAATACGTCTCTTAGTTTTCCAATAAAATGCAAGACCTAATCAATTCTTTGATAAAGTTTGAATGGTGTTATATCATGTCAATTTATGTTTTTAATCGGTAATGATAAGTTAATTGGGTTTCAAATATGATACAGTGGATTTAGATGGTGTGATGGGGAAAATCGGGAATATTTTTCATAAGCTCTTGCTCCAGTTTGCCTCTGTTGATTTGTTGTGATTTTCCGTTCGTTCCGTTGAAGTACTGTTAAATCCTCTCCTTACAAAATATCGTTGCTCCGGCTTTTCCTTTCACATTGCTCTATGCTAGATCTGGGGATACATGAACATAATGTTCTGGGGAGTTCATAATTTTTTTACATATATTGCATGCCTTATTTGAGTTATAATATATATTTAGATACAATACTAACATTACTGTCAATATGTTCTGTTATACAGAATGCAATACGATTTCGTCAATTTGCTTGAGTCAGCCAATGTCTGCCATCTTAACTAGCAGATTATATAATAGTTATATGAATATCCAATTGGAGATCATGGACGAAGTTTGTGGGATATATTTCTGGAAATCTGATTTATTTCAATGATCATCCTTGTGGTTACTTTACATTTAAGCTGTCTTTTGGTTTGCTTTGTTGGATGTCGTTTTCTTAAATTCAATGCATTAATGGAAGTGTAAAGTGGCAATGGGTGGTCTGTTACCGAAATTTTTTATACACTTTGAATAGCGATAGAAGATTTTACACATATGCTATTGCAAACATACAATATACAATGTATTTTAGGTTCAATTCCTTTATACTAATTGGATTTTTACTTTCTCTATATTCATAGTATATGAAAAGTATTGTTTACATGAAAAAATTTGACTTCGAGATTTCAACGGAAATACATGTTTTGGGGTCCCAAGAATACGTTCTGACCATTTTTGGAACGATGTCTGGGTCCATGTGTGTGTGCTTGTGGGCGCTCTAACGTGAAAACTATTAGCCCTATTAGTACAAAAACTTCACATACATACTGTTGCTTGCTAACAGAGTTGATAACTTTTTGGAGCAAATCCTTAAACCGGAATTTGACCTTTTTTATTCTTGGAGGCATATTTCCTTTTTTGAGAAATATCTAAAAAATATGAAATTTAGGTATATACTTTTGTTTTAGTAAATTTTTATTTTCTATAACTGCTGTATTAAACATATTTTTCTATCACTGTTTGCTAACGAGTTATTTGTGAAATACTGATAAACCGGAAGTATCTGATTATGTACTTTGTGGGTACTGTAATATGAAAACTATTTGTTTTATCAACGTCAAATTTCATACATAGTACTTTGGTTGGTGTCCTTAGAGTTGATTAGTTTCTGGTTTAAATCGGTTAGCTGGAAGTCGAGCTCTAATTCTCGAGGCTCATTTCTGATTTTTGCAAAATATCTGCATTAATCTGATACTTAGGTATATACAATTATTTATAAAAGTTTAAGAGAATGCAATTAAATATAACTTTTGTGTGAAAGATATTTTTGTATAACTGATTGTTTAGGAGTTATTCATGAAATACTGATCAACGGGGAGTTGCTGATTATCTACTTAAGGAAAAATATGAGACCTAAGTTTTTAAATTTTCATCAGTTATTTATTAATATTATTCTTTTTCAGGTAGGTAATTGCTATTCTTTACTGGCAACATATCCATTTCCAATAGAACCTGTTATGGGAATTTAATAGGTTCAAAGAAATTCATTGAAATATATTCTGTTTGTATACAGTCCTTCGGAGCATAGAGTATGCCTAGCTAGTTTGGTTTGAGTACATTAAATTTTTAACACATGCTCCGCACTGCTTTGGGCACAAGGTTATGGGTCGATGATTTAGTAGTAGTTTTTCCACAGGCCATTTAGGGAACTTTGTGTGCAAGGGCAAGTGTGGTCTCGTTCGATTGTTCATCATCGTCCACTTCCATGGCCTCATTGAGGCACTGGTAGCACAAAGTGGTGTATCAAAAATGACTTATGATGATTACAAATTAAAGTTAGATCTGTTAATCCATCTCCTATCTATTAAATATAGATATTTCTTAAATTATATAATCACTGACTCACTCATTCATAGGGGATTAAAATTGTAACCATATTTCATAAGTGTCACTGACTTGAATTTTCTTCAACGTATTAGCCATAACGTTTAACCACCAAGAAAAAAACGATTCTTAGCTTCAGTGTCATGTGTTCGATGCTGACTACTATGGAAAAGCAGTGGATATCGGTCACTAATGATCCGGAAAGGTAAGCAAGTTTCTATATAATCAATGAACGTGTGATAACTAAACTAAACTAGCTTTATGGTAAAACTTAATCCAAAGTTTGAAAATTATAATAAATATTTGAGTGCATTTGAAGCTTTATTCGCAGCAGAGATACAATAACCATAGACTGCATTAGAAGGAGATGTTAAATGTACGCAGACAACTCGTATGAGCACGCAGAAGAAGATCGTAAGTTTGCATTAGTTAAGGTCAACTTAATGTGGGACTAAGCAATCCTGTACCTATGTTCATTGAACCCGAGCAGCTGGGGACAGAGAAATTAGAAATCTTTGGATGTTGTTGGATAGGAACAGGGAAACTGACTACTTCTTTAATATATTAACAGGACTTTCGAGGTAATGAATCAACATACGGTTAGAGTAAATAGTTTTAAGCCTAGAATACTTTGGAAATATGTAAATAAAATTGGACAAAATTATTCAATTATTTTATAGCCATAATTAACAACTATTGTTTTATAGGTGCCCATATGTAGTGGTCTTCTGGTAACTTCAAAAGAGAGCTACCCTAGCAGAATAAAATTCTCACTATGGAGTGGTGTGATGCCTCCCCCAGGTTGAGAGATTCTGCCCATCGAGTGGGTCTGGGTACCACGTGGTAGGTCTCAAATGAATGGTACCATTTTCAGAATACAGTTCTCTTCAGGGGAGGTGTAACGCCTCTCCTGTTTGAGAGGTTCTGCCCATGGAAAGAGGGTCTGCGTACCTCATGGTATCACTCAATAGAAAGCTACCTTTGGCAAAATAATAATCTCATTGACGATCAGGATTCCAATTGAGATGTTTTGCCCTTCAAGAGTTTCTGGTAGCTATCAAAAGGGAGATACCATTTGCAGATACAATTCTCATCACCGAGAGGCATTTTGCCTCTCTTGGAAGAGAAGTTCTGCCCATTATGGGAATAAAACTTGAGGATTTCATGTAGAGGGTCTGATCTGACCTCTCATGTTCAGTGAGACGTTTTAATAATTGATGTGCTTTGAAGAAGGCATCTTATTTAAGATTATCGTTGGATGGAGGGATTCCAATGCCTTCCCATTTGGTGATGACAAAATAAGGTATGTTTTTCTTAAGATTTTAGAATATATTTTTTAAGTATTGGTATCTGATTATCTTTAGAAAATAATAATTTTTATGATTAAAATTTTTTCATTGAATATTAATGGTCTCTTTTCTAACCTTTCAGGATTGGGGTCCTTATAAATACAATATTGATAATGGTCTACTGGTTTACCTACCTTAAAATCTCCACGTATACCTACGTGCTGAGACGTCTGCTGGTCTTCTGGTAACTTCAAAAGAGAGCTACCCAAGCAGAATAAAATTCTCACTATGGAGTGGTGTGATGCCTCCCCCAGGTCGAGAGATTCTGCCCATCGAGTGGGTCTGTGTACCACAGGGTAGCTCTCAAATGAAAATTACCATTTTCAGAATACAGTTCTCTTCAGGGGAGGTGTAACGCCTCTCCTGTTTGAGAGGTTCTGCCCATGGAAAGAGGGTCTGAGTACCTCATGGTATCACTCAATAGAAAGCTACCTTCGGCAAAATAATATTCTCATCGACGATCAGGATTCCGATTGAGATGTTTTGCCCTTCAAGAGTTTCTGGTAGCTATCAAAAGGGAGATACCATTTGCAGATACAATTCTCATCCCCGAGAGGCATTTTGCCTCTCTTGGAAGAGAAGTTCTGCCCATTATGGGAATAAAACTTGAGGATTTCATGTAGAGGGTCTGATCTGACCTCTCATGTTCAGTGAGACGTTTTAATAATTGATGTGCTTTGAAGAAGGCATCTTATTTGATATTATCGTTGGATGGAGGGATTCCAATGCCTTTCCAATTGGTGATGAAAAAATATGGTATGTTTTTCTTAAGTTCTTAGAACATATTTTTTAAGTCTAGGTTTCTGATTATCAATACAAAATATTACTTTTTATGATTAAAACTTTTTAATTGAATATTCATGATCTCTTTTCTAACCTTTCAGAAATGGGGAGCTAATAAATACATTATTGATATAGGTTTGCTGGTGTACCTACCTTAAAATCTCCTCCTAAACCATCCTTTGGAAGAGAAAAATTGTAAAATGCATAGTATCAGAAGCACCTTCTAAATTGCTTTGGCAAGATGAGTCATTCTGTACCTAATGATCTTGACTTAATAACCATCACCTACTACAAAGCTGAGATGTAGTAGAAATCGATGAACCAGATACTACAGGTTAGTTTGGGAAGGTTCGTGCAGGCTCTCTTCTTGAATAATCTAAGGTAACTCTTTTATCATTTAATAGATCCTCATTTCAATATATGTTTATCACTACGCATCCAAAATTGTAATTTCCTTGTTTAATTGCTTTGTAATCATCTAATGTGACATTAAGCTATTCCTTTAATTTAAATTGGCATTTATAATTATAATAAATATATTATGCGTTTGTCCTATTATTCCCATATAGAATATGCACTGAATGTTCCTTAAATAATACCAGAAGCTCCAGTGTGCTGCAGCTTGGGTATAAGGTGGAGAATGGTGGAAATTGATCACTACAGTCTACAGTATGGGACAGTTGCTTAAGAGAGGCACCAAGTTGCCGAGACATTCATTGGAAGAATGTACGAGGCCTTTCGACGGCTCCTGTTTAGGGCAGGGAAGTATAACGGCAGCCACTGAGTGCTTTAAGGGTAGCTGCAGGGTAAGATAATATTACATATATTGTTTTCAATTCATTGTTTTTAAATACGTCTCTTAGTTTTCCAATAAAATGCAAGACCTAATCAATTCTTTGATAAAGTTTGAATGGTGTTATATCATGTCAATTTATGTTTTTAATCGGTAATGATAAGTTAATTGGGTTTCAAATATGATACAGTGGATTTAGATGGTGTGATGGGGAAAATCGGGAATATTTTTCATAAGCTCTTGCTCCAGTTTGCCTCTGTTGATTTGTTGTGATTTTCCGTTCGTTCCGTTGAAGTACTGTTAAATCCTCTCCTTACAAAATATCGTTGCTCCGGCTTTTCCTTTCACATTGCTCTATGCTAGATCTGGGGATACATGAACATAATGTTCTGGGGAGTTCATAATTTTTTTACATATATTGCATGCCTTATTTGAGTTATAATATATATTTAGATACAATACTAACATTACTGTCAATATGTTCTGTTATACAGAATGCAATACGATTTCGTCAATTTGCTTGAGTCAGCCAATGTCTGCCATCTTAACTAGCAGATTATATAATAGTTATATGAATATCCAATTGGAGATCATGGACGAAGTTTGTGGGATATATTTCTGGAAATCTGATTTATTTCAATGATCATCCTTGTGGTTACTTTACATTTAAGCTGTCTTTTGGTTTGCTTTGTTGGATGTCGTTTTCTTAAATTCAATGCATTAATGGAAGTGTAAAGTGGCAATGGGTGGTCTGTTACCGAAATTTTTTATACACTTTGAAAAGCGATAGAAGATTTTACACATATGCTATTGCA
This sequence comes from Sympetrum striolatum, assembly GCA_947579665.1. Classification (NCBI taxonomy): domain Eukaryota; kingdom Metazoa; phylum Arthropoda; class Insecta; order Odonata; family Libellulidae; genus Sympetrum; species Sympetrum striolatum. The sequence continues at coordinate 4,349,206 of OX388351.1, forward strand.
AACATACAATATACAATGTATTTTAGGTTCAATTCCTTTATACTAATTGGATTTTTACTTTCTCTATATTCATAGTATATGAAAAGTATTGTTTACATGAAAAAATTTGACTTCGAGATTTCAACGGAAATACATGTTTTGGGGTCCCAAGAATACGTTCTGACCATTTTTGGAACGATGTCTGGGTCCATGTGTGTGTGCTTGTGGGCGCTCTAACGTGAAAACTATTAGCCCTATTAGTACAAAAACTTCACATACATACTGTTGCTTGCTAACAGAGTTGATAACTTTTTGGAGCAAATCCTTAAACCGGAATTTGACCTTTTTTATTCTTGGAGGCATATTTCCTTTTTTGAGAAATATCTAAAAAATATGAAATTTAGGTATATACTTTTGTTTTAGTAAATTTTTATTTTCTATAACTGCTGTATTAAACATATTTTTCTATCACTGTTTGCTAACGAGTTATTTGTGAAATACTGATAAACCGGAAGTATCTGATTATGTACTTTGTGGGTACTGTAATATGAAAACTATTTGTTTTATCAACGTCAAATTTCATACATAGTACTTTGGTTGGTGTCCTTAGAGTTGATTAGTTTCTGGTTTAAATCGGTTAGCTGGAAGTCGAGCTCTAATTCTCGAGGCTCATTTCTGATTTTTGCAAAATATCTGCATTAATCTGATACTTAGGTATATACAATTATTTATAAAAGTTTAAGAGAATGCAATTAAATATAACTTTTGTGTGAAAGATATTTTTGTATAACTGATTGTTTAGGAGTTATTCATGAAATACTGATCAACGGGGAGTTGCTGATTATCTACTTAAGGAAAAATATGAGACCTAAGTTTTTAAATTTTCATCAGTTATTTATTAATATTATTCTTTTTCAGGTAGGTAATTGCTATTCTTTACTGGCAACATATCCATTTCCAATAGAACCTGTTATGGGAATTTAATAGGTTCAAAGAAATTCATTGAAATATATTCTGTTTGTATACAGTCCTTCGGAGCATAGAGTATGCCTAGCTAGTTTGGTTTGAGTACATTAAATTTTTAACACATGCTCCGCACTGCTTTGGGCACAAGGTTATGGGTCGATGATTTAGTAGTAGTTTTTCCACAGGCCATTTAGGGAACTTTGTGTGCAAGGGCAAGTGTGGTCTCGTTCGATTGTTCATCATCGTCCACTTCCATGGCCTCATTGAGGCACTGGTAGCACAAAGTGGTGTATCAAAAATCACTTATGATGATTACAAATTAAAGTTAGATCTGTTAATCCATCTCCTATCTATTAAATATAGATATTTCTTAAATTATATAATCACTGACTCACTCATTCATAGGGGATTAAAATTGTAACCATATTTCATAAGTGTCACTGACTTGAATTTTCTTCAACGTATTAGCCATAACGTTTAACCACCAAGAAAAAAACGATTCTTAGCTTCAGTGTCATGTGTTCGATGCTGACTACTATGGAAAAGCAGTGGATATCGGTCACTAATGATCCGGAAAGGTAAGCAAGTTTCTATATAATCAATGAACGTGTGATAACTAAACTAAACTAGCTTTATGGTAAAACTTAATCCAAAGTTTGAAAATTATAATAAATATTTGAGTGCATTTGAAGCTTTATTCGCAGCAGAGATACAATAACCATAGACTGCATTAGAAGGAGATGTTAAATGTACGCAGACAACTCGTATGAGCACGCAGAAGAAGATCGTAAGTTTGCATTAGTTAAGGTCAACTTAATGTGGGACTAAGCAATCCTGTACCTATGTTCATTGAACCCGAGCAGCTGGGGACAGAGAAATTAGAAATCTTTGGATGTTGTTGGATAGGAACAGGGAAACTGACTACTTCTTTAATATATTAACAGGACTTTCGAGGTAATGAATCAACATACGGTTAGAGTAAATAGTTTTAAGCCTAGAATACTTTGGAAATATGTAAATAAAATTGGACAAAATTATTCAATTATTTTATAGCCATAATTAACAACTATTGTTTTATAGGTGCCCATATGTAGTGGTCTTCTGGTAACTTCAAAAGAGAGCTACCCTAGCAGAATAAAATTCTCACTATGGAGTGGTGTGATGCCTCCCCCAGGTTGAGAGATTCTGCCCATCGAGTGGGTCTGGGTACCACGTGGTAGGTCTCAAATGAATGGTACCATTTTCAGAATACAGTTCTCTTCAGGGGAGGTGTAACGCCTCTCCTGTTTGAGAGGTTCTGCCCATGGAAAGAGGGTCTGCGTACCTCATGGTATCACTCAATAGAAAGCTACCTTTGGCAAAATAATAATCTCATTGACGATCAGGATTCCAATTGAGATGTTTTGCCCTTCAAGAGTTTCTGGTAGCTATCAAAAGGGAGATACCATTTGCAGATACAATTCTCATCACCGAGAGGCATTTTGCCTCTCTTGGAAGAGAAGTTCTGCCCATTATGGGAATAAAACTTGAGGATTTCATGTAGAGGGTCTGATCTGACCTCTCATGTTCAGTGAGACGTTTTAATAATTGATGTGCTTTGAAGAAGGCATCTTATTTAAGATTATCGTTGGATGGAGGGATTCCAATGCCTTCCCATTTGGTGATGACAAAATAAGGTATGTTTTTCTTAAGATTTTAGAATATATTTTTTAAGTATTGGTATCTGATTATCTTTGGAAAATAATAATTTTTATGATTAAAATTTTTTCATTGAATATTAATGGTCTCTTTTCTAACCTTTCAGGATTGGGGTCCTTATAAATACAATATTGATAATGGTCTACTGGTTTACCTACCTTAAAATCTCCACGTATACCTACGTGCTGAGACGTCTGCTGGTCTTCTGGTAACTTCAAAAGAGAGCTACCCAAGCAGAATAAAATTCTCACTATGGAGTGGTGTGATGCCTCCCCCAGGTCGAGAGATTCTGCCCATCGAGTGGGTCTGTGTACCACAGGGTAGCTCTCAAATGAAAATTACCATTTTCAGAATACAGTTCTCTTCAGGGGAGGTGTAACGCCTCTCCTGTTTGAGAGGTTCTGCCCATGGAAAGAGGGTCTGAGTACCTCATGGTATCACTCAATAGAAAGCTACCTTCGGCAAAATAATATTCTCATCGACGATCAGGATTCCGATTGAGATGTTTTGCCCTTCAAGAGTTTCTGGTAGCTATCAAAAGGGAGATACCATTTGCAGATACAATTCTCATCCCCGAGAGGCATTTTGCCTCTCTTGGAAGAGAAGTTCTGCCCATTATGGGAATAAAACTTGAGGATTTCATGTAGAGGGTCTGATCTGACCTCTCATGTTCAGTGAGACGTTTTAATAATTGATGTGCTTTGAAGAAGGCATCTTATTTGATATTATCGTTGGATGGAGGGATTCCAATGCCTTTCCAATTGGTGATGAAAAAATATGGTATGTTTTTCTTAAGTTCTTAGAACATATTTTTTAAGTCTAGGTTTCTGATTATCAATACAAAATATTACTTTTTATGATTAAAACTTTTTAATTGAATATTCATGATCTCTTTTCTAACCTTTCAGAAATGGGGAGCTAATAAATACATTATTGATATAGGTTTGCTGGTGTACCTACCTTAAAATCTCCTCCTAAACCATCCTTTGGAAGAGAAAAATTGTAAAATGCATAGTATCAGAAGCACCTTCTAAATTGCTTTGGCAAGATGAGTCATTCTGTACCTAATGATCTTGACTTAATAACCATCACCTACTAAAAAGCTGAGATGTAGTAGAAATCGATGAACCAGATACTACAGGTTAGTTTGGGAAGGTTCGTGCAGGCTCTCTTCTTGAATAATCTAAGGTAACTCTTTTATCATTTAATAGATCCTCATTTCAATATATGTTTATCACTACGCATCCAAAATTGTAATTTCCTTGTTTAATTGCTTTGTAATCATCTAATGTGACCTTAAGCTATTCCTTTAATTTAAATTGGCATTTATAATTATAATAAATATATTATGCGTTTGTCCTATTATTCCCATATAGAATATGCACTGAATGTTCCTTAAATAATACCAGAAGCTCCAGTGTGCTGCAGCTTGGGTATAAGGTGGAGAATGGTGGAAATTGATCACTACAGTCTACAGTATGGGACAGTTGCTTAAGAGAGGCACCAAGTTGCCGAGACAATCATTGGAAGAATGTACGAGGCCTTTCGACGGCTCCTGTTTAGGGCAGGGAAGTATAACGGCAGCCACTGAGTGCTTTAAGGGTAGCTGCAGGGTAAGATAATATTACATATATTGTTTTCGATTCATTGTTTTTAAATACGTCTCTTAGTTTTCCAATAAAATGCAAGACCTAATCAATTCTTTGATAAAGTTTGAATGGTGTTATATCATGTCAATTTATGTTTTTAATCGGTAATGATAAGTTACTTGGGTTTCAAATATGATACAGTGGATTTAGATGGTGTGACGGGGAAAATCGGGAATATTTTTCATAAGCTCTTGCTCCAGTTTGCCTCTGTTGATTTGTTGTGATTTTCCGTTCGTTCCGTTGAAGTACTGTTAAATCCTCTCCTTACAAAATATCGTTGCTCCGGCTTTTCCTTTCACATTGCTCTATGCTAGATCTGGGGATACATGAACATAATGTTCTGGGGAGTTCATAATTTTTTTACATATATTGCATGCCTTATTTGAGTTATAATATATATTTAGATACAATACTAACATTACTGTCAATATGTTCTGTTATACAGATTGCAATACGATTTCGTCAATTTGCTTGAGTCAGCCAATGTCTGCCATCTTAACTAGCAGATTATATAATAGTTATATGAATATTTCCAATGGGAGATCATGGACGAAGTTTGTGGTATATATTTCTGGAAATCTGATTTATTTCAATGATCATCCTTGTGGTTACTTTACATTTAAGCTGTCTTTTGGTTTGCTTTGTTGGATGTCGTTTTCTTAAATTCAATGCATTAATGGAAGTGTAAAGTGGCAATGGGTGGTCTGTTACCGAAATTTTTTATACACTTTGAATAGCGATAGAAGATTTTACACATATGCTATTGCAAACATACAATATACAATGTATTTTAGGTTCAATTACTTTATACTAATTGGATTTTTAGTTTCTCTATATTCATAGTATATAAAAAGTATTGTTTACATGAAAAAATTTGACTTTGAGATTTCAACCGAAATACATGTTTTGGGGTCCCAAGAATACGTTCTGACTATTTTTGGAACGATGTCTGGGTCCATGTGTGTGTGCTTGTGGGCGCTCTAACGTGAAAACTATTAGCCCTATTAGTACAAAAACTTCACATACATACTGTTGTTTGCTAACAGAGTTGATAACTTTTTGGAGCAAATCCTTAAACCGGAATTTGACCTTTTTTTATTCTTGGAGGCATATTTCCTTTTTTGAGAAATATCTAAAAAATATGAAATTTAGGTATATACTTTTGTTTTAGTAAATTTTTATTTTCTATAACTGCTGTATTAAACATATTTTTCTATCACTGTTTGCTAACGAGTTATTTGTGAAATACTGATAAACCGGAAGTATCTGATTATGTACTTTGTGGGTACTGTAATATGAAAACTATTTGTTTTATCAACGTCAAATTTCATACATAGTACTTTGGTTGGTGTCGTTAGAGTTGATTAGTTTCTGGTTTAAATCGGTTAGCTGGAAGTCCAGCTCTAATTCTCGAGGCTCATTTCTGATTTTTGCAAAATATCTGCATTAATCTGATACTTAGGTATATACAATTATTTATAAAAGTTTAAGAGAATGCAATTAAATATAACTTTTGTGTGAAAGATATTTTTGTATAACTGATTGTTTAGGAGTTATTCATGAAATACTGATCAACGGGGAGTTGCTGATTATCTACTTAAGGAAAAATATGAGACCTAAGTTTTTAAATTTTCATCAGTTATTTATTAATATTATTCTTTTTCAGGTAGGTAATTGCTATTCTTTACTGGCAACATATCCATTTCCAATAGAACCTGTTATGGGAATTTAATAGGTTCAAAGAAATTCATTGAAATATATTCTGTTTGTATACAGTCCTTCGGAGCATAGAGTATGCCTAGCTAGTTTGGTTTGAGTACATTAAATTTTTAACACATGCTCCGCACTGCTTTGGGCACAAGGTTATGGGTCGATGATTTAGTAGTAGTTTTTCCACAGGCCATTTAGGGAACTTTGTGTGCAAGGGCAAGTGTGGTCTCGTTCGATTGTTCATCATCGTCCACTTCCATGGCCTCATTGAGGCACTGGTAGCACAAAGTGGTGTATCAAAAATCACTTATGATGATTACAAATTAAAGTTAGATCTGTTAATCCATCTCCTATCTATTAAATATAGATATTTCTTAAATTATATAATCACTGACTCACTCATTCATAGGGGATTAAAATTGTAACCATATTTCATAAGTGTCACTGACTTGAATTTTCTTCAACGTATTAGCCATAACGTTTAACCACCAAGAAAAAAACGATTCTTAGCTTCAGTGTCATGTGTTCGATGCTGACTACTATGGAAAAGCAGTGGATATCGGTCACTAATGATCCGGAAAGGTAAGCAAGTTTCTATATAATCAATGAACGTGTGATAACTAAACTAAACTAGCTTTATGGTAAAACTTAATCCAAAGTTTGAAAATTATAATAAATATTTGAGTGCATTTGAAGCTTTATTCGCAGCAGAGATACAATAACCATAGACTGCATTAGAAGGAGATGTTAAATGTACGCAGACAACTCGTATGAGCACGCAGAAGAAGATCGTAAGTTTGCATTAGTTAAGGTCAACTTAATGTGGGACTAAGCAATCCTGTACCTATGTTCATTGAACCCGAGCAGCTGGGGACAGAGAAATTAGAAATCTTTGGATGTTGTTGGATAGGAACAGGGAAACTGACTACTTCTTTAATATATTAACAGGACTTTCGAGGTAATGAATCAACATACGGTTAGAGTAAATAGTTTTAAGCCTAGAATACTTTGGAAATATGTAAATAAAATTGGACAAAATTATTCAATTATTTTATAGCCATAATTAACAACTATTGTTTTATAGGTGCCCATATGTAGTGGTCTTCTGGTAACTTCAAAAGAGAGCTACCCTAGCAGAATAAAATTCTCACTATGGAGTGGTGTGATGCCTCCCCCAGGTTGAGAGATTCTGCCCATCGAGTGGGTCTGGGTACCACGTGGTAGGTCTCAAATGAATGGTACCATTTTCAGAATACAGTTCTCTTCAGGGGAGGTGTAACGCCTCTCCTGTTTGAGAGGTTCTGCCCATGGAAAGAGGGTCTGCGTACCTCATGGTATCACTCAATAGAAAGCTACCTTTGGCAAAATAATAATCTCATTGACGATCAGGATTCCAATTGAGATGTTTTGCCCTTCAAGAGTTTCTGGTAGCTATCAAAAGGGAGATACCATTTGCAGATACAATTCTCATCACCGAGAGGCATTTTGCCTCTCTTGGAAGAGAAGTTCTGCCCATTATGGGAATAAAACTTGAGGATTTCATGTAGAGGGTCTGATCTGACCTCTCATGTTCAGTGAGACGTTTTAATAATTGATGTGCTTTGAAGAAGGCATCTTATTTAAGATTATCGTTGGATGGAGGGATTCCAATGCCTTCCCATTTGGTGATGACAAAATAAGGTATGTTTTTCTTAAGATTTTAGAATATATTTTTTAAGTATTGGTATCTGATTATCTTTGGAAAATAATAATTTTTATGATTAAAATTTTTTCATTGAATATTAATGGTCTCTTTTCTAACCTTTCAGGATTGGGGTCCTTATAAATACAATATTGATAATGGTCTACTGGTTTACCTACCTTAAAATCTCCACGTATACCTACGTGCTGAGACGTCTGCTGGTCTTCTGGTAACTTCAAAAGAGAGCTACCCAAGCAGAATAAAATTCTCACTATGGAGTGGTGTGATGCCTCCCCCAGGTCGAGAGATTCTGCCCATCGAGTGGGTCTGTGTACCACAGGGTAGCTCTCAAATGAAAATTACCATTTTCAGAATACAGTTCTCTTCAGGGGAGGTGTAACGCCTCTCCTGTTTGAGAGGTTCTGCCCATGGAAAGAGGGTCTGAGTACCTCATGGTATCACTCAATAGAAAGCTACCTTCGGCAAAATAATATTCTCATCGACGATCAGGATTCCGATTGAGATGTTTTGCCCTTCAAGAGTTTCTGGTAGCTATCAAAAGGGAGATACCATTTGCAGATACAATTCTCATCCCCGAGAGGCATTTTGCCTCTCTTGGAAGAGAAGTTCTGCCCATTATGGGAATAAAACTTGAGGATTTCATGTAGAGGGTCTGATCTGACCTCTCATGTTCAGTGAGACGTTTTAATAATTGATGTGCTTTGAAGAAGGCATCTTATTTGATATTATCGTTGGATGGAGGGATTCCAATGCCTTTCCAATTGGTGATGAAAAAATATGGTATGTTTTTCTTAAGTTCTTAGAACATATTTTTTAAGTCTAGGTTTCTGATTATCAATACAAAATATTACTTTTTATGATTAAAACTTTTTAATTGAATATTCATGATCTCTTTTCTAACCTTTCAGAAATGGGGAGCTAATAAATACATTATTGATATAGGTTTGCTGGTGTACCTACCTTAAAATCTCCTCCTAAACCATCCTTTGGAAGAGAAAAATTGTAAAATGCATAGTATCAGAAGCACCTTCTAAATTGCTTTGGCAAGATGAGTCATTCTGTACCTAATGATCTTGACTTAATAACCATCACCTACTAAAAAGCTGAGATGTAGTAGAAATCGATGAACCAGATACTACAGGTTAGTTTGGGAAGGTTCGTGCAGGCTCTCTTCTTGAATAATCTAAGGTAACTCTTTTATCATTTAATAGATCCTCATTTCAATATATGTTTATCACTACGCATCCAAAATTGTAATTTCCTTGTTTAATTGCTTTGTAATCATCTAATGTGACCTTAAGCTATTCCTTTAATTTAAATTGGCATTTATAATTATAATAAATATATTATGCGTTTGTCCTATTATTCCCATATAGAATATGCACTGAATGTTCCTTAAATAATACCAGAAGCTCCAGTGTGCTGCAGCTTGGGTATAAGGTGGAGAATGGTGGAAATTGATCACTACAGTCTACAGTATGGGACAGTTGCTTAAGAGAGGCACCAAGTTGCCGAGACAATCATTGGAAGAATGTACGAGGCCTTTCGACGGCTCCTGTTTAGGGCAGGGAAGTATAACGGCAGCCACTGAGTGCTTTAAGGGTAGCTGCAGGGTAAGATAATATTACATATATTGTTTTCGATTCATTGTTTTTAAATACGTCTCTTAGTTTTCCAATAAAATGCAAGACCTAATCAATTCTTTGATAAAGTTTGAATGGTGTTATATCATGTCAATTTATGTTTTTAATCGGTAATGATAAGTTACTTGGGTTTCAAATATGATACAGTGGATTTAGATGGTGTGACGGGGATAATCGGGAATATTTTTCATAAGCTCTTGCTCCAGTTTGCCTCTGTTGATTTGTTGTGATTTTCCGTTCGTTCCGTTGAAGTACTGTTAAATCCTCTCCTTACAAAATATCGTTGCTCCGGCTTTTCCTTTCACATTGCTCTATGCTAGATCTGGGGATACATGAACATAATGTTCTGGGGAGTTCATAATTTATTTACATATATTGCATGCCTTATTTGAGTTATAATATATATTTAGATACAATACTAACATTACTGTCAATATGTTCTGTTATACAGATTGCAATACGATTTCGTCAATTTGCTTGAGTCAGCCAATGTCTGCCATCTTAACTAGCAGATTATATAATAGTTATATGAATATTTCCAATTGGAGATCATGGACGAAGTTTGTGGTATATATTTCTGGAAATCTGATTTATTTCAATGATCATCCTTGTGGTTACTTTACATTTAAGCTGTCTTTTGGTTTGCTTTGTTGGATGTCGTTTTCTTAAATTCAATGCATTAATGGAAGTGTAAAGTGGCAATGGGTGGTCTGTTACCGAAATTTTTTATACACTTTGAATAGCGATAGAAGATTTTACACATATGCTATTGCAAACATACAATATACAATGTATTTTAGGTTCAATTACTTTATACTAATTGGATTTTTAGTTTCTCTATATTCATAGTATATAAAAAGTATTGTTTACATGAAAAAATTTGACTTTGAGATTTCAACCGAAATACATGTTTTGGGGTCCCAAGAATACGTTCTGACTATTTTTGGAACGATGTCTGGGTCCATGTGTGTGTGCTTGTGGGCGCTCTAACGTGAAAACTATTAGCCCTATTAGTACAAAAACTTCACATACATACTGTTGTTTGCTAACAGAGTTGATAACTTTTTGGAGCAAATCCTTAAACCGGAATTTGACCTTTTTTTATTCTTGGAGGCATATTTCCTTTTTTGAGAAATATCTAAAAAATATGAAATTTAGGTATATACTTTTGTTTTAGTAAATTTTTATTTTCTATAACTGCTGTATTAAACATATTTTTCTATCACTGTTTGCTAACGAGTTATTTGTGAAATACTGATAAACCGGAAGTATCTGATTATGTACTTTGTGGGTACTGTAATATGAAAACTATTTGTTTTATCAACGTCAAATTTCATACATAGTACTTTGGTTGGTGTCGTTAGAGTTGATTAGTTTCTGGTTTAAATCGGTTAGCTGGAAGTCAAGCTCTAATTCTCGAGGCTCATTTCTGATTTTTGCAAAATATCTGCATTAATCTGATACTTAGGTATATACAATTATTTATAAAAGTTTAAGAGAATGCAATTAAATATAACTTTTGTGTGAAAGATATTTTTGTATAACTGATTGTTTAGGAGTTATTCATGAAATACTGATCAACGGGGAGTTGCTGATTATCTACTTAAGGAAAAATATGAGACCTAAGTTTTTAAATTTTCATCAGTTATTTATTAATATTATTCTTTTTCAGGTAGGTAATTGCTATTCTTTACTGGCAACATATCCATTTCCAATAGAACCTGTTATGGGAATTTAATAGGTTCAAAGAAATTCATTGAAATATATTCTGTTTGTATACAGTCCTTCGGAGCATAGAGTATGCCTAGCTAGTTTGGTTTGAGTACATTAAATTTTTAACACATGCTCCGCACTGCTTTGGGCACAAGGTTATGGGTCGATGATTTAGTAGTAGTTTTTCCACAGGCCATTTAGGGAACTTTGTGTGCAAGGGCAAGTGTGGTCTCGTTCGATTGTTCATCATCGTCCACTTCCATGGCCTCATTGAGGCACTGGTAGCACAAAGTGGTGTATCAAAAATGACTTATGATGATTACAAATTAAAGTTAGATCTGTTAATCCATCTCCTATCTATTAAATATAGATATTTCTTAAATTATATAATCACTGACTCACTCATTCATAGGGGATTAAAATTGTAACCATATTTCATAAGTGTCACTGACTTGAATTATCTTCAACGTATTATCCATAAAGTTTAACCACCAAGAAAAAAACGATTCTTAGCTTCAGTGTCATGTGTTCGATGCTGACTACTATGGAAAAGCAGTGGATAACGGTCACTAATGATCCGGAAAGGTAAGCAAATTTCTATATAGTCAATGAACGTGTGATAACTAAACTAAACTAGCTTTATGGTAAAACTTAATCCAAAGTTTGAAAATTATAATAAATATTTGAGTGCATTTGAAGCTTTATTCGCAGCAGAGATACAATAACCATAGACTGCATTAGAAGGAGATGTTAAATGTATGCAGACAACTCGTATGAGCACGCAGAAGAAGATCGTAAGTTTGCATTAGTTAAGGTCAACTTAATGTGGGACTAAGCAATCCTGTACCTATGTTCATTGAACCCGAGCAGCTGGGGACAGAGAAATTAGAAATCTTTGGATGTTGTTGGATAGGAACAGGGAAACTGACTACTTCTTTAATATATTAACAGGACTTTCGAGGTAATGAATCCACATACGGTTAGAGTAAATAGTTTTAAGCCTAGAATACTTTGGAAATATGTAAATAAAATTGGACAAAATTATTCAATTATTTTATAGCCATAATTAACAACTATTGTTTTATAGGTGCCCATATGTAGTGGTCTTCTGGTAACTTCAAAAGAGAGCTACCCTAGCAGAATAAAATTCTCACTATGGAGTGGTGTGATGCCTCCCCCAGGTTGAGAGATTCTGCCCATCGAGTGGGTCTGGGTACCACGTGGTAGGTCTCAAATGAATGGTACCATTTTCAGAATACAGTTCTCTTCAGGGGAGGTGTAACGCCTCTCCTGTTTGAGAGGTTCTGCCCATGGAAAGAGGGTCTGCGTACCTCATGGTATCACTCAATAGAAAGCTACCTTTGGCAAAATAATAATCTCATTGACGATCAGGATTCCAATTGAGATGTTTTGCCCTTCAAGAGTTTCTGGTAGCTATCAAAAGGGAGATACCATTTGCAGATACAATTCTCATCACCGAGAGGCATTTTGCCTCTCTTGGAAGAGAAGTTCTGCCCATTATGGGAATAAAACTTGAGGATTTCATGTAGAGGGTCTGATCTGACCTCTCATGTTCAGTGAGACGTTTTAATAATTGATGTGCTTTGAAGAAGGCATCTTATTTAAGATTATCGTTGGATGGAGGGATTCCAATGCCTTCCCATTTGGTGATGACAAAATAAGGTATGTTTTTCTTAAGATTTTAGAATATATTTTTTAAGTATTGGTATCTGATTATCTTTAGAAAATAATAATTTTTATGATTAAAATTTTTTCATTGAATATTAATGGTCTCTTTTCTAACCTTTCAGGATTGGGGTCCTTATAAATACAATATTGATAATGGTCTACTGGTTTACCTACCTTAAAATCTCCACGTATACCTACGTGCTGAGACGTCTGCTGGTCTTCTGGTAACTTCAAAAGAGAGCTACCCAAGCAGAATAAAATTCTCACTATGGAGTGGTGTGATGCCTCCCCCAGGTCGAGAGATTCTGCCCATCGAGTGGGTCTGTGTACCACAGGGTAGCTCTCAAATGAAAATTACCATTTTCAGAATACAGTTCTCTTCAGGGGAGGTGTAACGCCTCTCCTGTTTGAGAGGTTCTGCCCATGGAAAGAGGGTCTGAGTACCTCATGGTATCACTCAATAGAAAGCTACCTTTGGCAAAATAATATTCTCATCGACGATCAGGATTCCGATTGAGATGTTTTGCCCTTCAAGAGTTTCTGGTAGCTATCAAAAGGGAGATACCATTTGCAGATACAATTCTCATCCCCGAGAGGCATTTTGCCTCTCTTGGAAGAGAAGTTCTGCCCATTATGGGAATAAAACTTGAGGATTTCATGTAGAGGGTCTGATCTGACCTCTCATGTTCAGTGAGACGTTTTAATAATTGATGTGCTTTGAAGAAGGCATCTTATTTGATATTATCGTTGGATGGAGGGATTCCAATGCCTTTCCAATTGGTGATGAAAAAATATGGTATGTTTTTCTTAAGTTCTTAGAACATATTTTTTAAGTCTAGGTTTCTGATTATCAATACAAAATATTACTTTTTATGATTAAAACTTTTTAATTGAATATTCATGATCTCTTTTCTAACCTTTCAGAAATGGGGAGCTAATAAATACATTATTGATATAGGTTTGCTGGTGTACCTACCTTAAAATCTCCTCCTAAACCATCCTTTGGAAGAGAAAAATTGTAAAATGCATAGTATCAGAAGCACCTTCTAAATTGCTTTGGCAAGATGAGTCATTCTGTACCTAATGATCTTGACTTAATAACCATCACCTACTACAAAGCTGAGATGTAGTAGAAATCGATGAACCAGATACTACAGGTTAGTTTGGGAAGGTTCGTGCAGGCTCTCTTCTTGAATAATCTAAGGTAACTCTTTTATCATTTAATAGATCCTCATTTCAATATATGTTTATCACTACGCATCCAAAATTGTAATTTCCTTGTTTAATTGCTTTGTAATCATCTAATGTGACCTTAAGCTATTCCTTTAATTTAAATTGGCATTTATAATTATAATAAATATATTATGCGTTTGTCCTATTATTCCCATATAGAATATGCACTGAATGTTCCTTAAATAATACCAGAAGCTCCAGTGTGCTGCAGCTTGGGTATAAGGTGGAGAATGGTGTAAATTGATCACTACAGTCTACAGTATGGGACAGTTGCTTAAGAGAGGCACCAAGTTGCCGAGACATTCATTGGAAGAATGTACGAGGCCTTTTGAGGGTTCCTGTTTAGGGCAGGGTAGTATAACGGCAGCCACTGAGTGCTTTAAGGGTAGCTGCAGGGTAAGATAATATTACATATATTGTTTTCGATTCATTGTTTTTAAATACGTCTCTTAGTTTTCCAATAAAATGCAAGACCTAATCAATTCTTTGATAAAGTTTGAATGGTGTTATATCATGTAAATTTATGTTTTTAATCGGTAATGATAAGTTAATTGGGTTTCAAGTATGATACAGTGGATTTAGATGGTGTGACGGGGATAATCGGGAATATTTTTCATAAGCTCTTGCTCCAGTTTGCCTCTGTTGATTTGTTGTGATTTTCAGTTCGTTTCGTTGAAGTACTGTTAAATCCTCTCCTTACAAAATATCGTTGCTCCGGCTTTTCCTTTCACATTGCTCTATGCTAGATCTGGGGATACATGAACATAATGTTCTGGGGAGTTCATAATTTTTTTACATATATTGCATGCCTTATTTGAGTTATAATATATATTTAGATACAATATTAACATTACTGTCAATATGTTCTGTTATACAGGTTGCAATACGATTTCGTCAATTTGCTTGAGTCAGCCAATGTCTGCCATCTTAACTAGCAGATTTTATAATAGTTATATGAATATTTCCAATTGGAGATTATGGACGAAGTTTGTGGGATGTATTTCTGGAAATCTGATTTATTTCAATGATCATCCTTGTGGTTACTTTACATTGAAGCTGTCTTTTGGTTTGCTTTGTTGGATGTCGTTTTCTTAAATTCAATGAATTAATGGAAGTGTAAAGTGGCAATGGGTGGTCTGTTACCGAGATTTTTTATACACTTTGAATAGCGATAGAAGATTTTACACATATGCTATTGCAAACATACAATATACAATGTATTTTAGGTTCAATTCCTTTATACTAATTGTATTTTTACTTTCTCTATATTCATAGTATATAAAAAGTATTGTTTACATGAAAAAATTTGACTTCGATATTTCAACCGAAATACCTGTTTTGGCGTCCCAAGAATACGTTCTGACCATTTTTGGAACGATGTCTGGGTCCATGTGTGTGTGCTTGTGGGCACTCTAACGTGAAAACTATTAGCGCTATTAGTACAAAAACTTCACATACATACTGTTGTTTGCTAACAGAGTTGATAACTTTTTGGAGCAAATCCTTAAACCGGAATTTGACCTTTTTTTATTCTTGGAGGCAAATTTCCTTTTTTGAGAAATATCTAAAAAATATGAAATTTAGGTATATACTTTTGTTTTAGTAAATTTTTATTTTCTATAACTGCTGTATTAAACATATTTTTCTATCACTGATTGCTAACGAGTTATTTGTAAAATACTGATAAACCGGAAGTAGCTGATTATGTACTTTGTGGGTACTGTAATATGAAAACTATTTGTTTTATCAACGTCAAATTTCATACATAGTACTTTGGTTGGTGTCGTTAGAGTTGATTAGTTTCTGGTTTAAATCGGTTAGCTGGAAGTTGAGCTCTAATTCTCGAGGCTCATTTCTGATTTTTGCAAAATATCTGCATTAATCTGATACTTAGGTATATACAATTATTTATAAAAGTTTAAGAGAATGCAATTAAATATAACATTTGTGTGAAAGATATTTTTGTATAACTGATTGTTTAGAAGTTATTCATGAAATACTGATCAACGGGAAGTTGCTGATTATCTACTTAAGGAAAAATATGAGACCTAAGTTTTTAAATTTTCATCAGTTATTTATTAATATTATTCTTTTTCAGGTAGGTAATGGCTATTCTTTACTGGCAACATATCCATTTCCAATAGAACTTGTTATGGGAATTTAATAGGTTCAAAGAAATTCATTGAAATATATTCTGTTTGTATACAGTCCTTCGGAGCATAGAGTATGCCTAGCTAGTTTGGTTTGAGTACATTACATTTTTAACACATGCTCTGCAATGCTTTGGGCACAAGGTTATGGGTCGATTATTTAGTAGTAGTTTTTCCACAGGCCATTTAGGGAACTTTGTGTGCCAGTGCAAGTGTGGTCTCGTTCGACTGTTTATCATCGTCCACTTTCATGGCCTCATTGAGGCACTGGTAGCACAAAGTGGTGTATCAAAAATGACTTATGATGATTACAAATTAAAGTTAGATCTGTTAATCCATCTCCTATCTATTACATATAGATGTTTCTCCAATTATAATATATTATACATTCACTGACTCATTTATTCATAGGTGTATAAAATTGTAACCATATTTCATTAATATTAGTAATTGCCTTGTTTAGTTGCCTCTTAAATATCTATCAGGATCTGCTGTTATTACTGGAATATCAATTGGCATTTATAATAATATTTAATATATATTATGTGTTTGTCTTAATATTCATGTAGAGAATATGCCCTGAATGTTCTTCAAATAATATGAGAAGCTCCAGATTGCTGCAGCTTGGAATTAAAGTGGAGAGTGGTGGAAATAGACCACTCTTGACGGCTCCTGTGGAGGGGGAGGGAAGCATAACGGCAGCCACTGAGTGCTTTAAGGGTGGCTGCAGATTAAGATATTATTACATATATTGTTTTCAATTCATTGTTTTTAAATGCGTCTCTAAGTTTTCCAATACATTGTAAGTCCTACTTATTTCTTTGAATGGTGTTATATCATGTAAATTTATGTTCTTAATCAGTAATGATATGTTAATTGTGTTTTGAGGATGATACGGTTTACTTAGGATGTGTGATGGGGAAAACCAGGCATTTTTTTTATATGCTCTTGCTCCAGTTTGCCTTTGTTGAATTGTTGTGGTTTTCCGTTAGTTCTGTTGAAGTACTATTAAATCCTCTCTTTTCAAAATGTCTTTGCTCTGGCTTTTCCTTTCACATTGCTCTATGCTAGATTTGGGGATACATGATCACAATATTCTGGGGAGTTCATAATTTTTTTATAACCTCCAAATGTTTTTCAGTTTGACACTAGGCTTCTCTACTTTTTTAAAAGTATGTATATCGAGAATTGGAATTTTTTATGATTGATTTAAGGTTAAAATTTTGACCATGCATATGAAGAGAAGTAATGGATCTTTCATGAACGTACCTAGTCATTTTCCTTATTATCATTGGTTTGATGCACGGTTTGGAATCCATCATTCAATTAAACACAAATATAGAGTTCCATTTTCAGAGATTTGCGAGAATTGAATTGGGATTTTAGAAATTGTCAGATTAACCGGAAGCAAATTTTTCCTAGTCATTTTGTCATAAAAAAGTAGCATGCTAAATAATGTATCTATGTTATAATTGATGCTACATAAACATGCTACAGATGTCACAATTACGCCATTGAAATTTTTACTGATCATTTTGCAACAATTCTTCACATCACATCTATATTTGTTGGTGTTCTTGAGTTTTGAGCAATAAAATTATGACTTAATATTTATGTCCATACAACATGATTATAGCTAGAAGCCATCAATGCTTGTTTCTACTTTTTAATCGTAAATTTCAGGAAAAATCGTGACATTGTAGATGAGTGGACTTTTAGAGGTGACTAAGATGTATTCCTCAAAGCGAAGTAGTACCTTTGGATTATCTATGTATATTATTACTCTATTACTCTCATAATATAAATTGACCGGAAAATTGCAAACAAACTTGAGTTTTATCATCTTATATATTTTTTAAAAGTGCTGCAAATTGTATTCTCAAAATCGGAAGGTAGATATGTTAACGGACGACAGTAACAGTGAACAGATTACCATTGACATTTTATTCTCAATTATAAAAATTTTAATATTTTATGAATTTTACTTCATAGATTATAAATAAATATACACCATATATTTATTCAAATTAGACTGTGGGTGTGTTTCTCTATATCTTCTCCAAAAACTCGTGAGTTGCAAACCTTTGAGATTTTCTACATTATTAAAAGTCGTGCAGAGTATAGGCTACTTTTTATTTACTTAGGTTAAGTCCAGGGTCCAAACCCAGAAGGGTCAAAACATTTTCATAAGATATAGAGGTAAAATTCATTTCTTTCGTTGCAGGGTCCATTTCGTTTTCAAAATATAATTAGAAATAACAGTCTTTAAAAGTCGATTTAAGCTCCAAAAGAAGGAAATTAGAATAAAGATTCTTATATTGGTCGTTGAATATCGTGCTTGATTAGAAATTGCGTATATTTTGATAAAATATGTGAATATTTTATCGATATTTTTAATTCGTAAACAACCCATCCCCCTGATGATCAAGGTATTGGTTTTTTTCTAGCTAATGCATTTATTGGTAAGAACACATTGAGAAGATATGAGTACTTCAAATTAATGTCAGCAATAATTGATAGATTATAGGAAGAGGGAGAAATTAAATGAGATGTTAGTAGCTGGAGCCATGAACGATATGCTATTAAACGGTTAGTTGTCAAGTTGTATCAAATCTCCAACACCATATTCCTTGATCGGAGAGGTAAAGCAAGTTTGTTTTGTTATATGCAGAATGCAAAAAGTAATTCATAGTATTTTTACTTTCTCCCTATACGTAGTATAGAGAATTCAACCTCCAGATCTCAACCGAAGTAGATGTTTTGTGGCCCATATTGTTTGTTTTTGCTATTTTCCCAAACATGTCTGTCTGTGTGTCTATCTGAGGTAAAAAAATTGTAGGCGCTCTATCTTAAATGGTAATTATGCGATCATTTCCAATATTTATATTTAGTATTTTCCTAGCGTTGAATATTTTGGAGTTTTTGATGAATAACGCTTAACCGGAAGTTGTGGTTTGGCTGGAACAAAATTTTATTTCATCAATATCTCTGATATAGATAATGTACTTTACTACAACCTATGTTTGAAACATTTTTTCGCAACACTGATGGTTTAGGTGTTATTCTTGAATAATGGTTAACCAGAAGTTGTTGTTTATCCAGAAATGGAAGTTTTTCATACATATCTCTGTCACAATGCAATGTAGGTATAGACAATTACAAACAACAAACGTTATAGATATACTTGACTACAATTTTTTTTTAAATATTTTTCTCTAATACTCATTGTTTTCGAGTTATTTATATATTACCGGCATAGGCTTCTGTTTTTAATAAATATAGAGAAAGTCATGTGTTGGCCACATCAGATTTTTTTGAGTGCTTCCACTTCATATACATTCGATATTTTTCAGTTATTGGTGTTTAATCTCTGCATCTGTTTAGGCACTGTGACTGCATTTGTGTTATTTGATCGAGCTCCATGTTACGCATTTTAGCATTGGGGCACTAGTCAGACCCGTAATACACTTAATTTCCGCAAAGAATATTCATTGGTTGTTTTAGAGTGATGCCTATTATATATAGATGCTTCTCCGGATTCATATATACCCAGATAGGATACTAATTCAAAGGCTAAACTACTAGCGTCATTGACTCAAAATTTTTACTACGTATTGGCTATAACATACAGCCACCAGAAAAATTGCGTTATTGAACCTCAGTGTCATGGGTTCGATTCCGGAGGGACCCAAATTCCCAATTTTTTCCATTTAAATGCATTGCTTTGATATTCTGGAATTTAAAAAAAATACTTTCCGGATAGGAAAAGAATCAAAACTCAAGGAGCCTTTATATATGGTCATTATCTATTGAAAACATAAATGATTTTTACGGAAAATATCCTGGGTTCAATGCTAGGATTATGCAAAAATCGGCCGTTTTAAATACATTGAGGTAGATTTTCATTATTGTTTTTCATGCACTTATCGAAATGATAGGAAGTTAGTGCTCAGCTAAATGATGTATATTAAATATTAGTTTAGGAAAAAATTTAGATAAGACCATACTGCTCCTGGGTTCGATGCCGGGGCACATTAAAATTTCTCTCATAAGGAATATATGGGAAAAGTAGGACGTTGTTTGAGGCAGTTGAAGCCAATATTTCTGCCTTAATTGTTACACATAGTTAGAAGTGGTGATCTTCTGTTGTAATGCATACGAAAAATCACCAGAAAGACCTGGGTTTGATGCTGGGTGGTAAATGTATCTGCCATATAAAACACATTTGGATGGTTTTTAATTATTTCTTTTATGCTCTTATCGAAATAATACGGAGTTCTTGCTTCGATGGAAGAAGTATATTAAGACTTTGTTTGAAAAAAAAATTAGATAAGACCATGCTGTTTCTGGGTTTGATGCCAGAGCACTTTAAAATTTCTCTCATAAGGAATATGTGGGAAAAGTAGGACGTCGTTTGAGGCAGTTGAAGCAACCATTTCTGCCTGAATTTTCACACATAGTAAGAGATGGTGATCTTCTGTTGTGCTGCATAGGAAGTATCTCCAAAAAGACCCAGGTTCGTTGCCAGACGATTAAATTGCAGCAAATGTTAAGAATATCTTCAATCCTTTTTTTTTTCTTTTGAGGACCGTCCCGATATGATGCCGACATGAAATTAATGTTGTCGATCTGCTTGCAGTATGCAAGCTACATTTTACTTATAAAATATATTTCTTTTGTGCTTGTTCATTGATTCCGATATCCATTTGTGCCTTTCCTAAAATATCTCCTTAAACATGATGCTTCCTATCCTAATGCTATCTTCGAATAAATTTTTACTATCCTCAAACAAATGTTGTCTTCATCAAATAAATTTTTCATTCAAAGGATATGAGTTCTAATATATAGGTGATTTTACATATTTTATTATAAATTTATTTTGCTTGTTTATTGGTTTGGAAATAATTATAGCCTAGCATTTTCTATGTAGCCTTAATTATGAGGTATGTGTTACTATCAGGTCTATAACAATTGTATTTATCAATTTATATATTCCCCTTGAGAATTAATGAGCACTTCAACTAGTCTTTTATATGAATATATATGTAAAATATTAAATAGTGTGTGTGTGTATGTTTACTAAATACTCGAGAACCAAGAGTCACACAACTTAGAAATATTCTACATTATTAAATATCAACCCCAGGCAGTGCTACTCTTAGGCTACTCACAGGCACATTCCCTGTAGTTCCCTTTATTTCCCTGAAGTCCATGTTTTGTACCCAGATGGGTGAAAACGTTTTCTTAAGAAATAAACGTCAAGGTCATTTTTTGTTGTAATGTTAATTTGTTTTTCAAAATTAAATTAGAAATAATTGTTGTAGGAAGTCAAATTAAGCACCGTAAGAAAAAGAATAGAATCAGGATTCTTTTTGCGATCCTGGAATATCGTTTGATATTTAAGCTTGCGCACATTTTGATAAAGTGCGTGAAAATGTTATCGAAATTTTGAGTTTGTAAACAACCCATCCCTCTGACAATAAAGGCCAATATTGAGTCCCCAGCTCATCTATTTATCGGTAAGAACACATTGAGAGAATATGCCCAACTCAAATTAATGTTAGGAATAAGTGATAGATTATATGAAGAGGGAGAAATTTAAGGAGATATTAGTAACTGCAGCTATGAATCGAAGAATCGATCATAAAAATTTACATATACAAGTATTTTAGAAAGTTTTTCTTATTTTATGGAAGCGTCTGTATCAACCAAGTTTTATTCATATCAACGTTATTGTTTACTGACTATTTTGTGGGATAAATGGGTTTATAGCAGTTTGTTAGATAAATTGCTTCCTCTCGATCAATACAACAGTGAATTGGTGTAGAAATCCTAAAAAAGGTGAAGTAAGTTTGTTTATTTATTTGAAGAGTGCAATAACTTATAAAAATATATTCTAATATTTAGGCAACTTTGTAGACTTAATTACTACTACTCTTTCTATGCTTATTGGTTTAGAAATAATTATAGCCTGGTATTTGCTATCTGCCTAAAATTATGAGGCATTGATACGATCAAGGTTGTTACACTGGTATTTATCAACTGCAATTCCCCCGTTGAGATTCAATGGACATTTCTACTAGTATATATATATATATATATATATATATATATATATATATATAAGCGATCAAAACTCTAACCATGTTCCACAAGTGTCATTGACTTGAACTTTTTGCTGCATACTGGCCATATTCTGTAATGGGCAGAGAAAGTGTTGCTTTGAACATCAGAGCCAAGGGTTTGATGCCAGAAGGTCCCAAACTCCCGATTTTCTCCTTAAAGATCCGTTGCGGTGATTTTGAAAATATTTGGAGGAACTTCTCGGCAAAGTAGAGAAAAGAAATTCAAGAGATTTCTGGAAATTGTGCATATCTAGTAAAACAAAAAAAATATCTTCTACAATTATCCTTGGTTCGACTCTATGTTGGCGAAAATCTTCTCCAATTTAAGATGCATTGTGTCAATTTTTATGATTTAAGAAAACCTTTCCCCGATAAAACATAGAAGCATGAAACTCGGAATTTAATTATGGATCATGAACACATTTTATATCCATTTTTCATAGGTTCCCTAATGATCCTTAGTTCGATCCCTGAGAGCCATTTACATTTCTTTCCGCATTTCAAATGGGGATAACGATGTGTTATTTTAGGACCTTCTTGGTAAGATATCTACCTCAATATTTCAATTATATAAGTTATATATCTACCATGGAATTATATGTATTCCCTCCTTCCTTTGTTCCTTCGATAGGGAATTCAAAATCATAGATTTCCAAAAAATAATATATATATCTATTATATATAGATGCTTCTCCGGATTCATTCATGTATATACCTATATAGATAGATAGATAGATAGGATACTAATTCACAGCCTAAACCACCAGCGTGATTTACTTGAAATTTTTACGACGTATTGGCCATAACGTATAACCTCCAGAAAAATTGCGATTTTGAACCTCAGTGTCATGGGTTCGATTCCAGAGGGCCCCAAAGTCCCGATTTTTCCCGTTTAAATGCATTGCTTTGATTTTCCGGAATTTTTAAAAAATACTTCCCTGATAGGTAGAAAATCGAAACTCTAGGAGCCTTTATATATGGTCATGATCTATTGAAAACGGTAAAGATTTTCACGCAAAAGATTCAGGGTTCGATGCTAGGTCGATGCAAAAATTGGCCATTTGAAATACATTGAGGTAGATTTTCATTAATTTTTTTCAAGCACTTATCGAAATGATAGGAAGGTCTCGCTTATATGGAAGATGTATATTAAGCATAGTTTTTTGAAAAAAATGTTGATAAGACCTTACTGTTCCTGGATTCGAAGCCAGAGCACGTAAAAGTTTCTCTCATAAGGAATATAAGGGAAACGTAGGACGTCATTTGAGGCAGTTGCACCTAATATTTCTGCTTGAATTTTTTCACATGGTTAAAGGATGTGATCTTCTTTAGTGCTGCATAGAAAGTATTACCAGAATGACCCGGGTTCGAAGCCAGATGGTAAATATATCCCCCATTTAAAATGCATTGAGTTAGTTTTCATTATTTATTTTGATGTATCAATCGAAATAATAGGAAAAATCTTGCTTTGCTAGAAGATGTATATTAAGATTCGGTTTAAGAAAAAAATTAGATATTACCATGCTGTACCAGGGTTCGATGCCAGAGCACATTAAAATTTCTCTCATAAGGAATATATGGGAAAAGTAGGACGTCCTTTAGGGAAGTTGAAGCCAACATTTCTGCTTGAATTTTCACACATAGTAAGAGATGGTGATCTTCTATTGTGCTGCATAGTAAGTTCACCAGTAAGACCCGGGTTCGATGCCAGACGATGGAATTTCAGCGAATTTTAAGAATATTTTTAATCTTTTTTTTTCTTTTTAGGACCGTCGCGATATGATGCCCATATGAAATAAGTGCTGTCGATCTGCTTGCAGTATGCAAGCTACATTTTACTCGTATATATATAAATATATCTATCTATTATATATAGATGCTTCTCCGGATTCATTCATATATCATATTTTCATATATATATATATATATATATATATAGAGAGGATACAAAGTCACAGGCTAAACCACTAGCGTCAATGGCTTGAAATTTTTACGACATATTGGCCATAACATATAACCACCAGAAAAATTGCGATTTTGAACCTCGATGTCATGGGTTCGATTCCAGAGGGCCTCAAAGTCCCGATTTTTCCCGTTTAAATGCATTGCTTTGATTTTCGGGAATTAAAAAAAAATATTTTCCGGATAGGTAGCGAATCAAAACTTTAGGAGCCTATACATATGGTCATGATCTATCAAAAACATAAATGAGTTTTACGGAAAATATCCTGGGTTCGATGCTAGGTCGGGGCAAAAGTCGGCCGTTTAAATTGCATTGTGGCGATTTTTAGGATTTTTTTTGGACCCTTTCCCGATGTCATGGAAACTTGAAATTTGGCATGGAGTTGGAGATCAATAATAAATTTCAGGATCAAATTTTACATATTCGCTGATGGTCCTTGGTTCGATGCCAGAGGGCCATTTAAATTCCTCAATGCATTTCTTACGGAGATAACGGAAACAAATTATAGGTACTTCCCGGCACGATAAAGAGTTCAAACTTTGCACTACGAAAGATTAAGTGTATACAAATCAAACTGTGCATTCCCAGCTGTCAATATGTACTGGGTTCGACACCAGGCGTCTCTAATATCAGTAACTGATCCGATTTTCAATAATTATTTTGAGCCCTTTCCCAACAATATAGAAACTTGAAATTCGGCATGTAGATAGAGATCATAAATAACTTTCAGAAACATTTTTTAGATTTCCAAGTTCGTCCTTGGTTCGAATCCAGAGAGCCATTTAAATTCGTGAAAATTAGAACGTCTTTTGAGGCAGTTGTAGCCCATATTTCTGCTTGAATTTTCACACATAGTTAGAGATGGCGATGTTCTATTGTGCTGCATAGTAAGTTCAACAGTAAAGACCCGGGTTCGATGCCAGACGATGGAATTTCAGTGAATTTTAAGAAAAATTTCAATCCATTTTTTCTTTTGATGGCCGTCCCGATATGATGCCGACATGAAAATAGTGTTGTCGATCAGCTTGCAGTATGCAAGCAACATTTTACTCGTATAAATAAATATATATCAATAAAAATGTCACCAAATAGGTGTAATTTTGCCACCATGTTGGTGACGATTTCAACTTTTAAAAATAAATTGCTGCAATTTTTAAGAATATTTCCAATTACTAATTTTTTGAGGGACCTTCTCGATATATTATAAACATGTAGTTTGTATCTATTATACATGTAGTTTGTATCTATCTATTATATATAGACGCTTCTCCGGATATACCTTTATATATATACACTCATAGGGGATCAAAATTCTAACCATGTTCCACAAGTGCCACTGATTTGAAATTTTTACGACATATTGGCCATGACGTGTAACCTCCAGGAAAAAGCCGAGTTTGAACCTCAGTGTCATGGGTTCGATTCCAGAAGACCCCAAAGTCGCGATTTTCCCCATAAGATTACATGGCGGGGATTTTCGAAATTTTTTTTGAGGCACTTCCCGGAAAAGGAGAGAGTTCAAATTCGAGGGCTCGCTAGATGCCGTGCATATCCAACGAAAACCAAAAAGACATTTTCGAAAATTGTCCGTGGTTCGATTCTAGGTCGGGGCAAAAATCGGCCGTTTAAAATGCATTGCGGCGATTTTTAAGATTTTTTTTGGACCATTTGCCGATGGCATGGAAACTTGAAATTCGGCTTGGGGTTAGATATCACAAATATATTTCATAATCCAATTTTACATATTCGCTGATGGTTCTCGGTTCGATCCCAGAGGGCCATTTACATTCTTCAATGCATTTCTTATGGAGGAAACGGAAACAAATTTTAGGTACTTCCCGGCATGCTATCGACTTCAAACTTTGCAAGATACAAGAACAAGTCTTTACAAAGCAAACTGTGCATTCACAGCTTACAATATGTCCTGGGTTCGACACCAGGTGTCTCTGCAATCAGAAGTTGATCCGATGTTTAGGAATTATTTTGAAACCGTTCCCAATAATATAGAAACTTGAAATTCGGCTTAAAGATCATCAATAAATTTCAGAAAAATATTTAAGATTTCCAGGATCGTCCTTGGTTCGAATCCATAGTGCCATTTACATTCGTGAAAAGTAGAACGTCGTTTGAGGCAGTTGCAGTCAATATTTCGCCTTGAATTTTCACACATAATTAGAGATAGTGTTCGTCTGTTGTTCTGCATAGTAGGTTCACCAGGAAGACCCGGGTTCAATGCCAGACGATAAAATTTCAGCGAATTTTTAGAATATTTTCAATCCTTTTTTTTTCTTGAGGACCGTCCCGATATAATGCCGATATGAAATTAATATTGCCGATCTGCTTGCAGTATGCAAGCTACATTTTACTCGTAATTAATATGCTTACAAGATGCAAGCAACTTTTACTCTTGTATACATTCATAGGGGTTCATAATTCTAACAATGTTCCACAAGTGTCATTGCTCTACTAACACCCCACGACTCTGTGGAGCTACACTGAGTAATTTTCATCCAGCCCTTTTCACAACAACTAGCACTAATTCTTCACAGATGTTCTACTTACTTAATTGGATACCTTAGAACAAAAGTAAAATTATATCTTGACTTTTGAAAACTATATTGTGGTTAATATACTCTACTCCTATAATTTGTTTTTGTTTCTGACTCATGTAATACTTATGCACATATATTTGTTATATAGCTTAGATTTTTTCTTTGCTCTTATGCTAACCTTTATATTGATGGGTGACGCTTAGTATGTTCATGTATCCATTGCCTCTCAGTCTAGGAGAGGTTTCATTATCCGATCCGATTCCGATCGCCTTTTTATCATCCTATCATCACCTTGTTCATCACATCGTTTCGCCACACATTCACGCATTGGGTGAGTCATTTCTCAAGCCATTTAGTCATCGTTCATTCAATCTAAGTGATTCCGCGTAATTTATTACGCGACATCGCGGTGTCCATCCCGAGATCTTCTTCTGCCGCCTCGGTGGCGGCAGACGGAGCCTCGAGCACTTCGCTGATGGATAGCTCTCACGATTCCCGTTCATCAGGTATCAATAAGGGGCTAAGCACATCATTCCCTGATTTATTGGCAAAAATTGTTTCGCCCATAGATGCATTTGTTCCGCCATTTTTGCCATGTGCTTCGCCTTCACCGCGACCTTCACCGGCGAAACCGGTTTCCCCGCCCCCTGCGCCCGCTTCCTCGAGGAAATCACCTTCCTCCCCTCCGGTAAGACGGCCGGTTCAGCTACCGCACCTCTCGAATCGGCAGGAATATTTTCCGCCCCTCCCAGCTCTCGCCGCCCCCACCTCCACAGGCGCGCGCAACGAAGAGACACCTGCGCCGCCCGCCGAAAACTTCTCGGCAGGCCGGAGGAGCCCCCCTCCCCCACAGTGCGAGAACCTTCGCCCCTCTCCATCCCCGTCTCCCGGCGGGACAAGCGCAGTGCCTCCGAGCGCGTACCAAAAACCTCACTCGTACGCAAACCGTTAAAAAACACGTCGCGGGCTCGTCGAGCGCCCGAGAAGATGCACCATCGGCTAACTTTGTTTTCAAAAAAGGTCATCACACCTAACACAAACGGACCCAACAGGAAGATGGGTATTATTTTCCAGGCGCTTCCGGACACATCCCTCTTAGAATACGCGATGGCGGTGGGAAAACTCGTGGGAGGAGGCGAGAAAATAACCCACGCTAACCGTCTCGCGAATCAGAGAATTTGCCTATACCTGGCGAGCGAAGCCCTAGCAACGGAAATTTCTGACGGCGCACGGCGGCATCTCCCTAAAAACACGTGGAGCCCTGCGAGACGCATGGTCACCGTCTCGCAGAAAATCTACCTCAGCAACGTCTTGCCGGAGATTCCCAACGACGTTATCACGGAGCTGATGTCCGAGGTCGGAAGGGTGGTGTCGCCCGTTTACAACCTGTCGATGGGTTGGCGATCGGAGGGGTATACGGGAATAACAACTTGGAGGCGGATGGTCCACGTCGTGCTGTGGGACGGTCTCATACTCCCCGAGTCCTTCCTGGTGAACTTCGCCGGCACCCCGCACCGCATATTCGTCCGCGTCGACGACAACCGCTGTTTCCACTGCAGCACGACCGGCCACATCGATAAGGACTGCCCGCAGAGAAAGCAACAGGAGGAAAAAATCGCGACCGGCCAGCACACCCAACCATCGTCGGAACCGGGCAATCGCCACGGCACCTCGCTCCCGACGGCGCCAACTCCTGCACCAACTGCCGCTCCCGATGACGAACCGACACCCGCCTCCCCAGACACGCCTGCAGTCATGGACGTAGACGACACGCCGGACAGTCAACCCTCCGCCGCCACCTCGAAGACCCCCCTCTCCCTCCAGGCCCTCGCCAGGTCCAAGGAGGCGAGGCCCGAGCCCGCCACACCGGGGCCAGAGAAAACCTGCCCCGAGACTTCTGCGGCGGTCGGACCCGTCAAGCGGAAAACTGATGCTACCCTCGAGCGGGATTCCCAGTACCTGCCTGGGAAGAGCCCGAGCAGCAACAAGTTAAAGACCGACGCGGCTGCGGGAGTCGATGACGAAGGTCTAAAGCAAATCGCGAATCATTACCGCGCCAACCCTGGGGTACCGTCAATCTCGTTCCAAACCCTACGGAGATTCCTGCAGGAGGCAAAGGGACACAACGAAGTGGTGTGGCTCGCGAAGGACTCCTTCGAAAACCTAGAGGACCTCACCACTTTGCTTGCCAGACTCCTGTGAGACAGAGCCAACAGGGACCCGGCCCTGAGGATGAGGGTCAAGAGGATCTTGGCAATACTCCGGGACTCGGAATCTGAGTAACCGCTCATCCATCTTTCCATCCATCCATCCTCCATGAACATGGCGGGTGAGGAAACAACCTGGAGGGCGTTGGGCTTCTCCGTGTCGACCCTCAACGTACGATCGGTAAAGAGCAAACGGAAGTGGGCCCTGGGAAGTGGGAAGCTGACCACGTTCCTGAACACCACGGAGCCGGACGTAGTACTGCTGCAGGAAACCAATACCTCCGACGTGCCCCTACAGACGCTCCCGCAGTACGAGCTCCACTTCTGCCCACCCACGACTCCGCAATCCGGCACCACCATCGGCATAAGGAGGAACCTAAGAACATCCGTGGTGACACCGACGATCGTGTTCGCGGGGCACGCCCTCGCGGTCACCCTGGACCTTCCGCAGAGCACGGGGGAACGCTCACCCTCCTCCTCCACTCCGTGTATGGGCCGCACGATCAAAGGCTCGCCATCTCCCTCGTCGACGCCCTCAGGGACCAGCTGACGGTTTTTCGTCAAGCCAACCTCGGTCACGACGCCTTCGTCGTCATGGGGGGCGACTATAACGTGACCCTTTCCCCCAACACAGACAGGACTTCGGGCTGGGAGAGGCACCCAGCGTACGCCGCCGAACTGCGATCGCTCGTGCGGAATTTCGACCTGGTCGATGCCTGGTCCGAGCTGAGGCCCAGAGCGCCGGGCTACACACACGCCTTCGGAAGCTCGCGAGCCAGGCTGGACCGCCTCTACGTATCTGCGGACAGGGTCCACGACGCGACGACCATCAAGACCTTACCATCCTTTACAGACCACAGGGCCGTCTCCTTGACGGTGCCCCTCAGATTCGTGCGGTCGAGGCGTCGCTATTGGCGCTTCGACAACGTACTGCTCGAGGACGAGGCGTACGTCCGGCACGCGAGGGAGCTCGTACGAGCCCTCTGTCAGGAAAGACGCGACCCCGAGATGGATCCGCTCTCGGGTTGGGAAATAATCAAGTCCGAAGTGAAGGAGCACGCCATCGCCTACGCCGCCGACAGGAGAAGGGGTAGGACGGGGCCCGAGCAGACCGCTCTCCTGCAGGAGCAAGCCCACGCCATCGCGACCAGGGCCGGTTGGGAGTCGATTCTCGCCAACGACCAACGACGGGCGGAACGTCGAAGAGCACGCGGAAGTCGCCCAGCGCGTTCGAGACTACTAGGCAGAGCTGTTTAACCCTCCAGACGACGGCGACGACGATTTCGAGGTGGAAGGGGACGATTTCCTCCGGCCCGTCGATCGACTGCAAGTCGCTGAGAGAGAGCGGCTGGACCTACCCATATCCGAGGTCGAACTGCACGAGGCGCTCAAGGCGCTGCAGAGAGGCAAGGCCCCCTGGATCGACGGTCTTACCCCGGAGCTCTCCGCTTGTGGGACGTCCTGTGTCTCCCCTTCTGCGCTATGGTCGAGGCGTCTCTGCGGAGCGGAAGGCTTCCCAGGACGACGAGGACTGCGTTCGTCGGGCTCCTGCCCAATGGTGGCGACGCCCTGGACATCGGAGGGTGGCGACCGATATCCATCATGACGGCCGACTATAAAATCGTAGCCAAGGCGATCGCCAACCGCATCAGAACGGTCATGCCCGCCCTCACGTCGTGGGAGCAGAGTTACTGCGTCCCGGGTCGCACCATTTTCGACCCTATCGCCACCATACGTGACGTCGTCCACCTGAAGAACCGAAGACTCCAACCCCTCGCGATACTGTCCTTGGACCATACAAGGCGTTCGACAGGGTGAGGCATCGTTACCTCTTCGCGGTTCTGGCGGCGTTAGGGCTGGGGACAACATCCTTCATCTGCTTCGCACCCTCTACGCCGACGCGACGTGCATGGTGAGACTGGCGGGCGGACTCACCTCACCCATACCCGTCACCAGCGGAATCAGGCAGGGATGCCCAATGTCGGGACAGCTGTACTTCCTTGCGATCGAGCCCCTGGTGAGGAAACTCAAGTCTACCCTCGCGGGAGCGGCACTACCGCAGGACACGCGCCTGGCCGTGTGCGCGTATGCCGACGACATTAACGTCTTCGTCGACCGCGAGGAGGATTTCCACAATATCTTGCCGGCCTTCGAAGAATACTCAATAAGAAGCGGAGCCCGCCTCAACAAAGAGAAGTGCCGGGGGCTGTGGGTCGGAACTTGGACTACCCGAGGTGATTGACCACTCGGATTCGAGTGGCGTCGCGACGGTGCCAATTTCCTGGGACGCTACGTGGACAACTGTACAAGGGCCGAGAGAACGGCCGTGGAGGAGGAAATATACGCGAAGATAGACACCGCTACCACCCGGTGGGAACCTAGAATCGCCTCCATGTCCCTCCACGGTAGGGTCCTTGCTATCAACCAATTCGTCGCCCCCAGGATCTGGCACCTGGTCCAGACGTTCACGCCGTCCGCCACCGCCGTCGAGGAGATCCAGCGTGGACTCGTCCGTTTCGTCTGGAACGGGCGGAAGCACTGGGTCTCCGTCGAAAAACTCACGGTGCCAGTCGACCAGGGGGGCTGGGACTGGTCTACGTGAAGACCAAGTTACTGGGGTTCCGCTTCATCACGGCACAGAGGATGCTCCTCCACGAGGGCACGTCCACGTGGCAAAGCGTGTCATCCGCGCTCCTGAGCGACGTGCTGGCCGGTCCGCGGACATCATCAGCTCCCTGTCGAACAACAGACCGTTCCGGGAACTGGCGCACTCAGATGGTTACCACCAGTCCGTGGCACGAGCCTGGAGGCTCCTTCGGCCGAGGCGACCTCGGTCACCTAGTAGCCAGGAACCAACCGACGGGCCGCTCGAATTCCTGTTCGACAGCGCCCTTTCGAAAACGGAGCGAAGACTGCCTCTGTCGAAGAGAGAGGCGTACAGGGAGTTCTTGCACCTCAGAAACAGGGACGTCTGGCCGTTTAGGGGAAAGCGAGACGAAGAGCCGATCAACTGGCGGGAAATGAGGGCTTGGCCGACCCTTGGACACCACGCCGACGCGGCCTGGCGTTTCGCCCACGGTGCCTGGGCGGACGCTGTTTTCCTCCACCGGGCCGGAATCAGGCTGGACGGGCTCTGCCCGTGGTGCCCAGACGAGGTCGGGGACGACCGGCACCTGCTATTCGGCTGCCGAAAGTCCAAGCCCGTCTGGGGAGCAAGTCCGTTATTCCTTGGGATGTATACGTATTTAAAAATTTTTATTATATTAACAAATTGTAACAAAGATGATAAATAATGTTTTTCTGGACATATTTAATGATAACCGATAAAATTGGCGATTAATTATAAATTTCTCCAATACCATAAGTGTTAAAATTTTAGCAAATTACAAAAAAAACTTTTATTAATAATAAAGACCACACATTTAAACAGTGGGAACCTAAAAGGTGACAGAATGTCGAAAATTAACAATATACAGAAAAGAAAACCAATAAAGACAAATGGAATAAAAAACAAAGGAGAAAACTTTTAAACCTTATCAATCAGCAATAGCTCAATCTACAGCAAGAGAGTCAGATCACAGTTATCATTTTCAGCTAAATATTATAACTGATTAATTATTTTGAAATATTCGTGTTTTAAATTTAAAATCACCCTCCAAATAAAACTTTGAAGAAATATAGCAATCATGTTGTATTTAACATGATTACGAAAAATTATAAATGAAAACGAGGTTCTGACGTAAATATCTCGCAATAACCACAAATATAGGATTAATAGTATTATATTAATAATATCTTGGAACAACGAAAACGAGCCTCGAAAAATAAAGCTCAACTTCCGGTTGACCAATTTACTCCAAAAGCTAATCCACTCTAACAGCATCTACCTATATGCTGATTTGTATGCTATATACCTACTGCTATATATGAAGATTGGTATTGATACTGAAAATAGTTTTCACGTTAGAGCGCCCACAAAATGCACAATCAGCAACTTCCGGTTTATTAGTATGTCACAAATTACTCCTAAACAATGTCATACATGTCGAAAATTTCGTATTCTCGGATTAAAGGCAGAAAAAGCAAAAAACTGAAAACCGATAAACCGATCCAGAAATGACAATTTTTTGTTGATTTTTTCGAAATTTGCTGATAAATGTGAGATTTTTGTTAAAGATAAGAAAAAATCTCGCTTTCCTCTTCAATAAGTGTCCTTATACGACTAAGTTTCCTCGAAATTTTGGTAAAATACAGCCAAAAAAGAAAACATTTTCAAAAAAAGCCCATTTTTCCAAAATTTGTAGTTCAATGTAAAATATTTGTTAGAAATATGTATAAATCTCGGTTAGATCTTCAATAAGAGTCCTTATACAACTAGTGCTCTCCAATTTAAGTCAAAATACAGCCAATATACTGAAAGAGATTGAAAGAGTTGCCATTTTTCTAAGAATTTTCCGAAATTAGCTGATAAATGTGGAATTTTTGTTCAAAATATGGAAAAATCTCGGTTAGATCTTCATAACGAGTCCATATGAGACTAGGTATTTTCGAATTTCAGGCAAAATACAGCCAAAAACATTAAAAATATCAAAATTATACCAATTTTCGCTGATTTCTCCGGTATTTCCTAATAAAAGTGAATTATTTGTTGAAAGTATCTAAAGGAATCGCTTACTTCTTCAAAAAAAGTCAAAATATAACCAAATATCTGAATATTTTCGAAAAAATACCCATTTTTCGCCAATTTTCTAGTAATTTGCTGGTAAAAGTGGAATTTTCTTCAAAATATGGAAGGTATGAATAGATGTTCAAAAAGAGTCCGAATTGATACTATTTTTCTCGAGTTGTAGGCAAATAAAGCAAAAAAACAGAAAATGTTCGAAAAAATGCCCATTTATTTTTTATATATTCGAAACTTGCAGATAAATGTCGGATTTTTATTGAACATATGGAAAAATCACGCTTATACGTGTAATACGTGTCCAGATACGAATAAGTTTTCTCGAATTGTAGGAAAAATACAGCCAAAAAAGTGAACAAGTCCGAAAAAATGCCCATTTTTAGCGGACTACTTCTTAAATTGCTTACAAAGTGGAATATTTTTTCGAAATATAATATTAATGAAGGAATTTTTATAAAAATATGGAAAATTATCGCTTAGATCGTCAATACGTGTCCACATATGACTATTATATCTCGAATTAGGTATAATACAACCAGAAAAAGTAAAACTTTTCGAAAAAAATGCCAATTTTTTGCCAATTTTTCGAAATTTGTGGATTAATATAGAATTTTTGTACAAAATACGTATAAATATCGGTAATATCTTCAATAAGAGTCTTTAAACAACTAGTGCTCTCCAATTTATGGCAAAACTGCCAAAATACTGAATTAGCTTGAAAAAATTACCATTCTTCTTCGATTTTTCCGAAATTGGCTGATAGATGTGGAATTTTTGTTCAAAATATGAATAATCTCGGTTGCATCTTGAATACTAGTCCAAATACGACTAAGTATTTTCGAATTGCAAGCAAAATACAGCGACAAACTAAAAAATGTCGAAATAATGCCAATATTTTGTTGATGTGTCCGAAATTTGTGACTTAATGTAGAATATTTGTTCAAATTAAGTATAAATCATGGTAAGGTCTTCTTTTTGAGTACTTCTTCAACTATTTTTCTTAAATTTAAGGCGAAATACAGTCAATTTACTGAAAATGTTGGAAAAAAATGCCCATTTTTTGTTAATTTTTCCGAAATTTGCTGATAAATGTGGGATTTTTGTTAAAAAAAATGGAAAAATTGGAATCTTTATTGCCTTTCCGATACGACTAAGTTATCTCAAATTTTAGGCATAATACAGCCAAATACTGAAAATAACCAAAAAAATGTCCAATTTTTCGCCGATTTTTTCCGAAATGTGTGGATTAATGTGGAATTTTGGTTCAAAATATTGAAGGATATTGCTCAGTTCTTCCATAAGAGTCCAAATACGACTATGTTTTCTCGAAGGTTAGGCAAACTACAACTAAAGTACTGAAATATTTCAAAAAATGTCCCATTTTCGCCAATTATCCCGTTATCTGCTGGTAAAAGTGGAATTTTTGTTCAAAACATGCAAACATCTTGCTGTAATGAAAACGAGTCCAAATTCAACTAGGTTTTCTCAAATATCAGGGAAATACAGCCAGAAAACTGAATTTTTTGAAAAATTTCTTGCCGTTTTTTTTGTATTTTGCTTATAAATTTGAAATTTTTGTTCAAAATATGGATTTTTTTTCGTATAACTTAAATTCCAAGCGTGAGTAGGTGTTCTCGCATTTTAAGCAAAATACAGCAATAAATCACAAATTTGTCGAAAAAATGCCAATTTTTCGTCGATTTTCTGAAATTTGCTGATAAGTGGAGTTTTCCTTCAAAATATAGTAGGTTTTCTCTCACGTCTTCATTGTGTGTGCAAATACGACGATATTTTCTCAACATTTAGGTAAAATACAGCCAAAAGAGAGAAAAATTATCCAAACATTTTCATAAATCTCTTTTTTTCGAAATATGCTAATTAAAATGGAATTTAAAAAAATATGTGAATATCTCTCTAATATCATAAAAATTATTCACATTTCAAATAAAATTAGGTGGAAGGAGTCACATGAAAACACATGTTTAAGGTATTTGCAAGATGGAAGTGAAGGAGAAAAAGTCTGCCGTAGCCGGGGATCGAACCCGGGTCTCCCAATTGCCGGTCGGTTGCTCTAACCACTAAGCTACCACGGCAGAACAATCTCCCCTTCACTTCCGAGGGCTAAGATGGAGGAGGAATGGAGGAGGGTCCATCAAAGACAAATGGCATTGCCCACCAGAGCCATCAAAGCACTCCGGGGCTTTCCGGAGTGCTTTGATGGCTTGGTACATCTCGCGATGTCCGTTCGTGGCTGGTGGGCAATGCCATTTGTCTTTGATGGACCCTCCTCCATTCCTCCTCCATCTTAGCCCTCGGAAGTGAAGGGGAGATTGTTCTGCCGTGGTAGCTTAGTGGTTAGAGCAACCGACCGGCAATTGGGAGACCCGGGTTCGATCCCCGGCTACGGCAGACTTTTTCTCCTTCACTTCCATCTTGCACATTTCAAATAGTTTATCTAAAATTTTTTCCACAATACAGTCAAAATCTGAAAAATTAAAAAACGTGTTCATTTTTGGCCAATTTTTTGGTGAATCACCAATTAAAGTGAAATATTTGTTAAAAATATGGGATTACCAGGTATCTGATTAACAGGTATCAATTTGGAATCTTCAAAACGATTCCGAATTGGATTAGGTTTTCTAAAATAAAACAAAATACAACCAAAAGTACTGAAAAATTATATTCCGAACACCCCATATTCCGAAAATTGCTATTGAAAAAGGAATTTAATTTACATATATGGAATGTTTTCGCTTGAGTCATTAAGGCTAGTCTAAATATGGCTATATTATCTCAAATTCCAGGTAAAATACTGCCCAAAACCTGAACAGTATCGAAAAGATTCCCAATTTTCACTGATTCTTTGCCAATAAAAGTGGAATTTTTGTGCAAAATATCTAAGAAAATCAGTAAGTTCTTCAAGACAAATCCTTACTTGAGTAGCTCCTCTCGAATATTAGGAAAAATACAGCCAAAAAAGTGAAAGAGTTCGAAAAATGCCAAATTTTCGCGGATTAGTTCGTAATTTACTTACAAAGTGGAATTTTTCACCCCTGGTTGGCGATTTTACTGCTTGGCTTAGCGAGTTTTTCTAGAGTAAATTTAATAACTTTTTACATGAGTCGACATCCCGGGCCCTTTTCTTTATGCTATGATTATTCCAGTCGATGTCTGGAAATCCCCCCGATTATAGTTATACTTTGATTGTTCTTACTCGTTTAGAAATTTATTTCGTCGTTAAGATTTCGTAAAACCTGTCGAGAAGAGTTTGGTGGTCGGTAAAACGCACACACATTTATGTTTGGTTTGTTTTCCTGATGGGTGGCTCATGATGGGTCTTAATTTCAATTTTTTATTGAATATGCAACACTTACATATAGATGACTTAATATATAACTTTTTCATATCCCAATTCTCTTGATAAATACTAATACTAATAGAATGCGAACCAAATTATGGTGCTCATAAGTTAAACAGTGTTGTAGCAAATATCTTAATAAATTGCCAACACATCTGTAGTATTTAACATCATTGAGTGACCTTAAAAAAGTATGAAAAACTTCCTTCTACACAATGAAACAATATAATTTTAAAAATATAATTGTATAATCTATTCTTGATAAGATATGTGTATAGAAATATAGTTATGTTTTGTGTAAACCTTATGATAGTTAATGACTGAGTATTCCTAAAGTTTTTAGAAGTAAGTTGTATATCTGTAATTCTTTAGTATTCTATATTCTATCTATATTCTAGTTGTCTGTTTATTTTTGTTCCCCCTGACGAGCCAATTATTGGCTCAGGAGAAAAGAAACCAATACCTTCAAGTGCAATTTTTTGTTCAATATTGTCTGATATGTATACTTAATTGACTTTGTAACTATGTATATACATAGATAAATAAATATCTTAATTATAAAAAAGAATATTAGTAAAATTCCGGAAAATTACGAATTCGATTCCATTTAACATTGTG
Source organism: Sympetrum striolatum (assembly GCA_947579665.1). Lineage (NCBI taxonomy): Eukaryota > Metazoa > Arthropoda > Insecta > Odonata > Libellulidae > Sympetrum > Sympetrum striolatum. The sequence continues at coordinate 4,386,842 of OX388351.1, forward strand.
CAGTTCGTGATAATCACACAAACCCACTGCTTTAAAATCTTTGCCGTAAAATCAACTTTTCGTTCAAATTCTGTCCCTCAGAAATCTTCCTCGATGTAATATTTCTTCGTCATCACCTCAAACGAACGGTCAATGTCCTAATCGGTTTGATAAAGAAAAACTACTAAATGGCCGTAATTTCGTTCCTGTTGTTTAAATATTGGAGTTTAAAGTTGCTGAAATCTCAGAAAATTGCCTCTTTCTGACATTAGTTCTTACCATTAAAGATGTATGGACTTAAAATCCCCGTGTATTTTTGTGGGAATATGAATGCATCGGATAAACAATCACCTTGGTCGTCAGGGGGACTGGTTGTTTACTACGGCGAAATTTTGCAAAATGTTCTATTAAATGATCAAAGTTGTCGTAATTTCCATTCAAAAAGTGTATTTTACGACAATATTAGGATTCTTTATTTAATTAACCATCGTTTGATACATTTCCTAACTTCGTAAGAGCATTATTTCCAATTTAATTCCGTAAAATTAACAAAGCCTAAATGGTGGCAAAGACCTGATCGCTGCTCACCACTGTCATATCGTTGGTTAGATTTCATAAGTCAATTTTCTACGGATATTCGTCATGCTTCAGGTTCCGCCAACTGTGTCGCCGATGCTCTATCCAGAGTAGAGGGAATAAGTGTGTCGGTTGACTTCTCCGAGCTTGCCGAAGCCCAGGATAAGGATCCCGATCTTCCTAAGCTTCTTGAAGAATGAATTTTGCGACTGAAGGGCATTCCAGTATAAATTATGATTCTATATCATATTAGATCAAAATGATGTTGTTACTAGTAGGTATTTTAGATCTTATAAGCTCAAGCTAGACTCAGTGGAATTTTGCCATACTTATGAAATTATGTAAAGTTTTCACAGAAATATATTTAGCATGACTAGTTTCATCTACATGCTTGATGATGTCATCATGTAGGTGGAAGTAGTGCCAAATATATTGCTGTGTGAATTACTAAGTTCTTTGTTTATTTCTCAAGTGTAGATTTTTACCATTAGATGTATCTTAATGATTTACTTGATATATTATTTACTTGTATGTATATTGTATACATGGTTCTACTGATTTATACTAATGAAAGGAATTTTATTATATATATTTGTAATTATTTGTAAAAATTTGCGTACACACCATATATCCCCGGCAAATAGGCAATATGCAATGCAGGGGAGGAGAGAAGGGGGAGGAGTGTTTTGGGAAGAGGAAAGAGAGGTGGTAACCCTCTTTCCTGCTACTTTTATTGCTTCCTTTTTGGAACTCGCGGTGCGGAAAATGGGAATTAGATATCAATGTAGGTTAATTCTCCGTAGTTAATTTCAAAAAAAAAAATTGCGTCCAAATCACCCGTACAAAATTAATATCTAATACCTCAGGATCAACATTACTAGTAACGTAAATTAAAGCACGCATATTCAAAAAATCTGCGGAAAAGCAAGTAAAAGGCTTGGCCTTGAAAAGCATATTGTCGGTAAATGCGAGGAAAGGTGAGTGAGCGATGTTATTTTCCCTTGGTCAGACCCTTTTAAGAATATGCGGCAAGTATATGGCGGATGAAACGTGTACTCGCGAACTCGAGAAAGTACAGCGTAAAGCGGTTCGTTCTGTTAAAAAATGCTACGATGAAAAAGTACAAAAATGCTCTCAGACGTAGGTTAGGAATCCTTCACTGGACTAGTTTTTTATTTATATGCTGGGGTAGGTGAGGCGCAGTCGCCCCCTCTTCCCCTACCCCAGCAGCTCTCCAAGTTATTACAAAGATCGTACATTTTGTTTAGTCAAGTACAATTGTTCTCTATTTCGTCCAATAGGTTGAAATATAGAGAAATAGTGATATAATAAGTGGACTGTAATTTTGGCTATGGGAATGTATGACTTACCATTGAGTAGAGGTGCCTTCTCGCTGTACCATTCCTCTGGTATGTTCCGATGATAAAGGGACAGACTGACTACTACCGACTAGATACTTTTAAAACAGAACACAGAGAAAAAAAACACAATCGAAAAAAGGGCCTCCAAATTTGGTAAGCCACACATTCCCCTGGTGGCCAAAAGGAAAATAACAAACTGGTGCGAATACGAAACATAACCTCCCACCAAATTTGAGAATCAAATTTTTAAACTACATTAAATGAAATTGAAAGCTTACTGGTACTTATCTCAGGAAAAGGCTTAACAATTCTGTATAATAGAAAACATGATAACAAAAAAAATTATCTTCAATATTGGGTAGCTCAAAGGGTGTTAGAAACACAAGATAAGTCAAAGAAAAGAAAAGGTAAGGATTCCCGAAGCTTCACTTTGGAGGGGGCGGTCACCAAAGACTTTTGACGATAGATAGGTCGCCCACGGAAAAAGGATATAGAGCTACCCAGCCTCATAACGAAAACAATCTTATAAAGAAAAAAAAATATATATCCATAGATTATCTTCTAGGACTCAATTGGTAGCTTTACCAATTGAGCAACAGGTCGTTTTAAAATGCCATGTGAATGACGGATATTGACTACTCGGACGCGACCGTCCCGACCTGGGAATATGTTCGTAACTCTCCCCAATCTCCATTGCTGAGAAGGGGACCCATCACTATGAATCAATACTAAATCTCCTACATCAACTTGCGGCTGATCCTTAAACCACTTTGATCGCATCTTTAGTGTATGCAAGTACTCTTTTGACCACCTCTGCCAGAAATGTTGAGTTATTTGCCTTACAAGTTGCCAGCGAGATAACCTACTACAATTGATATCTGTAATAGTAGAATCTGGGGTGCTAAGCAGCGGTGCACCTATCAAAAAATGCCCTGGAGTTAGTACTTCCAACTCATTAGGGTCATTTGAGAGCGCAGTTAGAGGCCGTGAATTAAGAGTTGCTTCAACTCTGGCGAACACAGTTGAAAGCTCCTCAAACGTCAATGAACGTTCCCCAATTATTCTTCGCAATATATTCTTGGCAGTTTTCATATTTGCCTCCCACAAACCTCCAAAATGTGGAGCAGCTGGATTGGGTGGATGAAAATGCCAAGTAATATGTCTACTTATGAGTGCATCAGTAATATTATCCCTAAGAAACGAATCGTGAAATTGTTTGTTCACTCCCATTAGATATCTACGGGCTCCAATAAAATTAGTGCCACAGTCAGAATATATGTGAGCGCATAATCCACGTCGCGATATAAATCTGTCAAGAGCAGCTATAAATGCATCAGTAGACAAGTTGGAAACGCCTTCTAAGAAACCTAAGTGACAGGTTTTCGTGGCAAAGCAAACAAATAGGCACAAATAAGCCTTAGAAATTTTAGCGTTTCTTCTGGTCGATTCTTTGATGTAGAAAGGACCACCAAAATCCACACCCGTATGATGAAATGGACGACTAGGTCGCACTCGGGAAGCTGGAAGATCACTCATTAGAGGGTACGTAGGAGTGGCTCGAAACTTGAAACAAACAATACATTTATGAATGCGCGTCCTGACTGCTTGTCTGCCAGATACAATCCAATAATTTTGAGATATCAAATTCAATAGAGTGGTGGAGCCTGCATGATTATACGCCCTATGATAATAATCTATGATTAGATTAGTCAAAGTAGAGGCTTTTGGAAGCAACAATGGGTGCTTCTTTGCATAATCTAAACATGTATTCCTTAATCTGCCGCCCACCCTGACGCAACCGTGGGAATCAATAAATGGAACTAATCTTTGAAGAGTGGTAGAACAAGGCAAACCCTGTTTTAATTGTTTGATATCTTGTCCAAAGAAAAAAATTTGTGTGGCACGAATGCACACTATCAAGGCTTCGGAAAGTTCTGATAAACTCAATTTGCCTGTAGGAGCCTGTTTCCGTTTTGGGGTGAGATAGGCAATAAATCTTAAACAATAAGCTATTGCTCTCTGTAGTCGTGGCAAAGAAGAGAATCTATCAATAAAAGACAGATCGATTTTCATGGTGGTATGAAACATCACAATAGGACTACGGGATTTTAATTCAGGAATTTGGTCATGATCAATGTTTTCCATAGTATTCATTTCCCATTGCTCGCAAGGAAAAGATACCCACGAGCGACCATTCCACCATAAATCATGTGCTATTAGCTGTGATGGCAATACACCTCGACTTGCACAATCTGCGGGATTAGATTTTGTAGATATATGATTCCATGTTATTCCAACTGGAGAATCAATGATACGAACTACCCTATGGCATACAAAGGTTTTTAGTAGATGCTGAGGCATTTTCAACCAGGATAATACCACAGTGGAGTCACTCCATGCATACACAGAGGATATATTAATGAGTTTAGATAATGATTCAAAGACATGCTCAATTAATTTTGTTAGCAATACAGCTCCAAGAAGTTCCAGTCTTGGAATGGAAACAGTCTTAATGGGTGCTACCTTCGTTTTTGCCATGAGTATACATGCGTGACCCTGCACATCGAGTTTTCCACTGCGCAAATAGACAACTGCGGAATAGCCCTTTTCAGATGCATCACAAAATCCTAACAGGTGATAGTCTATGATCATGCCACCTGAAAACTTTTCGCATACAAATCTTTTAAGTTTGATCTCCGATAAGGAAGGGAGTTGTTTGACAAAATCATTCCAAGCTCTCAACAAATGAGGAGGAACAGGGTCATCCCAACCTAAGTTAAATTTCCATAATTCCTGCATAAAATACTGCAGGCGATATCCATCCTAATGGATCAAATAACTTTGCTATTGTTGAAAGAATACTTCTCTTGGTTGAAGAAGCTTTAGAGATATTAATGTGATAAGAGAATGTATCTGAACGTGGTTCCCAATGAATACCTAAAACCTTCATCATTTGGTCACCCTCTTGCCTGAAATATATATCAGATGGACTTAAACCAATAGGAGATCCTTGAAATAATTGAGATATATTTGAAGACCATTTTCTAAGTTGAAATCCACCAGACTGCAATAACCCTTGTAGCTGTTGAATTAGCTCAATCGCTTCAGGTTCACTAGATGCCCCTGTCAGCAAATCATCGACAAAGAAATCTCGTGATAGAACAGACGCAGCTTTGGGAAAATTATCAGCCCCGTCCTCAGATAATTGCTTCAAGGTACGGATTGCAAGATAATGGGATGAAGTGAGCCCATATGTAACTGTATTCAGTCTATACTCCTGAAAGGATTCCTTCTCAGACGATCGCCAAACGATATGTTGATAATTTCTGTGCTGAGGAAGTAAATGAATCATTCGATACATTTTGCAAATATCTGCGACTAGTGCTATCGGATGTAAGCGAAACCTATTAATCAGATCTGATATATCTCGTTGCAACTTAGGCCCCTTTAAAAGGAAATCATTCAATGACTTGCCAGAACTAGATTTCGATGACCCATCAAACACTACTCGAACCTTAGTGGTACTACTGAAAGGTTTTACAACTGCGTGATGAGGGATATAGTAATTCCCCGATCCCCATTTAGCAAGTGACATATGTTTAAGATTCAAATATTCCTCCAAGAAGGCTGTATACTCAGCATGTAGTTCTTCATCCTGTTTAAATTTACGCTCTAAATTCGTAAATCTCCTGATAGCTTGCGTTTGTGAGTCCCCCAGAGATAGTGAGATATCATCGTCTTTTAGTAGCAAAGGTACCACATAACTTCCATCAGGATTTCGATAATGTAATGTCCTGAATTGCTCCTCAGCAACTTTATCTTCAGGTGAGTTATTATTAACTGAAGGCAATTCCTCAATTTTCCAAAAATTCTGTAGGGATGCATTCAGGTCATTTTCAACAGACGTGAAGCAAGTGACCACATTTGAACTTTGATCCGATACTTTTGTTGCCATTGGACCCAAAAGAATATACCCAAAAACTGACGGCCATGCTCTAGGGAGACCTACTTGCCGCAGAATGGGACCTTCTGTCATAATATCTGAATATAAATCAGCACCAACCAAGAAATTAATTGGCCCTGGATTGAAAAATGTAGGATCCGCTAAATCCAACGAAGAGAATTTTTCATAAACTGAGTCAGGGATTGGAAAGGAAGGCTGATTAGAAGTTATTTTGGGAATTACGATAGCAGAGACCTGTATTTCCTTGTCGTTGTTGCGTGGCTTCATTATAAATGAAGTAACACCTTGTGTCTTACACACGGGAGTATCTGATAAACCTAAACAATTAAGGCTCATCTTTCTTCGAAACAGCCCTAATCTCTGTTGGCACTCGGTAGTTATAAAGCTAGCCTGTGAGGCTGGATCAACTATCATTCTTATAGGCTCTAAAGTTCCATAAGCTGTCTTAACTAATGCCACAGCAGTGCCCAAGAGAACAGAAATATGGTTTGAGTTAAACTCCGTCAGGCAAAACATCCAGTTCACTACTGTATTACTAAGAACGTGTCTAGCCTCCTCAGATAAGTCTTTAGAAGCCCCGTTCGTACTTGAATGTTTCGGTTCCTGATTAACTTCATCAGACTTTGACTGTGAACCTTGACCATAATTACTATTTGAACATAATAATGAATGATGTTTGCGAGAGCAGTACCTGCACCTGTATTTAGATTTACAGTCTAGTGATTTATGAACACTGGCTAGACAGTTAAAACAAATACCTTGAGATTTGATTAAGTCCTTTCGCTTTTCTACATTAAATGCATTAAATTGCGGGCATTGATAAAGTCTATGTTGCGCCTCGCAAAGCTGACATTTAATCCTGTTTTCATGTTCAAATCGAGACATAGTCAACAGTGAAGTTTTTTGAGAAACCCCTTTAGTCACGGAGGAATTTTTGACGAGGTCAGACTTAACTTGCTTGCATCCAGATGTTCTTAAAATGTTCACATATCTACGCCCGAATTCTAAAAGACGTACAATTGAAGGAAAATCGACGTCATGATTCTCTAATTCAAACTGCCTTTTGATAGATTTATCCAAAGCCTTTGAGGCGATATAAAACATAATAAATTCGGACAGATTTGGAATTTTCATCGCATTCAAAGCGTTTACATTTTCCGAGAAAATATCGAAAAAATTCTGCAAAGAATCAACCGAATCAGAATTGATCCGAATACTAAATAATTTCTCTAGATAGTGAAAAGCAAGCAACCTCTTATTTTCGTATTGCTGAACTAACGTCTGCCATGCAATTACGTAATTTTCTGAAATGATAGGTATACTAGAAACCAAAGTCAATGCCTGACCCTTTAGGCTTGATAAAAGATAATGATACTTTTCAATGTCAGATAAAGTCTTATTGGAGTCAATTAAGCTCGTAAATACATCGAAAAATTGCTTAAAGTTAGCGAGATTGCCATCAAAAGTCGGAATACTAATAGTAGGTAGTCGCATTGAGGGAGAGACCGAAGGTTGACCTTCCCTGATATTAGAAGGGGATTCCTTCGTTACTTGGCTTGCGATAGCATTGATCTTATGAAAGTGGCATTCAACTCGTTCCTCTAACTCGCTTTCGGACAACTCCACGTCTAAATTCAAATCGAATGCCAACTCACGCAATTCATTTGTTAACGAAACAAGAGTTTTCATTTCGTCCGGCAAAGTCGAAACACGACTTAAGAAAACGGATAATTCATCCCTTTGAGATAGAATCGTGGTCGACATTAAATACAATCTCTCGATTGTTCGAATGACTGAATCACGTCTCCTTTTGGTAATTGCATACTTTCGATTCCAAATCCGAATATTTTTACTACTACTTTCAAGCTCAATCTCGTCATTAGGCATGATAAACGATTGTAAGAGACACCTTCAAAAAAGATATATTGACGTGCAAACAAAAGATAAAGCGATCACCCGCACACAGAAAATTACCGTCAATCAACAAAGAAACGGAAAAGCTACTTAAGTTGCCTTTCCCAAGATAAGCCAGTAAGCCATACACAATCCGCTCTAGTTTAATAATGATCCGGCCCGAAGGACCAAAAAACAATGTTCTCTATTTCGTCCAATAGGTTGAAATATAGAGAAATAGTGATATAATAAGTGGACTGTAATTTTGGCTATGGGAATGTATGACTTACCATTGAGTAGAGGTGCCTTCTCGCTGTACCATTCCTCTGGTATGTTCCGATGATAAAGGGACAGACTGACTACTACCGACTAGATACTTTTAAAACAGAACACAGAGAAAAAAAACACAATCGAAAAAAGGGCCTCCAAATTTGGTAAGCCACACATTCCCCTGGTGGCCAAAAGGAAAATAACAAACTGGTGCGAATACGAAACAACAATAGTATATAAATAAATAAATACATAAATAAATAAATACATAAATATACAATAAATAAGAGTATAAAATTGTAAATAAATATGTGAATAAAGGTTTTCATAAATTACATATAAATGCAAGGTGAAAAACTAATAAAAACACCTTTGGATACATAAGTAAATAAATAAGTAAAAGTGCTAAAAATGGTACATAAAAACAAGGTAAAAAATATTACGACTGTTAAAAAACGCCTTGAGGTAAATGAGTAAATAAGTTGGTAAAACGTTGTACATGAAACAAGGTGAAAAAATCTCCCCTATTAAAAAGCACCTTGAAAAATTTGAATAAATACATAGATAAAGATGCGATTAGTGTAAAAACAAGGTGAAAAACATTTCAAATGTAAAAACCACTTTGAGATAAATAAATAAATACATTGGTAAAAGTGCTAAGCACGGTATATAAAAACAAGGTGAAAAAGGTCCCAACCGTTAAAAAAAACTTTAAAAAAAAAGTAAAAACATAAATAAAAGTGTAAGTGGTATAAAAACCAGTTGAAAAAGTCTTCACTGTTAATAAACACCTTGAAAACAAAACTAAATAAAACATGGATGAAAGTGCTGGATATGTAAAAACAAGGTGAAAAACATTTAACCTGTTAAAAAACACCTTGAAAATAAATAAATAAATAACAGAATAAATGTACTGAATATGTAAAAAACAAGGTGAAAAAATCTTCACTGTTAAAAGACACCTTGAAAATTAAAAAAAAAAACATAAATGGGTACAAGTGTGATCACTGTATATAGAACAAGGTGAAAAAGATAAACAATTGATAAACAACACCTTGAGAAGTAAAATACAAGGGAATAAAACCATGTGCTGATGCACTGTATATACACAAGGTCAAGTTAAAGTGTATAAAGGGATCTCAACCGTTAAAACCCCAAAGAAATAAATAACACTAGACGATAACAAAACACTGACGAACAGACACACACACCCACACACTGTCACTATTAAACAAAAGTTTCATCGTCCTTAATATCATTACACAACACGGGTAGCTGGGATGCTAGGAAACTATAAGGTCAATAATTAGATAAATAAATAAATATATAAAAAGACTCCCCGTCAGCATTACTGTGTCGTGTACCGCCGGAGGAGGTGCTTCTCTAACTTCCCCCGCCTGAAACAGGCCCGCAGCTCCGGTGAGAGGGCGTTGGAGGTATCATTGCAGATAAGCAAGATGTAACTGTTTGAAAAATAAAAAAATCGCAGTATTTAAAATGACTCAAAATCTATTAATTTATACAGTAGGTGTAATTGTATTTGTTACTGTACATGCAAGGTTTTGGGATATCATAGCAAATAAGCGGGATATAAGCGTTTGAAAAATAAAAAATCGAATTTTTTGAAATTGCTCCGAATCAAAATTCATTACTTCAAATGATAGCAGTAGAAATTGTCGTTCCTGTACATGTAAGGGTTTTGGAATATTATTGCAAATAAGCGAGATATGAGGGTTTGAAATAATAAAAAATCGATATTTTTGAAAATTTCTCGAAATCAATATCCATTAATTCTGATGGTAGGTTTATTTATTGTTGTTACTATACACGCAAGGGTTTTCAATATCATTGCAAATAAGCGAGATAAGAGGGTTTGATTAATAAAAATCGAATTTTTAATATTGCTCGAAATCAAAAATTATTGATTCTGATGGTAGGTTTATTTCTGTTATGACTGTTGCAAGGGTTTTGCGATATTATTTCAAATAAACGATACATGAGGGTTTGAAAAACTAAAAAATGGAATTTTTTTATAATTGCTCAAAATCAAAATCCATTACTTCTGATGGTAGGTTTATTTATTGTAGTTACTATACATGCAAGGGTTTTGCGATATCATTGCAAATAAGCGAGATATGAAGGTTTGAAAAAATAAAAAATCGAATTTTTTTATAATTGTTCGAAATCAAAATCCATTACTTCTGATGGTAGGTTTGTTTATTGTAGTTACTATACATGCAAGGGATTTGCGATATCATTTCAAATAAGCGAGATATGAGGGTTTGGAAAACTAAAAAATCGAATTTTTTTATAATTGCTCGAAATCAAAATCCTTTACTTCTGATGGTAGGTTTATTTATTGTAGTTACTATACATGCAAGGGATTTGCGATATCATTGCAAATAAGCGAGATATGAGGGTTTGAAAAACTAAAAAATCGAATTTTTTTATAATTGTTCGAAATCAAAATCTATTAATTCTGATGGTAGGTTTATTTATTGTAGTTACTATACATGCAAGGGATTTGCGATATCATTGCAAATAAGCGAGATATGAGGGTTTGAAATAATAAAAAATCTATATTTTGGAAAATTTCTTGAAATCAAAATCCATGTACTCTGATGGTAGGTTTATATATTGTAGTGACTATACATGCAAATATGCAGATATAATTGCATATAAGCGAGATATGAGGGTTTGGGTTTGTAAAATCATTGGAATTTTTGTAATAATTATCTTCAATTGTAGTCAAAATTTATTTTGGATTTTTTAATTTTTAGGATAAAAATCCTAAATTACTTGAAATTAAAAGATTCTTGAAAAATCAAGGGGTTTTTGTAATAATTATCTTCAATTGTAGTCAAAATTTATCTTGGATTTTCAAATTTAAGGATAAAAATCCTTAATTTCTTGAAATAACTAGAGAATTTATGCCATATCTTTAGATTTTTGATTTAATTATCGAGTTAGTATTATTTGTTTCCAGATTTTAGCCTTTATTTTCGTTATTTCATTGAGATATGATCGAAAAAATCAACGAGAACGGATACTTTCAGTTAAATTTCAATTTTTTTCCTCTTTTTTGCCTTTATTTCCGTCATTTAATCGAGATATGATGGAAAAAAGCGACGAGAACGGATAATTTTAGCGAATTTCCAATTTTTTCCTCTTTTTTGCCAATATTTCTGTCTTTCTATTGAGATATGATCGGAAAAAGCAACGAAAACGGATAATTTTAGCGAAAATTTAATGTTTTCCACATATTAGCCTTATTTTTCGTTTTTTTTCAACAATTTTCCTCAACATCCCTTTGTTTGGCTGGTGCCTCCATGAAGCCCGGCAATGGACGATGCCGCTAGCCGGACGAACCCATACCGCCATCTGCCAACAAAGCTCCCCAAACGGAATGTTGAATTGTTCTGCCTCGGTAGCTTAGCTGGTTAAAGCACTCTCCCGGCAAGAGGAAGATCCCGGGTTCGATTCCCGGCCTTGGTGGACTTTTTTCCATGTCCGTTTCTCCTTGGGTTTTTCGTGGGTGCACTTCCTTATGTGCAATTTTCACCCTTCCTCTTCCTTGTTATTTTTCGTTATTTTACTGAGATATGATCGAAAAAATCGAACGGAACGGATAGTTTTAGCGAAATTTCAATTTTTTTCATCTTTTTTTCCATTATTTCCGACATTTTATCGAGATATGATTATAAAAAAGCAACGAAACTGGATAATGATAGCGAAAATTCAATTTTTTGGTCTTTTTCGCCTTGATTTCATATATTTTATCGAGATATGATCGAGAAAAGCTTCGAAAATGGATAATTTTATCGAAATTTCCATTTTGTTTCCAGATTTTAGCCTTAATTTTCGTTATTTCATTGAGATATGATCGAAAAAATCAACGAGAACGGATACTTTCAGTTAAATTTCAATTTTTTCCCCCTTGTTTGCCTTTATTTCCGTCATTTAATCGAGATATGATGGAAAAAAGCGACGAGAACGGATAATTTTATCGAAATTTCAATTTTTTCCTCTTTTTTCACAATATTTCTGTCTTTCTATTGAGATATGATCGGAAAAAGCAACGAAAACGGATAATTTTAGCGAAAATTTAATTTTTTCCACATTTTAGCCTTATTTTTCGTTATTTTATTGAGATATGATCGAAAAAATCGACCAGAGGGGATAATTTTAGCGAAATTTAAATTTTTTTCATCTTTCTTGGCTTTATTTCCGACATTTTATCGAGATATGATTATAAAAAAAGCAACGAAAATGGATAATATTAGCGAAATTTCAATTTATTTTGTCTTTTTCGCCTTGATTTCATATATTTTAGCGATATATGATCGAGAAAAGCTTCGAAAATCGATAATTTTATCGAACTTTCCATTTTTTTCCAGATTTTAGCCTTAATTTTCGGTATTTGATTGAGATATGATCGAAAAAATCAACGAGAACGGATACTTTCAGTTTAATTTCAATTTTTTTCTTCTTTTTTGCCACAAATTTCGTCATTTTATCGAGATATGATCGAATAATGCCACGAAAAGTCATAATTTTAGCGAAATATGAATATTTTTCCTCTATTTGCCCTAATTTTCGTCATTGTATCGAGATATGATAGAAAAAAGCAACAAAAACGGAAAATTTTGGCGATATTTCAATTGTTTTCTTCTCTTTGCCTTAATGTTTGTCATTTTATCAACATATATTCGAGAAAAGCAACAAAAACGGATAATTTCACACAAAATTCAATATTTTTCATCTACTTTGCCTTAGTTTTTGTCATTTTATCGAGATATGATCGTAAAAAAAACGAAAACCGATACTTTCACCGAATTTCCTATTTTTTCAACTATTTTACCTTAAATGCGAAAAAATTTGTGAAATTTGACTCGTTTAAAGGTGAGATCTTTGCATATTTTGAAAAATATTCCACTAACAAAGAGTAAAAATACAGAAACGTGTGAGAAAAAATTTCATTTTTTTCGAAATTTAAATATTTTTTGCTTTACTTTGCATAAAATGGGAATAACCTAGTGAAATTTGGACTCGTTTTAAATTCTTGCTTAAATCTTTCCATATTTTGATGAAACATCTACTTTTTTAATTAAAGAATATTTGATCAGTATAAGTAATTTTTCGAAAATTTCACTTTTAATTGGCAAATTACGAAAAATTCGGAGAAAACTGGGAATTGATTTCGAAGATTTATTGATTTTTGGCAGTATTACACCTAGAATTCTTAAAACCGTCTGGAATATTGACTCATTTATACGATTTAAGCGAAATGGTTCCGTTTTTTAAACAAAAAGTTTAACTTATTTAAGGCAATAACGGAAAAATCGTCGAAAAATCTTTTAGAACATTTTCAATATCATGGGTGTATTTTAAAATTCAGTGAAATTTAGGCAGGATTCGAAGATCGTAGCGTGATCATTCGGCATTTTGAACAATAATTCCACTAAAATAAGAAATTTATGCAAATATTGACGAAAATTGGAGATTATTTAGAAAAAATTAGTTACTTGGCATTATAATACCTAATATTCCATAAATTTTAGTCAATTTCTCTGGAAAATTTTTCGGAAAATTAGGCATTTTCATATATTTTCTGAATTTCGATGTATTTTTCCTTATCTTCGAAATTCCTCACATTCATTTAATCGTTTTAATGACCTAAGCTAAGTTCCTTCCATATTTTGAATATACAGTACAATTATACAAGCAAATTCCGGAAAAATGGCCAAAATACGGGGTTTGGAATTTTTTCATTGAGTTTGACTTCAGGTGGTCGACTCCGGAAGTCGAATCCGTGAGGAAATCACAGGGAGGTTAACTCCTGGAGGTCGACTCCTACTGGTCAACTCCGTGAGTTCGACTACGTGAGTTCAACTCCTGGAGTTAAACTACAGTAGGTCGGTTCCAGGAGCTACACAATTCGTGATCGACTCCGGGAGGTCAATTCCGGCAATTACATCAGGAGCCTGCTCCGGGGAAGGGACTCCATGAGGTCGTCTCCGGAAAGTCGGACCCAATGACCTGAATTGGATAAACGAAGCTCGATAATCCGAGGTCAATAACAAGAGGATGAAGACAAGAGGTCGATGACTTGATGTGTATTAGAGAAGGTCATTGGCACGAGGTCGATGACCTGAGATAGATTCTCCGAGGTCAATGACCCGAGGTCGAAGACCCGAGGTCGATGACCCGGGGTCGATGACCCGAGGTCGATGACCCAGGATCGATGACCCGGGGTCGATGACCCGAGGTCGATGACCCGGGGTAGATGACCCGAGGTCGATGACCCGAGGTTGATGAATCGAGGTCGACCCGGGAGTTCCACTCCGGGACGTCGACTCCGGGAGGTCGACTCCGGGAGGTAGACTCTGGAATGTTGATTCTGGGAGTTAGAATACGTTAGGTTAACTCTGTGATGTCGACTCCGATAGGTCAACTACGGACGGTCCACTCCAGGCGGTGGACTCCTTGAGGTCGACTTCAGTAGGTCGATTCCGGGAGGTAAACACTGGGAGGTAAACTCCAGAGGATGCAATTTGGGAGGACAATTCTTATTCAGACTACGTGAGGTTATGACCCAAGGTCGCTTACCCGAGGTAGACTCCGGGAAGTAAACTCTTGGAGGTAAACTCTGGGAGGTAAAGTCTGGGAGGTAAAGTCTGGGAGGTAAACTCCGGGGGATGCACTCTGGGAGGACAGTTCTTAGTCAGACTACGTGAGGTTATGACCCGAGGTCAATGACTCCAGGTCGATGACCCGTGGTCAATGACTTGAGGTCGGTGACCCTGGATCACCTGGTGACCTGGATCTCCAGGTGGTGACCCGAGGTGGATGACCCGAGGTCGATGACCAGATGTGGATGACCCGTTGTGGATGAACCGAGGTCGACTCCGGGAGCTCTACTCCGGGAGGTCATCTCCTGGAGGTCTACTCCGGGTGGTCGACTCCGGGATGTCGACTCCGTTAGGTCGACTCCGGGAGGTCGACTCCGGGAGGTCGACTCCGGGAGGTCGACTCCGGGAGGTCGACTCCGGGAGGTTGACTCCGGGAGGTCGACTCCGGTAGATTAACTCTTGGGTGTAAACTCCGGGAGATGCAATCCGGGAGGACACTTCTTAGAGATCGACTGCGAGGGATTGACTCCGGGAGGTCGACTCCGGAATTTTGATTCCGGGAGTTGGGAGTTATGACCCGAAGTCGATCTCCCGAAGTCGATGACCTGAGGTTGATGACCTCAGGTCGACTCCGAGAGTTCAACTCAAGTAGAACGACTCCGGTAGGACAGTTCTTAGTGTTCGATTCCGGTAGGTAAACTCGGTGTGGTCAAATTCGGGAAGTCGATTTCTGCAATCGACTTATGGAGACAGACTACAGAATTTCGACTCCATGTGGTCGACTCCGAAGAGTCTTCCCCATAAACTGAACTCAATCTCCGGAGGTCAATTACAAAATGTTTATGACCCGAGGATAAACACCCGCTGTGGAAGACTTGAGGTCTACGACTCGAGGTCCATGACCCCAGGTGAAAGATCTTCACGCATTTATGCGAAATTTTCACTGTTTAGAGTTTTATTTGATTAACATTCTTTTAAACCTCGTCAAAATTGTACTCATTTCATAGATCTCAACTAAATGTGGCCAAATATATCGCTCGTTTTTAAATTTTCTTCGGCAGTACAAGTCAATGACAGCTTAATCTATGCCTTTTTTGATGTTCTGGCGTTTCGCAATTTATTACTTAATTTTCGTCATTTTATCGAGATATGATCGAAAAAAGCAACGAAACGAATAATTTTAGTGAAATTTGAAATGATATTCCTCTTTTTGCCTTAAATTAATGTAGATATGATCGAACAAAGCAACAAAAACGGTTAAATTAAGCGAAACTTCAATTTTTTCCTATATATTGCTAAATTTTCGAAATTATATCGAGATATGATCGAGAATGCAACATTAACGGATAAATTCAACGAAATATCAATTTCTTCCTCTATTTTTCATATATTTTCGTCATATTATCGAGATATGATCTAAAAACGAAACGAAAACGGATAATGTTAGTGAAATATCAACTTTTTCCAATATTTTATCTTAATTTGCGTCATTTAATCGAGATATCATCGAAAAAATCAACAGGAACGGATAATTCTAGCGAAATTTCATATTTTTCCACTTTTATGCCTTTTTTCCGTCATATAATTGAGATATGATGGAAAATAGCAATGAAAACGGATAATTTAATTGAAATTTAAATTTTTTTCCTCTATTTGCCTTAATTTTATCTAAATGTGATCAAAAAAAGCAATGAAAACGGATACTTTTAGTTAAATTTAAACTTTTTTCCTCTTTTTTGTCATAAATTTCGATCTATTCGAGATATGATCGAAAAATGCCACGAAATGTGATAATTTTAGCGAAATATAAATATTTTTCCTCTGTTTGCCCTAATTTTCGTCATTGTATCGAGATATGATAGAAAAAAGCAACAATAACGGATTATTTTTAGCGATATTACAATTGTTTACCTCTCTTTGCCTTAATTTTTGTTATTTCTTCAAGATATGATCGAAAAAAGCAACGAAAACGGATACATTTATTGAAATGTCGGTTTTTTTCCTCTATTTTGCAATATTTTCCTCATCTTATCAAGATATTATAAAAAAAACAACGAAAGTGGATAATTTTAGCAAAAATTCAATTATTTTCCTGTATTTTGACTAAATTTTGGTAATTATATCGAGATATCATCGAATAAAAAACCTAAAACGGTTAATTATAGCGAAATTTCAAATTTGTTCCTCTATTTGCCCTAATTTACGTAATTTTATCGAGTTATGATCGAAAAAAGCATCGAAAACGGATGATTTTAGCGAATTTAGAATTTTTTCATTTTTAGAGAAGATATAAGTTTAGAAAATTCATTTAATTCCTCTATTTGCATTAATTTTATCGAGATGTGATCGAAAAAGCAACGAAAACGGATACTTTTAGAGAAATTTCAATTCTTTTCCTCTATTTTGCCTTAATTTCCATCATTTTATTGAGATTTGATCGAGGAAAGCAAGGAAAACTAATAATTTAAGCGGAATTTCATTTATTTCCTCTATGTGCCTTAATTTTATCTTAATGTGATCAAAAAAAGCAACGAAAACGGATACATTTAGCAAAATATCAATTTTTTCCTCGTTTTTGCCTCAATGACCGACATTTCATCGAGATATGATCGAGAAAAGCTACGAAAATGGATAATTTTAGCAAAATTTCAATTTTTATCATCTATTTTGCCTTTATTTCCTACATATTATCAATATACGATCGAAAAAAGCAACGAAAACGGATAATTACATCAAAATTTCTATTTCTTTTCCGCTATTTTGCCTAAAGTTTCGTTATTTTTTTGAGATATGATTGAAAAAATCAATAAGAACGAATAATTTTGGCGAAATTTAAATTTTTTCCTGTATTTTGCTTTTATTTCCGACATTTTATCTAGATATGATCGAAAAAAGCAACGAAAACGGATAATTTTAGCGAAATTTAAGTTTTTTTTAAATCTTTTTTGCCTTTATTTCCAGCATTTTACTGAGATATGATCAAAAAAATCAACTTGAACGGATAATTTTATCGAAATTTCGATTATTTCCTCTTTTTTGCCTTAATTTCTGTCATTTTATTCAGATATATGATCGAAAAATTAAACGAAAACGGATAATTTTAGTGAAATTTAACTATTTTTCCTCAATTATGCCTTAATATTCGTCATTTGATTGAGATATAATCGAAAAAGGTATGATTTTACATAATTTTAGCGAATTTTCAATTTTTTTTCATTTTACCCTTAATTTTCGACATTTTATTGAGATATGGATGAAAAAAGAAACGAAAAAGGATAATTTTCATGAAATTTCAATTTGTTTTCGTTATTTTAACTAAATTTTACTGAGATATGATCGAAAAAAGCAACGAAAACGGATAATTTTAGTAAAATTTAATTATTTTTCCTCAATTATGCCTTAATATTCGTCATTTGATTGAGATATAATCGAAAAAGGTATGATTTTACATAATTTTAGCGAATTTTCAATTTTTTTTCATTTTACCCTGAATTTTCGACATTTTATTGAGATATGGAAGAAAAAAGAAACGAAAAAGGATAATTTTCATGAAATTTCAATTTGTTTTCGTTATTTTAACTAAATTTTACTGAGATATGATCGAAAAAAGCAACGAAAACGGATAATTTTAGCGAAAATTCAATTTTTTTTCCACATTTTTGCCTTATTTTTCGTTTGTTAGTTGTGATATGATCGAAAAAATCAACAGGAACGGATTATTCTAGCGAAATTTCATTTTTTTCCTCTTTTTTGCCTTTATTTCCGTCATTTAATCGACATATGATGGAAAAAAGCGACGAGAACGGATAATTTTATCGAAATTTCAATTTTTTTCATCTTTCTTGCCTTTATTTCCGACATTTTATCGAGATATGATTATAAAAAAAGCATTGAAAATGGATAATATCAGCGAAATTTCAATTTTTTGGTCTTTTCGCCTTGATTTTATACCTTTTATCGAGATATGATCAGAAAAAGCAACAAAAACGGATAAGTTTAGCGAAAATTCAATTTTTTCCACATTTTAGCCTTATTTACGTTATTTTATTGAGATATGATCGAAAAAATCAACAAGGACGGATAATTTCTGCGAAAATTCAATTTTTTTTCCTACGTTTTGCCTTTGTTTCCAATATTTTTTCAAGATATGATCGAAAAAACGGATAATTTTGTCAAATTTTTTATTTTTTCCACTATTTTGCCTTAATTCTCGTCATTTTTTTGAGATATGATCGAAAAAACCAACAAAAACGGATAATTTTATCGAAGTTTTAATTTTTTTCCTCTTTTTTGCGTTAATTTATGTCATTTTATTGAGATATACGATCGAAGAAATAAACGAAAACAGATAATTTTAGCGAAATTTCATTTTTTTCCTCAATTTAGCCTTAATTTTCCTCATTTTATTGAAATATAATTGAAAACTGTATGTTAATACATATGTTATGGGAATGTTGATTCTGGGAGTTAGAATACGTGAGGTTTACTCTGTGATGTCGACTCGGATAGGTCAACTACGGACGGTCCACTCCAGTTGGTGGACTCCTTGAGGTCGGCTTCAGTAGGTCGATTCCAGTAGGTAAACTCTTGGAGGTAAACTCCGGAAGATGCAATTTGGGAGGACAATTCTTATTCAGACTACGTGAGGTTATGACCCGAGGTCGATGACCCGAGGTTGACCCGGGAGGTCTACTCCGGGAGGTCGACTCCTGGAGGTCTACTGCGGGTGGTCAACTCCGGGAGGTCGACTCCGGTAGGTCAACTCCTGGATGTCGACTCCGGGAGGTTGATTCCGGGAAGTCGACTCCGGTAGGTTTACTCTTGGCTGTAAACTCGGGGAGATGCAATCCGGGAGCACAATTCTTAGACATCGACTGCGAGGGATTGACTCCGGGAGGTCGACTCCGGAATGTTGATTCCGGGAGTTGGGAGTTATGACCCGAGGTCGATTACCTCAGGTCGACTCCAGGAGTTCAACTCAAGTAGAACGACTCCGGTAGGACAGTTATTAGTGTTCGATTCCGGTAGGTAAAGTCGGTGGGGTCAAATTCGGGAAGTCAATTGGAGTCCAGGAAGTCGATTTCGGCAATCGACTTATGGAGGCAGACTACAGAATTTCGACTCCATGTGGTCGACTCCGGAGAGTCGTACCCATAAACTGAACTCAATATCCGGAGGTCGATGACAAAATGTTTATGACCCGAGGATGAACACCCGCTGTCGATGACTTGAGGTCTACGAGTCGAGGTCAATGACCCCAAGTGAAAGATCTTCACACATTTATGCGAAATTTTCAATGTTTAGAGTCTTATTTGATTAACATTCTTTTAAACCTCGTCAAAATTGTACTCATTTCATAGATCTCAACTAAATGTGGCCAAATATATCGCTCGTTTTTAAATTTTCTTCGGCAGTACAAGTCAATGACAGCTTAATCTATGCCTTTTTTGATGTTCTGGCGTTCCGCAATTTATTACTTAATTTTCGTCATTTTATCGAGATATGATCGAAAAAAGCAACGAAACGAATAATTTTAGTGAAATTTGAAATGATATTCCTCTTTTTGCCTTAAATTAATGTAGATATGATCGAACAAAGCAACAAAAACGGTTAAATTAAGCGAAACTTCAATTTTTTCCTATATATTGCTAAATTTTCGAAATTATATCCAGATATGATCGAGAATGCAACATAAACGGATAAATTAAACGAAATATCAATTTCTTCCTCTATTTTTCATTTATTTTCGTCATATTATCGAGATATGATCGAAAAACGAATCGAAAGCGGATAATTTTAGCCAAATATCACCTTTTTTCCAATATTTTACCTTA
This sequence comes from Sympetrum striolatum, assembly GCA_947579665.1. Taxonomy (NCBI): domain Eukaryota; kingdom Metazoa; phylum Arthropoda; class Insecta; order Odonata; family Libellulidae; genus Sympetrum; species Sympetrum striolatum. Next base: position 4,407,351 of record OX388351.1, read on the forward strand.
ATTTGCGTCATTTAATCGAGATATTACCGAAAAAGGATCGAAAACGGATAATTTTAGCAAAATTACAATTTTTTTCCTCTATTTGCCTTATTATTCGTCATTTCATCGAGACATGATTAAAAAAGAAACAACGAAAACGGATAATTTTAGCGAAATTTCAATTTTTTTCCTCAATTTTGTCTACATTTTCGTCATTTTATCGAGTTATGATTGCAAAAAGCAATGAAAACGGATAATTTTAGCGAAATTTCAATTTTAATCCTTTATATTCCCATAATTTGCGCCATTTATGGAGATATGATCGAAAAAAATAACGAAAACATAAAACTTGATCGAAATTTCAATTCTTTTCGTCGATTTGCCATAATTGTATCGAGATATGATCAATATAAGCAACGAAAACGGATAATTTAGCGAAATCTCAATTTTAATCCTTTATATTCCCATAATTAGCGCCATTTATGGAGATATGATCGAAAAAAGTAATGAAAACAGAAAACTTGATCGAAATTTCAATTCTTTTCGTCGATTTGCCATAATTGTATCGAGATATGATCGATATAAGCAACGAAAACGGATAATTTTAGCGAAATTTCAATTTTTTTTCAAATATTTGAAATAATTTTCTATAGATACGACCGAAATAATCAACGAAGACAAACACTTTTAGCGGAATATAATTAATTTACTCTATATGCATTAATTTTATCGTGATGTCATCGAATAAAGCAAGGAAAACGGTTACTTTTAGCGAAAGTTCAATTTGTTTCCTCCATTTTGCCTTAATTTCCGTCATTTTATTGAGGTATGATCGAAAAAAGCAACGTAAATCGGATACTTTAAGCGAAATTTAAATTTTGTTCCTCTATTTGCCTTAATTTTATCTAAATGTGATCGAAAAAAGCAATGAAAACGGATACTTTGAGTTAAATTTCAATTTTTCCTCTTTTTTGCCATAAATTTCGTCATTTTATCGAGATATGATCAAAAAATGCCTCGAAATGTAATAATTTTAGCGAAATATAAATATTTTTCCTCTATTTGCCCTAATTTTCAACATTGTATCGAGATATGATAGAAAAAAGCAAAAAAACGGATAACTTTAGCGATATTTCAATTGTTTTCCTCTCTTTGCCTTAGTATTCGTCATTTTATGGAGACATGATTGAAAAAGAAACAACGATAACGGATAATTTTAGCAAAAATTCAATTTTTCCACATTTTAGTCTTATTTATCGTAATTTTACTGAGAAACGATCGAAAAAATCTAACAAGGACGGATAATTTCTCCGAAAATTCAATTTTTTTCCTCTATTATGCCTTTATTTCCAACATTTTATCAAGATATGATCAAAAAAACGAGACGAGAATGCAACATAAACGGATAAATTCAACGAATTATCAATTTCGTCCTCTATTTTTCATTTAATTTCGTCATACTATCGAGATATGATTAAAACAACGAAACGAAAACAGATAATTTTAGCGAAATATCAACTTTTTTCCTCTATTTTGCCTTAATTTTCATCATTTTATCGTGATGTGATCAAAAAAAGCAAAGAAAACGGATAATTTTGGCGAAACTTAAATTTCTTTCATTTATTTTCCTTAATTTTATCTAAATGTGATCAAAAAAAGCAACGAAAACGGATAATATTAGCGAAATTTAAATTTTTTTAGTATTTTTCGCCTTGATGTCATACATTTTATCGACATATGATCGAGAAAAGTATTGAAAATGGATAATTTTGTCGAAATTTCCATTTTTTTCCAGATTTTAGCCTTAATTTTCGATATTTTATTGAGATATGATCGAAAAAATCAACGAGAACGGATAATTTTAGGGAAATTTCAATTTTTTCCCTCATTGTAGCCTTATTTTTCGTTATTTTTTTGAGATATGATCGAAAAAAGCTACCAAAACGGATAATATTTGCGAAATTTCAAATTTCTCCGTTTTTTGTCTTTATTTCTGACTTTTGATTGAGATATAATCGGAAAATGCAACGAAAACGGACAATTTTAATGAAAATTAAATTTTTTTCCACATTTTAGCCTTATTTTTCGTTATTTTATTGAGATATGATCGAAAAAATCAACAAGGACGGATCATTTCTGCGAAAATTCAATTTTTTTCCGCTATGTTGCCTTTGTTTCCATTAATTTTTCAAGATGTGATCGAAAAAAGCTACGAGAACGCATAATTTTATCGATGTTTTAATTTTTTTCCTCTTTTTTGCGTTAATTTATGTCATTTTATTGAGATATACGATCGAAAAATTTAACGAAAACGGATAATTTTAGCGAAATTTCATTTTGTTTCCTCAATTTTGCCTTAATTTTCCTCATTTTATTGAGATATAATCGAAAACTGTATGCTTATACATAATTTTAGCGAAATTTCAATTTTTTTTTTCAATTTAGCCTTTATTTTCTACATTTTTTTGAGTTATGATCGAAAAAAGCTACGAAAACAGATAATTTTTTTTATCGAAAATTCAATTTTTTTTTCTCTTTCTTGCCTTTATCTCCTACTTTATATCGGGATATGATTCTAAAAAGAGGCAACGAAAATGGATAATTTTAGCGAAATTTCAATTTTTTTGGTCTTTTTTGCCTTTATATCCGACATTTTATCGAGATATGATCGAGAAAAGCTTCGAAAATGGATAATTTAACCCTACTCCGGGCAAGCTAATTCAACTACATAACCGGTCGTGGTGAGCCTTACAGGCTCGCTTAGGAAAATGATAGTATTATAAATGACTATCACTGTAATTTTTAGTTTATATTTATTTACTATAATTCTTATACAATCTAGGTATTCTTATGTAATTTTGTAATAATTCTACAATATAATGCTATTGTTCATAATTAGAATTTACAATTTTCTCATACAACAGTAAAAGAGCTGTGCTCTATACATATGTTGTTTTTGCATCTTTTACAACATTTTTTCTGCATCCTACTCTTTTTGGATGCAAAAATGTAACACCTTTTTCGTGGGTTAGCAGTTTCAGTGTCAGGTTTTTCGGAAGAGGTATTAAATATTGCGATAGCCCTTTTCGTAACATGCTGCAATCTCGAGATACTCCTAGACTGAATTTGAGGTATTATCAAAGCCTCGGCTAGTTAAATAAGAAATAACCTACGTTTGTCGTTTTTGATCGCATTCCATTTTGGATTTCGATGACACCACACAATGTAGGCAGCAATGCCACACACATCTAATCCATTCATGAAATAAACAAAAGGCTAACGATTGGATTTTCTTTTACTCATGTATTCACGAATTAGTTTGTCTAATGGATCCACCCCCCCCCCTTTGTATCATTAAAATAGAGTATTATGTCTGGTTTACCATTCTCAGATATCATTCTAGAGTGGTGCATTGTTGAAAGGAGAATTACACTTTTTCCCTTTTTGGGCACATATGATACAAGTGATACATCTTTAGTGAACCCAAAAACAGAGGAATTCTCTTCTCTTGCTCGGCTGGGGAGAAATTGAGCAGGAATAAATATTTATTTTTTCCCACGGTTCCTACCATCGTTAGGCCATTGGACAGAAGAGTTTTAGCTAAGTCCAGGTCAGTGAAATAATAATCGTAAGTAATATTGCGATTTGATCCATTCAAATTTTCTGTCAGCGATAAAACAACTGATGATGCTAAATTGTGTGCCCTTTTGTCTACTTTGCCGAAATATGGTATACCGCACAAAGGATAGAATGTTTTTGAGTCACAAAGCCACCATATTTTCATTCCGTATTTGTCAGGTTTCGAAGGCATATATTGCCTAAAGGGCACCGACCACGGAAGGGCACTAGTTGCTCATCAACGGTCAAATTTTCTCCCGGAATATAGTATTTCCTCCGTTTAGAATTTAATTCTTCCCGTAAGTCTCGAATCAGGGCGAGCTTATCTTTTTTTCTACGCTCATTTCGAGTATTTTTGTCATCAAACCGCAAAAGTCTTAGGAAAAATTTAAATCTATTTAGACTCATTGTGGCCCTAAAAATTGGTGGTCCATGTATTTTATCCCATAGTGATTCATAATTGCAATAATTTGATTTTAGATGACCAGCAGTTAATAAGAGCCCAATGAACGCATATATTTCCTTCCTATCGCATGGCTGCAAATTTCTTTGCGTTGAAGATTGCTCACGAACGCGCATCATTTCTATGTTTGTATAGTTTACGATTGAATCTATCATAGATGGAGTCAAGTAAAGCATCAATGAATCCCGGGGTTCCTCCAGTACCATGTCGGGAGGAAGGATAACCTTACCCACGGGGCCTTTTATAATGTTGCACTGCCAAACTTCGTCCTGTTGGATGGGCAGCAGATGACCACGTAGTGCCGTCTTTTCCTACATACTCCACTGTTCTCCGAACTTCATCATCGCCAGAATCTTCGGATACCTCTAGTATGTCATTTTCTTCCGAGGCCTCACTTACATAATCGTCACCGGAATAGGATGAACTCGAAGTATAATCAGGAATATCATCATCTTCATCAACGTCTGGATCCTCCAACATTTTTAGAATATCTTGCTCACTGATTGATATCATTCTAAAAAAACATATGATCCGTAAAAATTTTATTTTGAAAAATGAGAACGATTTATGAAATAATTCTCAATCATATATCCTCTTACCTTCCAACGGAGCTAGTTTCGCTGAAGGCGATGAAAAATAGGTTGGGTTCCCTTCTATTCGTCGTTTGATGAATTTTTACTGAAAGTAATTTAAATAAATTAGTTTTCAAATGAACTAATTATTTACACAATGCCACTAATTTTCCATTTATCCTCATACCTCTGAGAAAAATCCCTCTGAATAGCAAAACAGGCTTGAGGAGGTCCGGTAGAGTTCAATTTCTGGATGCGCTAGGTCTCACACTCACGAGTAACACTCTCCTACTACGGAGCTGTGTGACGCTTATATAATGGATATGTATTGGATAGTTATGGAAAATATAAAGTAGCAAAGACAGTGAAATGGATCGGTGTCGGTTATTTTACAGAAACCTTAACTTCAAATGTGTTAGGTGACCCCGTTGGAACATAGTTGAAAATTACGATGTGTGTAAAGCCAATACTGTAGACACAAACACTCAAAGAAAAAAAGTTACGTCATGACCTCAGATACCTAGTGTTCACCAAAAAACATAAATACTATGTTGGAAAGAGCATAGGAGCCGTATGATACGTATCATCCATTGAGTAAATGATAAACTTTTTCCGAGCCTTGCAAGCTCACCTTACCCGGTTGAGAGCTGAAACGGAAAAACATTTTTTTCAAAGTGATACAAGCTAGGAGAAAAAAAAGCTCATGTCGAATAAGGTATATAATTACATAAACGTAGAAGTCATAAAATTTCAGCAACTGGATAATTACCAATGTCTTGAAAATTGTTAAAAGGTATGGTGGTGAGCCTCAAAGGCTCACCTTGACCGGACTAGGGTTAATCGAAATTTACATTTTTTTCCAGATTTTAGATTTATTTTTCGTTATTTTATTGAGATATGATCGAAAAAATGAACGAGAACGGATAATATTAGCGAAATTTCAATATTTTCGTCTATTTTGCCTTTATTACCGAATTTTATAGAGAAATGATAGAAAAAAGCGACGAATACGGTTAATTATATCAAAATTTATATTTTTTCCTCTTTTATTGCTTATTTCTGACTTTCAATTGAGATATGATCGAAAAAAGGAACGAAAACAGATAATTTTAACAAAAATTCAATTTTTTTCCACATTTTTGTCTTATTTTTCGTAATTTTACTGAGATATGATCGAAAAAATCAAACAAGGACGGATTATTTTTCCGAAAATTCAATTTTTTCTTCTATTTTGCCTTTATTTCCAACATTTTATCAAGATATGATCGAAAAAACGAGACGAGATTGCAACATAAACGGATAAATTCAACGAATTATCAATTTCTTTCTCTATTTTTCATTTATTTTTGTCATATAATCAAGATATGATTGAAAAACGAAACGAAAACGGATAATTTTAGCGAAATATCAACTTTTTTCCTCTATTTTGCCTTAATGTTCATCATTTTATCGTGATGTGATCGAAAAAAGCAAAGAAAACGGATAATTTTGGCGAAACTTAGATTTTTTTCCTTTATCTCCTTAATTTTATCTAAATGTGATCAAAAAAAGCAACGAAAACGGATAACATTAGCGAAATTTAAATTTTTTTAGTCTTTTTCGCCTTGATTTCATACATTTTATCGACATATGATCGAAAAAAGCATCGAAAATGGATAATTTTATCGAAATTTCCATTTTTTCTCCAGATTTTAGCCTTATTTTTCGATATTTTATTGAGATATGATCGAAAAAATCAACGAGAACGGATAATTTTAGGGAAATTTCAATTTTTTCCCTCATTGCAGCCTTATTTTTCGTTATTTTTTTGAGATATGATCGATGAAAGCTACCAAAACGGATAATATTTGCGAAATTTCATTTTTTTCCTCTATATTGTATTTATTACCGACATTTTATCAAGAAATGATTGAAAAAAGCTTCGAGAACGATTAATTATATCGATATTTCAAATTTTTCCGTTTTTTGCCTTTAGTTCTGACCTTTGATTGAGATATGATCGGAAAATGCAACGAAAACGGACAATTTTAGTGAAAATTCAATTTTTTTCCACATTTTAGCCTTATTTTTCGTTATTTTATTGAGATATGATCAAAAAAATCAACAAGGACGGATCATTTCTGCGAAAATTCAATTTTTTTCCGCTATTTTGCCTTTGTTTCCAATAATTTTTCAAGAAATGTTCGAATTCAGTTTTATCGAAATTTATATTTTTTCCTCTTTTTTGCCTTTATTTCTGACATTTTATTTGGATATGATCAAAAAAATATGGAAGAAAAGAAAATTTTTTTTACATATTTTAGCCATATTTTTCGTTATTTTATTGAGATATGATCGAAAAAAACAAGGACGGATTATTTCTGCGAAAATTCTTTTTTTTCCTTTTTTTTGCCTTTATATCCGACATTTTATCGAGATATGATTATAAAAAAGCAAAGAAAATGGATAATAGTAGCGAAATAAAAAAATTTTTACTCTATTTACCCTAATTTCCGTCATTGTATCGAGATATGATAGAAAAAAGCAACAAAAACGGATAATTTTATCGAAATTTCGTTTATTTCCTGTTTTTTGCCTTTATTTCTGTCATTTCATTGAGATATGACCGAAAAAAGCAACAAAAACGGATAATATTAACAAAAATTAATTTTTTTCCACATTTTAGTCTTATTTTTCGTAATTTTATTAAGATATGATCGAAAAAATCAACAAAGACGGATAATTTCTCCAAAAATTCAATTTTTTTTCTCTATTTTGCCTTTATTTCCAACATTTTATCAAGATATGATCGAAAAAAGCTACGAGAAAGGATAATTTTATCGAAATTTAATTTTTTTCCGCTATTTTGCCTTAATTTTCGACATTTTTTTGAGATATGATCGATAATACCAACGAAAACGGATAATTATAACAAAAATTAATTTTTTTTCCACATTCTAGCCCTATTTTTTTATATTTTACTGAGATATGGTCGATAAATCAAACGAGAACGGATAGTTTTAGCGAAATATCAATTTTTTCCTCTTATTTTCCTTTATTTCCGACATTTTATCAAGATATGATCGAAAAAAGCATCGAAAACGGATGATTTTAGTGAATTTAGAATTTTTTCATTTTTAAGTTTAGAAAATTCATTTATTTCCTCTATTTGCATTAATTTTATCTAGTTGTGATCGAAAAAAGCAACGAAAACGGATACTTTTAGAGAAAATTTAATTTTTTTTTCTCTATATTGCCTGAATTTTCATCATTTTATTGAGATCTGATCCAGGAAAGCAACGAAAACGGATACTTTGAGCGAAATTTCAGTTTGTTTCCTTTATTTTGCCGTAATTTCCGTGATTTTATCGAGATATGATCGAAAAAAGCAAGGATAACTGATAATTTTAGTGGTATTTCATTTATTTCCTCTATATTCATTAATTTTATCGTGATGTGATCGAAAAAAGCAACGAAAACGGATAATTTTGGCAAAATATCACTTTTTTCCTCGTTTTTGCCTTTATGACCGACATTTTATCGAGATATGATCGAGAAAAGCTACGAAAATGGATAATTGTAGCAAAATTTCAATTTTTTTCCTCTATTTTGCCTTTATTTCCGACATTTTATTGAGATTTGACCGGAAAAAGCAACAGCAACGAAAACGGATAATTTTAACGAAAATTCAATTTTTTTCAAATTTTAGCCATATTTTTCATTATTTTATTGAGATATGATGGAAAAAAACAACAAGGACGGATATTTTCTGCAAAAATTCAATTTTTTTCCTCTATTTTTGCCTCTGTTTCCAACATTGTTTCAAGAAATGACCGAAAAAAGCTACGAGAACGGATAATTTTATCGAAATTTCAATATTCTTCCTCTTTTTCGCCTTTAATTCTGACATTTCATCGAGATATGATAGAAAAAGCGACGAAAACGGATAATTTTAACGAAAATTCAATTTCTTTCCATATTTTAGTTTTATTTTTCGTTATTTTATTGAGATATGATCGAAAAAATCAACAAGGACGGATCATTTCTGCGAAAATTCAATTTTTTTCCGCTATTTTGCCTTTGTTTCCAATATTTTATCAAAATATGATCGAAAAAAGCTACGAGAAAGTATAATTTTATCGAAATTTCATTTTATTCCGCTGTTTTGCCTGAATTTTTTTCCATATTTTAGTTTTATTTTTCGTTATTTTTTAGAGATATGATCGAAAATACCAATGAAAACGGATAATTATAACAAAAATTCAATTTTTCCCATATTCTAGCCATATTTTTCGATAATTTACTGAGATATGGTCGAAAAATTCCACGAGAATGGATAGTTATAGCGAAATATCAATTTCTTTCCTCTTTTTTTTCCTTTATTTCCGACATTTTATCAAGATATGATCGAAAAAAGCATCGATAACGAATAATCTTAGCAAAAATTCTATTTTTTTCCACATTTCAGCCTTATTTTTCGTTATTTTATTAGATATACGATCAAAAAAATAAACGAAAACGGATAATTTTAGCGAAATTTCATTTTTTTTCTTCAATTTTTCCTTAATTTTCCTCATTTTATTGAGATAAAATGTCGGTCATAAAGGCAAAAAGGAGGAAAAAATTGATATGTTGCCTAAAGTATCCGTTTTCGTTGCTTTTTTTATCACATTTAGATAAAATTAAGGCAAATAATTGGCAAAATTTAAGTTTCGCCAAAATCATCCGTTTTCGTTGCTTTTTTCGATCAGATCACGATAAAATGATGAAAATTAAGATAAAATAGAGGAAAAAAATTGAATATTCTCAAAATGAATCCGTTTTCGATGCTCTTTTCGATCTCATCTCGATAAAATTAATGCAAATAGAGGAAATAAATGAATTTTCTAACTTTATATATTCTCTGAAAATGAAAAAATTCAAAATTCAATAAAATCATCCGTTTCGATGCTTTTTTCGATCATAACACGATAAAATTACGAAAATTAGGGCAAATAGAGGAAATAATTTGAAATTTCGCTATAATTAACCGTTTTCGTTTCTTTATTCGATGATATCTCGATATATTTACCAAAATTTAGTCAAAATACAGGAAAATAATTGAAATTTCGCTAAAATTATCGGTTTTCGTTGCTTCTATCGATTATATCTCGATAATATAACGAAAATTAAGGCAATTTAGAGGGAAAATTGAAGTTTTGCTAAAATTATCCGATTTCGTTCTTTTTTTGATAGTATCTTGATAAGATGAGGAAAATATTGCAAAATAGAGGAAAAAAACAGACATTTCGCGAACTGTATCCGTTTTTGATGCTTTTTTCGATCATATCTTGAAGAAATGACAAAAATTCAGGTCAACAGAGGAAAAACAATTGAAATATCGCTAAAGTTATTCGTTTTTGTTGCTTTTTTGTATCATATCTCGATATAATGACGAAAATTAGGGCAAAGAGAGGAAAAATATTTATATTTTGCTAAAATTATCACTTTTCGTGGCATTTTTTGATCATATCTCCATAAAATGACGAAGTTTATGGAAAAAAGAGGAAAAAAATTTTAATTTAACTAAAAGTATCCGTTTTCATTGCTTTTTTCGATCACATTTAGATAAAATTAAGGCAAATAGAGGAACGAAAATTAAATTTCAATTAAATTATCTGTTTTCGTTGCTATTTTCGATCATATCTCAAGAAAATGATGGAAATTAAGGCAAAATAGAGGAAAAATTTGAATTTTCGCTAAAAGTAACCGTTTTCGTTGCTTTATTCGATCACATCACGATAAAATTAATGCATATAGTCATAAATAATTCCAAATCCCAGAGTCGACATCCCGGAGTCGACCTCCCGTGTTAACCTAGGGTCATAACCTCACGCAGTCTGAATAAGAATTGTCCTCCGAAATTGCATCTTCCGGAGTTTACCTCACGGAATCGACCTGCTGAAGTCGACATCAAGGAGTCGACCGCCTGGAGTGGTCCGTCCGTAGTTGACCTATCGGAGTCGACACCACAGAGTAAACCTCACGTATTCTTACTCCCAGAATCAACATTCCGGAGTCGACCTCCCGGAGTCGACTTCTCGCAGTCGATCTTTAAGAACAATCCTCCCGGAGTGAATCTACCGGAGTTCACACCCAAGAGTAAACCTACCCAAGTCGACCTTCCGGAGTCGACCTCCCGGAGTCGACCACCCGGAGTCGACCTCCCGGAGTCGACCACCCGGAGTCGACCTCCCGGAGTCGACCACCCGGAGTCGACCTCCCGGAGTCGACCACCCAGAGTCGACCTCCCGGAGTCGACCACCCGGAGTCGACCTCCCGGAGTCGACCACCCGGAGTCGACCTCCCGGAGTCGACCACCCGGAGTCGACCTCCCGGAATCGACCACCCGGAGTCGACCTCCCGGAGTCGACCTTCCGGAGTCGACATCCCGGATTCGACCTCCCGGAGTCGACCTCGGGTCATCGACCTCGGGTCATCGACCTCGGGTCATCGACCTCGGGTCATCGACCTCGTGTCATCGACCTTGGGTCATCAACCTCTGGTCAACGAAACCAACGAAAACGGATGATTATCACGAAAATTCAATTTTTTACCACATTCTAGCCATATTTTTCGATATTTTTGAGATATGATCGAAAAATCCAACGAGAACGTATAGTTTTAGCGAATTTTCAATTTTTTTCCTCTTTTTTGCCTTTATTACCGACATTTTATCAAGATATGATCGAAAAAAGCAACGAAAACGGATATATTTATTGAAATGTCAGTTTTTTCCTCTATTTTGCAATATTTTGGTCATCTTATCAATATATTATGAAAAACAGCAACGAAAACGGATAATTTTAGCAAAAATTTTATTTTTTTCCACATTTTAGTCTTATTTTTCGTAATTTAATTGAGATATGATCGAAAAATTAACAAGGACGGATAATTATCACTAAAATTCAATTTTTTACCACATTCTAGCATTATTTTTCGATATTTTATTGAGATATGATCGAAAATTCCAACGAGAAAGGATAGTTTTAGCGAAATTTCGATTTTTAACCTCTTTTTTTGCCTTTATTTCCGACATTTCATTGAGATATGATCGATAAAAGCAACGAAAACGGATAATTTCAGCAAAAATTCAATTTTTTTCCACATTTTAGTCTTATTTTTCGTAATTTTATTGAGATATGATCGAAAAAATCAACAAGGACGGATAATTTCTCCGAAAATTCAATTTATTTCCTCTATTTTGCCTTTATTTCCAACATTTTATCATGATATGTTCGAAAAAACCAACGAAAACGGATAATTATCACAAAAAATTCATTTTCTACCACATTCTAGCCATATTTTTCGATATTTTATTGAGATATGGTCGAAAAAAGCATCGAGAACTGATAATTTTATCGAAATTTATATTTTTTTCCTCTTTTCATCCTTTATTCCGACATTTCATTGAGATATGATCGAAAAAAACAACGAAAACGGATAATTTTAGTGAAATTTAATTATTTTTCCTCAATTATGCCTTAATTTTCGTCATTTTAATGAGATATGATCGAAAAAAGAAACGAAAAAGGACAATTTTAATGAAATGGCAATTTGTTTTCATTATTTTGCCTAATTTTTATTGAGATATGATCGAAAGAAGCAACGAAAACGGATAGTATTAACAAAAATTAAATTTTTTTTCAACATTTTAGCATTATTTTTCGATATTTTTTTGAGATATGATCGAAAAATACAACGAGAAAGGATAGTTTTAGCGAAATTTTAATTTTTTTCCTCTTTTTTTGCCATTATTTCCAACATTTCATTGAGATATGATCGAAAAAAGAAACGAAAAAGGATAATTTTAATGAAATTTCAATTTGTTTTCATTATTTTGCCTAATTTTTATTCGGTTATGATCGAAAAAAGCAACGAAAACGGATAGTATTAGCAAAAATTAAATTTTTTTTCAACATTTTAGCATTATTTTTCGATATTTCATCGAGATATGATCGAAAAATCCAATGAGAAAGGATCGTTTTAGCGAAATTTCAATATTTTCCTCTTTTTTGCCTTTATTTCCTACATTTCATTGAGATATGATCGAAAAAAGCAACAAGGACGGATAATTTTTGCGAAAATTCAATTTTTATCCTCTATTTTGCCTTTGATTCCATTATTTTTTCAAGATATGATCGAAAAAAGCTACGAGAACGGATATTTTTGTCGAATTTTCAATTTTTTTCCACTATTTACCCTTAATTATTGACATTTTTTTGAGATATGATCGAAAAAACCAACGAAAACGGATAATTTTATCGAAGTATTAATTTTTTTCCTCTTTTTTGCTTTAATTTATGTCATTTTATTGAGATATACGATCGAAGTAATAATTGAAAACGGATAATTTTAGCGAAATTTCCTTTTTTTTTTAATTTAGCCTTAATATTCCTCATTTTATTGAGATATAATCGAAAACTGTATGTTAATATATAATTTTAGCGAAATTTCAATTTTTTTTCTGAATTTAGCCTTAATTTTCCACATTTTTTTTAGTTATGATGAAAAAAATCAACGAAAAAGGATAATTTTAATGAAATTTCAATTTTTTTTTGCTATGTTGCCTAAATTTTCGACATTTTATTGAGATATGATCGAAAAAAGCAACAAAAACGGATAATTTTGCGAAAATTCATGTTTTTTTTCCACATTTTTGCCTTTTGTACTTAAATGAGATATGATCAAAAATATCGACCAGAACGTATAATTTTAACGAAATTTCAATTTTTTTCCTCTTTCTTGCCTTTATCTCCGACACTTTATCGAGATATGATTATAAAAAAGGCAACCAAAATGGATAATTTTAGCAAAATTTCAATTTTTTTGGTCTCTTTTGCCTTTATATCCGACATTTTGTCGAGATATGATGGAAAAAAGCGACAAGAATGGTTAATTTTATCGAAATTTCAATTTTTTCCCCTTTTTTACCAATATTTCTGGCTTTTTATTGAGATATGATCGGAAAAAGCGACGATAACAGATAATTTTAGCTAAAATTCAATTTTTTTCCACATTTTATCCTTATTTTTCGTTATTTTATTGAGGTTTGATCGAAAAAATCGACCAGAACGGATAATTTTAGCAAAATTTCAATTTTTTCATCTTTCTTGCCTTTATTTCCGACATTTTATCGAGATATGATTATAAAAAAAGCAACGAAAATGGATAATATTAGAGAAATTTCAATTTTTTGGACTTTTTCGCCTTGATTTCATACATTTTGTCGAGATATGATCGAGAAAAGCTTCGAAAATGGATAATTTTATCAAAATTTCTATTTTTTTTCCAGATTTTAGCCTTAATTTTCGTTATTTTTTTGAAATATGATCGAAAAAAGCAACAAATGTGGATAATATTAATGAAATTTATTCTATTCCTCTATTTATCTTAATTTTATCGAGATAAGATCGAAGCAAGCAACGAAAACGGGTAATTTTAGCGCTATTTCAATTGTTTTCCTCTCTTTGCCTTAATGTTTGTCATTTTATCGACATATATTCGAGAATAGCAACAAAAACGGATAATTTCACACAAAATTCAATATTTTTCCACTATTTTGCCTTAATGTTTGTCATTTTATCGAGATATGATCGTAAATGGTAACGAAAACGGTAACTTTCACCGAAATTTCTATGTTTTTCAACTATCTTACCTTAAATGCGAAAAAACTTTGTGATTTTTGACTCGTTTAAAGGCGAGATCTTTGCATATTTGAGAAATATTCCACTAACAAAGAGTAAAAATACAGAAACGTGTGCGAAAAAATTTCATTTTTTTCGAAATTTAAATATTTTTTGCTTTACATTGCATAAAATGGGAATAACCTAGTAAAATTCGGACTCGTTTTAAATTCTTGCTTAAATCTTTCCATATTTTGATGAAACATCCACTTTTTTTTAATTATGGAATAATTGATTAGTATAAGTAATTTTTCGAAAATTTCGAATTTGAATTAAAAGAAATTTCGAATTTCGAAATTTCTTTTAATTGGCAAATTACGGAAAAATCGGAGAAAACTGGGAATTGATTTCGAAGATTTATTGATTTTTGGAAGTATTACACCTAGAATTCTTAAAACCATGTGGAATATTGACTCATTTATACGATTTAAGCGAGATGGTTCCGTTTTTTAAACAAAAAGTTTAACTTATTTAAGGCAATAACGTAAAAATCGTCGAAAAATCTTATAGAACATTTTCAATATCATGGGTGTATTTTAAAATTTCGTGAAATTTAGGCAGGATTCGAAGATCGTAGCGTGATCATTCGGCATTTTGAACAATAATTCCACTAAACTAAGAAATTTATGCAAATATTGACGAAAATTGGAGATTATATAGAAAAAATTAGTTATTTGGCATTATAATACCTAAAATTTCATAAATTCTAGTCAATTTCTATGGAAAATTTTCCGGAAAATTAGGCATTTTCATATATTTTCCGAATTTCGATGTATTTTTCCTTATCTTCGAAATACCTCATATTTATTTAATCGTTTTGATGACCTAAGCTGAGTTCCTTCCATATTTTGAACATACACTACACTTATACAAGGAAATTCCAGAAAAATTGCCAAAATACGGGGTTTTGGAATTTTTTCAATGAGTTTGACTTCAGGTGGTCGACTCCAGAAAGTCGAATCCGTGAGGAAATCACAGGAAGATTAACTCCTGGAGGTCAACTCCTACTGGTCAAGTCCGTGAGTTCGACTACGTGAGTTCAACTCCCGGAGTTAAACTACAGTAGGTCGGTTCCAGGAGCTACACAATTGGTGATCGACTCCGGGAGGTTCAATTCCGGCAATTACATCAGGAGCATGCTCCGGGGAAGGGGCTCCATGAGGTCGTCTCCGGAAAGTCGGACCCAATAAACTGAATTTGATACACGAAGCTCAATAATCCGAGGTCAATAACACGAGGATGAAGACCCGAGGTCGATGACTGGATGTGTATAAAAGGAGGTCATTGACACGAGGTCGATGACCAGAGGTCGTTGACCCGAGGTCGATGACCCGGGGTGGATGACCAGAGGTCGTTGACCCGAGGTCGATGACCCGAGGTCGATGACCCGAGGTCGATGACCCGGGGTCGATGACCCAGGGTCGATAACCCGAGGTCGATGCCCCAGGGTCGATGACCCGAGGTCGATGACCCGGGGTCGATGACCCAGGGTCGATAACCCGAGGTCGATGCCCCAGGGTCGATGACCCGAGGTCGATGACCCGGGGTCGATAACCCGGGGTCGATGACCGGAGGTCGATGACCCAAGGTCGATGACCCGAGGTCGATGACCCGAGGTCGATGACCCGAGGACGATGACTTGAGGTTGACCTGGGAGGTCGACCCGGGAGGTCGACCCGGGTGGTCAATTCCGGGTTGTCGACTCCGGGAAGTCGACTCCTGGACGTCGACTCCGGGATTTTGACTCCGGGGAGTCAACTCCGGGGGGTCAACTCCGGGGGGTCGACTCCGGGGGGTCGACTCCGGGGGGTAGACTCTTGGGGGTCGACTCCGGGGGGTCGACTCCGGGGGGTCGACTCCGGGTGGTCGACTACGGGGGGTCGACTCTGGGAGGTCCACTCCGGGAGGTCAACTCCGGGAGATCGACTCCGGGTGGTCGACTCCGGATGGTCAACTCTGGGTGGTCGACTCCGGTAGGTTGACTCCGGGAGGTCGACTTGGGTAGGTTTACTCTTGGGTGTAAACTCTGGGAGATGCACTCCGTGAGGAAAGTTCTTAGAGATAGACTGCGAGAAGTGGACTCCGGGAGATCGACTCCGGAATGTTGATTCTGGGAGTTAGAATACGTGAGGTTTACTCTCTGATGTCGAATCCGATAGGTCAACTACGGACGGTCCACTCCAGGCGGTGGACTCCTTGAAGTCGACTTCAGTACGTCGATTCCGGTAGGTAAACTCTGGGAGGTAAACTCCGGAATATGCAATTTGGGAGGACAATTCTTATTCAGACTACGTGAGGTTATGACCCAAGGTCAATGACCAGAGGTTGACTCCGGGAGGTTGACTCCGGGAGGTAAACTCTGGGAGGTAAACTCTGGGAGGTAAACTCCGGGGGATTAACTCTGGGAGGAATTTTCTCAGTCAGACTACTTGAGGTTACGACCCGAGGTCAATGACCCAAGGTCGATGACCCGTGATCGATGACTTGAGGTCGGTGACCCTAGATCAGCGACCGGATGTGGATGACCCAAGGTGGATGACCCGAGGTCGTCTCCGGCAGGTCGACTCCTGGAGGTCTACTCCGGGAGGTCGACTCCTGAAGGTCTACTCCGGGTGGTCAACTCCGGGAGGTCGACTCCGGGAGGTCGACTCCGGTAGGTTTACTCTTGGGTGTATACACCGGGAGATGCAATCCGGGAGGATAGTCCTTAGAGATCGACTGCGAGGGATTGACTCCGGGAAGTCGACTCCGGAATGTTGATTCCGGGAGTTGGGAGTTATGACTCGAGGTAGATTCCCCGAAGTCGATGACCCGAGGTCGATGACCCGAGGTCGATGACCCGAGGTCGATGACCCGGGGTCGATGACCCAGGGTCGATAACCCGAGGTCGATGCCCCAGGGTCGATGACCCGAGGTCGATGACCCGGGGTCGATAACCCGGGGTCGATGACCGGAGGTCGATGACCCAAGGTCGATGACCCGAAGTCGATGACCCGAGGTCGATGACCCGAGGTCGATGACCCGAGGTCGATGACCCGAGGTCGATGACCCGAGGTCGATGACCTCAAGTCGACTTCGGGAGTTCAACTCAAGTAGAACGACTCCGGTAGGACAGTTATTAGTGTTCGATTCCGGTAGGTAAAGTCGGTGGGGTCAAATTCGGGAAGTCAATTGGAGTCCAGGAAGTCGATTTCGGCAATCGACTTATGGAGGCAGACAACAGAATTTCGACTCCATGTGGTCGACTCCGGAGAGTCGTACCCATAAACTGAACTCAATATCCGGAGGTCGATGACAAAATGTTTATGACCCGAGGATAAACACCCGCTGTCGATGACTATAGGTCTACGAGTCGAGGTCAATGACCCCAAGCGAAAGATCTTTACACATTTATGCGAAATTTTCAATGTTTAGAGTCTTATTTGATTAACATTCTTTTAAACCTCGTCAAAATTGTATTCATTTCATAGATCTCAACTAAATGTGTCCAAATATATCGCTCGTTTTTAAATTTTCTTCGGCAGTACAAGTCAATGACAGCTTAATCTATGCCTTTTTTGATGTTCTGGCGTTTTGCAATTTATTATTAATTTTCGTCATTTTATCGAGATATGATCAAAAAAAGCAACGAAACGAATAATTTTAGTGAAATTTGAAATGATATTCCTCTTTTTGCCTTAAATTAATGTAGATATGATCGAACAAAGCAACAAAAACGGTTAAATTAAGCGAAACTTCAATTTTTTCCTATATATTGCTAAATTTTCGAAATTATATCCAGATATGATCGAGAATGCAACATAAACGGATAAATTAAACGAAATATCAATTTCTTCCTCTATTTTTCATTTATTTTCGTCATATTATCGAGATATGATCGAAAAACGAATCGAAAGCGGATAATTTTAGCCAAATATCACCTTTTTCCCAATATTTTACCTTAATTTGCATCATTTAATCGAGATATTACCGAAAAAGGATCGAAAACGGATAATTTTAGCAAAATTACAATTTTTTTCCTCTATTTGCCTTAGTATTCGTCATTTCATCGAGACATGATTAAAAAAGAAACAACGAAAACGGATAATTTTAGCGAAATTTCAATTTTTTTCCTCAATTTTGTCTTCATTTTCGTCATTTTATCGAGTTATGATTGCAAAAAGCAATGAAAACGGATAATTTTAGCGAAATTTCAATTTTAATCCTTTATATTCCCATAATTTGCGCCATTTATGGAGATATGATCGAAAAAGTAACGAAAACTGAAACCTTAAAATAAATAAAATTTCAATTCTTTTCGTCGATTTTTCATAACTTTCTCGAGATATGATTGATATAAGCAACGAAAACGGATAATTTTAGCAACAATTCAATTTTTATCATCTATTTTGCCTTTATTTCCTACACTTTATCAATATATGATCGAAAAAAGCAACCAAAACGGATAATTATCACGAAAATTCATTTCTTTTACCA
Source organism: Sympetrum striolatum (assembly GCA_947579665.1). Taxonomy (NCBI): domain Eukaryota; kingdom Metazoa; phylum Arthropoda; class Insecta; order Odonata; family Libellulidae; genus Sympetrum; species Sympetrum striolatum. The sequence continues at coordinate 4,426,163 of OX388351.1, forward strand.
CATTCTAGCCATATTTTTCGATATTATATTCAGATATGATCGAAAAATCCAACGAGAACGGATAGTTTTAGCGAAATTTCAATTTGTTCAGATATGATCGAAAAAATGAACAAGGACGGTACTTTCTCTGAAAATTCAATTTTGTTCCTCTATTTTGCCTTTATTACCGACATTTTATCAAGATATGATCGAAAAAAGCATCGAGAACTAATAATTTTATCGAATTTTATATTTATTCCTCTTAAAACCTTTATTTCCGACATTTTATTGAGATATGATCGAAAAAAGCAACGAGATCGGATAATTTTATCGAGATTTCAAATTTTTTCGTTTTTTGCCTTAAATTCTGACTTTTTAATTAGATATGATCAGAAAAAGCAACGAGAACGAATAATTTTAGCAAAAATTCAATTTTTTTCCACATTTTAGCCTTATTTTTCGTTATTTTATTGAGTTATGATCGAAAAAATCAACGAGAACGGATAATTTTAGCGAAATTTCAATTTTATTCCTCTTTTTTGCCTTTATTTCTGACATTTTATCAAGATATGATCGAAAAAAGCATCGAGAACTGATAATTTTATCAAAATTTATATTTTTTCCTCTTTTTTTTCTTTATTTCCGACATTTCATTGAGATATGATCGAAGAATTATACGAAAACGGATAGGTTAAGCGAAATTTTATTTTTTTTCCTCTTTTTTGCCTTAATTTTAGTCATTTTATTGAGATATATGATCGAAAAAATAAACAAAAACGGATAATTTTAGTGAAATTTAATTGTTTTTCCTCAACTATGCATTAATTTTCGTCATTTTATTGAGATATAATCGAAAAAGGAATGATTTTAAATAATTTTAGCGAATTTTCAATTTTTTTTCAATTTAGCCTTAATTTTCGACATTTTATTGAGATATGATCCAAAAAAGAAACGAAAAAGGATATTTTAATGAAATTTCAATTTGTTTTCGTTATTTTGCATAATTTCTTTTGAGATATGATCGAAAAAAGCAACGAAAACGGATTATTTTAGCGATATTTAATTTTTTTTCCTCTTTTTTGCCTTTATTTCCGGCATTTTACTGAGATATGATCGAAAAAATCAACGAGAACGGATAATTTTCATCGAACTTTCAATTATTTCCTCTTTTTTGCCTTTATTTCTGACATTTTATATGGATATGATCGAAATAATCAACAATAACGGATAATTTTAGCGAAATATCAACTTTTTTCCTCTATTTTGTCTTAATTTTCATCATTTTATCGTGATGTGATCGAAAAAAACAAAGAAAACGGATAATTTTGGCGAAACTTAAATTTTTTCATTTATTTGCCTTAATTTTATTGAGATATAATCGAAAACTGAATAATAATACATAATTTTAGCGAAATTTCAATTTTTTTTTCTATTTAGCCTTAATTTTCCACATTTTTATGAGATATGATCGAAAAAAGCAACGGAAACGGATAATTTTAGCAAATATTCTATTTTTTTCCACATTTTAGTCTAATTTTTCGTAATTTTATTGAGATATGATCGAAAAAATGAACAAGGACGGTACTTTCTCCGAAAATTCAATTTTGTTCCTCTATTTTGCCTTTATTACCGACATTTTATCAAGATATGATCGAAAAAAGCATCGAGAACTAATAATTTTATCGAATTTTATATTTATTCCTCTTAAAACCTTTATTTCCGACATTTTATTGAGATATGATCGAAAAAAGCAACGAGATCGGATAATTTTATCGAGATTTCAAATTTTTTCATTTTTTGCCTTAAATTCTGACTTTTTAATTAGATATGATCAGAAAAAGCAACGAGAACGAATAATTTTAGCAAAAATTCAATTTTTTTCCACATTTTAGCCTTATTTTTCGTTATTTTATTGAGTTATGATCGAAAAAATCAACGAGAACGGATAATTTTAGGGAAATTTCAATTTTTTACCACATTTTAGCCATATTTTTCGATATTTTATTGAGATATGATCGAAAAATCGAACGTGAACGGATAGTTTTAGCGAAATTTCAATTTTTTTCCTCTTTTTTGCCTTTATTTCTGACATTTTATCAAGATATGATCGAAAAACGCATCGAGAACTGATAATTTCATCAAAATTTTTATTTTTCCTCTTTTTATCCTTTATTTCCGACATTTCATTGAGATATGATCGAAAAATATACGAAAACGGATAGGTTAAGCGAAATTTTATCTTTTTTCCTCTTTTTTGCCTTAATTTTTGTCATTTTATTGAGATATATGATCGAAAAAATAAACGAAAACGGATAATTTTAGTGAAATTTAATTGTTTTTCCTCAAGTATGCATTAATTTTCGTCATTTTATTGAGATATGATCGAAAAAAGAAACGAAAAAGGTTATTTTAATGAAATTTCAATTTGTTTTCGTTATTTTGCATAAATTCTATTGAGATATGATCGAAAAAAGCAACGACACGGATTATTTTAGCGATATTTAAATTTTTTTCCTCTTTTTTGCCTTTATTTCCGGCATTTTACTGAGATATGATCGAAAAAATCAACGAGAACGGATAATTATATCGAAATTTCAATTATTTCCTCTTTTTTGCCTTTATTTCTGAGATTTCATTGAGATATGATCGAAAAAAGCAACGAGAACGGATAATTTTAGGGAAATTTCAATTTTTTACCACATTTTAGCCATATTTTTCGATATTTTATTGAGATATGATCGAAAATTCCAACGGGAACGGATAGTTTTAGTGATATTTCAATTTTGTTCCTCTTTTTTGCCTTTATTTCCGACATTTTATCAAGATATGATCGAAAAAAGCATCGAGAACTAATAATTTTATCGAATTTTATATTTTTTTCCTCTTATTACCTTTATTTCCGACATTTTATTGTGATATGATCAACAAAAGCAACGAGATCGGATAATTTTATCGAAATTTCAATTTTATTCATCTTCCTTGCCTTTATTTCCGACATTTTATCGAGATATGATTATAAAAAAAGCAACGAATATGGTAAATATTAGCGAAATTTCAATTTTTTTGGTCTTTTCTCCTTGATTTCGAGAAAAACTTCGAAAATGGATAATTTTATCGAAATTTCCATTTTTTTCATATTTTAGCCTTAATTTTCGTTATTTTATTGAGATATGATCGAAAAAATAAACGAGAACGGATAATTTTAGGGAAGTTTCAATTTTTTCCCTCATTGTAGCCTTATTTTTCGTTATTTTTTGAGATATGATCGAAAAAATCTTCCAAAACGGATAATATTTGCAAAATTTCAATTTTTTCCTCTATTTTGTATTAATTTCCGACATTTTATCAAGAAGTGATTGAGAAAAACTACGAGAACGGATACTTTTATCGAGATTTCAAATTTTTTCGTTTTTTGCCTTTAATTCTGACTTTTTAATTAGATATGATCAGAAACAGCAACGAGAACAAATAATTTTAGCGAAAATTCAAATTTTTTCAACATTTTAGCCTTATATTTCGTTATTTTATTGAGTTATGATCGAAAAAATCAACGAGAACGGATAATTCTAGGGAAATTTCAATTTTTTACCACATTTTAGCCATATTTTTCGATATTTTATTGAGATATGATCGATAAATCGAACGAGAACTGATAGTTTTAGCGAAATTTCAATTTTTTTCCTCTTTTTTGCCTTTATTTCTGACATTTTATCAAGATATGATCGAAAAAAGCATCGAGAACTGATAATTTTATCAATATTTATATTTTTTCCTCTTTTTATCCTTTATTTCCGACATTTCATTGAGATATGATCGAAGAAATATACGAAAACGGATAGGTTAAGCGAAATTTTATTTTTTTCCTCTTTTTTGCCTTAATTTTTGTTATTTTATTGAGATATATGATCGAAAAAATAAACGAAAACCGATAATTTTAGTGAAATTTAATTGTTTTTCCTCAACTATGCATTAATTTTCGTCATTTTATTGAGATATAATCGAAAAAGGAATGATTTTAAATAATTTTAGCGAAATTTCAATTTTATTTTCAATTTAGCCTTAATTTTCGACATTTTATTGAGATATGATCGAAAAAGGAAACGAAAAAGGATATTTTAATGAAATTTCAATTTGTTTTCGTTATTTTGCATAAGTTTTATTGAGATATGAACGAAAAAAGCAACGAAAACGGATTATTTTAGCGATATTTAAATTTTTTTCCTCTATTTTGCCTTTATTTCCGGCATTTTACTGAGATATGATCGAAAAAATCGACGAGAACGGATAATTTTATGGAAATTTCAATTTTTTACCACATTTTAGCCATATTTTTCGATATTTTATTGAGATATGATCGATAAATCGAACGAGAACTGATAGTTTTAGCGAAATTTCAATTTTTTTCCTCTTTTTGGCCTTTATTTCTGACATTTTATCAAGATATGATCGAAAAAAGCATCGAGAACTGATAATTTTATCAAAATTTATATTTTTTCCTCTTTTTATCCTTTATTTCCGACATTTCATTGAGATATGATCGAAGAAATATACGAAAACGAATAGGTTAAGCGAAATCTTATTTTATCCTCTTTTTTGCCTTAATTTTTGTCATTTTATTGAGATATATGATCGAAAAAATAAACGAAAACGGATAATTTTATTGAAATTTAATTGTTATTCCTCAACTATGCATTAATTTTCGTCATTTTATTGAGATATAATCGAAAAAGGAATGATTTTAAATAATTTTAGCGAAATTTCAATTTTTTTTTTTCAATTTAGCCTTATTTTTCGACATTTTATTGAGATATGATCGAAAAAAGAAACGAAAAAGGATATTTTAATGAAATTTCAATTTGTTTTCGTTATTTTGCATAAATTTTATTGAGATATGATCGAAAAAAGCAACGAAAACGGATTATTTTAGCAAAATTTCATTTTTTTTCCTCTATTTTGCCTTTAATACCAACATTTTATCAAGATATGATCGAAAAAACCAACTAAAACGGAAAATTATCACAAAAAATTCATTTTTTACCATATTCTAGCCATATTTTTCGATATTTTATTGAGATATAATCGAATAATCCAACGAGAACGGATAGTTTTAATGATATTTCAATTTTGTTCCTCTTTTTTGCCTTCATTTCCGATATTTTATCAAGATATGATCGAAAAAAGCATCGAGATCGGATAATTTTATCGAAATTTCAATTTTATTCATCTTCCTTGCCTTAATTTCCGACATATAATCGAGATATGATTATAAAAAAAGCAACGAATATGGATAATTTTATCGAAATTTCCATTTTTTTCCAGATTTTAGCCTTAATTTTCGATATTTTATTGAGATATGATCCAAAAAAGAAACGAAAAAGGATATTTTAATGAAATTTCAATTTGTTTTCGTTATTTTGCATAAATTCTATTGAGATATGATCGAAAAAAGGAACGAAAACGGATTATTTTAGCGATATTTAAATTTTTTTCCTCTTTTTTGCCTTTATTTCCGGCATTTTACTGAGATATGATCGAAAAAATCAACGAGAACGGATAATTTTATCGAAATTTCAATTATTTCCTCTTTTTTGCCTTTATTTCTGACATTTTATATGGATATGATCGAAATAATCAACAATAACGGATAATTTTAGCGAAATATCAACTTTTTTCCTCTATTTTGTCTTAATTTTCATCATTTTATCGTGATGTGATCGAAAAAAACAAAGAAAACGGACAATTTTGGCGAAACTTAAATTTTTTCATTTATTTGCCTTAATTTTATTGAGATATAATCGAAAACTGAATAATAATACATAATTTTAGCGAAATTTCATTTTTTTTTCTATTTAGCCTTAATTTTCCACATTTTTATGAGATATGATCGAAAAAAGCAACGGAAACGGATAATTTTAGCAAATATTCTATTTTTTCCACATTTTAGTCTAATGTTTCGTAATTTTATTGAGATATGATCGAAAAAATGAACAAGGACGGTACTTTCTCCGAAAATTCAATTTTGTTCCTCTATTTTGCCTTTATTACCGACATTTTATCAAGATATGATCGAAAAAAGCATCGAGAACTAATAATTTTATCGAATTTTATATTTATTCCTCTTAAAACCTTTATTTCCGACATTTTATTGAGATATGATCGAAAAAAGCAACGAGATCGGATAATTTTATCGAGATTTCAAATTTTTTCGTTTTTTGCCTTAAATTCTGACTTTTTAATTAGATATGATCAGAAAAAGCAACGAGAACGAATAATTTTAGCAAAAATTCAATTTTTTTCCACATTTTAGCCTTATTTTTCGTTATTTTATTGAGTTATGATCGAAAAAATCAACGAGAACGGATAATTTTAGGGAAATTTCAATTTTTTACCACATTTTAGCCATATTTTTCGATATTTTATTGAGATATGATCGAAAAATCGAACGAGAACGGATAGTTTTAGCGAAATTTCAATTTTTTTCCTCTTTTTTGCCTTTATTTCTGACATTTTATCAAGATATGATCGAAAAACGCATCGAGAACTGATAATTTCATCAAAATTTTTATTTTTCCTCTTTTTATCCTTTATTTCCGACATTTCATTGAGATATGATCGAAAAATATACGAAAACGGATAAGTTAAGCGAAATTTTATCTTTTTTCCTCTTTTTTGCCTTAATTTTTGTCATTTTATTGAGATATATGATCGAAAAAATAAACGAAAACGGATAATTTTAGTGAAATTTAATTGTTTTTCCTCAAGTATGCATTAATTTTCGTCATTTTATTGAGATATGATCGAAAAAAGAAACGAAAAAGGTTATTTTAATGAAATTTCAATTTGTTTTCGTTATTTTGCATAAATTCTATTGAGATATGATCGAAAAAAGCAACGACACGGATTATTTTAGCGATATTTAAATTTTTTTCCTCTTTTTTGCCTTTATTTCCGGCATTTTACTGAGATATGATCGAAAAAATCAACGAGAACGGATAATTATATCGAAATTTCAATTATTTCCTCTTTTTTGCCTTTATTTCTGAGATTTCATTGAGATATGATCGAAAAAAGCAACGAGAACGGATAATTTTAGGGAAATTTCAATTTTTTACCACATTTTAGCCATATTTTTCGATATTTTATTGAGATATGATCGAACAATCCAACGGGAACGGATAGTTTTAGTGATATTTCAATTTTGTTCCTCTTTTTTGCCTTTATTTCCGACATTTTATCAAGATATGATCGAAAAAAGCATCGAGAACTAATAATTTTATCGAATTTTATATTTTTTTCCTCTTATTACCTTTATTTCCGACATTTTATTGTGATATGATCAACAAAAGCAACGAGATCGGATAATTTTATCGAAATTTCAATTTTATTCATCTTCCTTGCCTTTATTTCCGACATTTTATCGAGATATGATTATAAAAAAAGCAACGAATATGGTAAATATTAGCGAAATTTCAATTTTTTTGGTCTTTTCTCCCCCTGATTTCGAGAAAAACTTCGAAAATGGATAATTTTATCGAAATTTCCATTTTTTTCATATTTTAGCCTTAATTTTCGTTATTTTATTGAGATATGATCGAAAAAATAAACGAGAACGGATAATTTTAGGGAAGTTTCAATTTTTTCCCTCATTGTAGCCTTATTTTTCGTTATTTTTTGAGATATGATCGAAAAAATCTTCCAAAACGGATAATATTTGCAAAATTTCAATTTTTTCCTCTATTTTGTATTAATTTCCGACATTTTATCAAGAAGTGATTGAGAAAACTACGAGAACGGATAATTTTATCGAGATTTCAAATTTTTTCGTTTTTTGCCTTTAATTCTGACTTTTTAATTAGATATGATCAGAAACAGCAACGAGAACAAATAATTTTAGCGAAAATTCAATTTTTTTCAACATTTTAGCCTTATATTTCGTTATTTTATTGAGTTATGATCGAAAAAATCAACGAGAACGGATAGTTTTAGCGAAATTTCAATTTTTTTCCTCTTTTTTGCCTTTATTTCTGACATTTTATCAAGATATGATCGAAAAAAGCATCGAGAACTGATAATTTTATCAAAATTTATATTTTTTCCTCTTTTTATCCTTTATTTCCGACATTTCATTGAGATATGATCGAAGAAATATACGAAAACGGATAGGTTAAGCGAAATTTTATTTTTTTTCCTCTTTTTTGCCTTAATTTTTGTTATTTTATTGAGATATATGATCGAAAAAATAAACGAAAACCGATAATTTTAGTGAAATTTAATTGTTTTTCCTCAACTATGCATTAATTTTCGTCATTTTATTGAGATATAATCGAAAAAGGAATGATTTTAAATAATTTTAGCGAAATTTCAATTTTATTTTCAATTTAGCCTTAATTTTCGACATTTTATTGAGATATGATCGAAAAAGGAAACGAAAAAGGATATTTTAATGAAATTTCAATTTGTTTTCGTTATTTTGCATAAGTTTTATTGAGATATGATCGAAAAAAGCAACGAAAACGGATTAATTTAGCGATATTTAAATTTTTTTCCTCTATTTTGCCTTTATTTCCGGCATTTTACTGAGATATGATCGAAAAAATCGACGAGAACGGATAATTTTATGGAAATTTCAATTTTTTACCACATTTTAGCCATATTTTTCGATATTTTATTGAGATATGATCGAAAAATCGAACGAGAACTGATAGTTTTAGCGAAATTTCAATTTTTTTCCTCTTTTTTGCCTTTATTTCTGACATTTTATCAAGATATGATCGAAAAAAGCATCGAGAACTGATAATTTTATCAAAATTTATATTTTTTCCTCTTTTTATCCTTTATTTCCGACATTTCATTGAGATATGATCGAAGAAATATACGAAAACGAATAGGTTAAGCGAAATCTTATTTTTTTCCTCTTTTTTGCCTTAATTTTTGTCATTTTATTGAGATATATGATCGAAAAAATAAACGAAAACGGATAATTTTATTGAAATTTAATTGTTATTCCTCAACTATGCATTAATTTTCGTCATTTTATTGAGATATAATCGAAAAAGGAATGATTTTAAATAATTTTAGCGAAATTTCAATTTTTTTTTTTTCAATTTAGCCTTATTTTTCGACATTTTATTGAGATATGATCGAAAAAAGAAACGAAAAAGGATATTTTAATGAAATTTCAATTTGTTTTCGTTATTTTGCATAAATTTTATTGAGATATGATCGAAAAAAGCAACGAAAACGGATTATTTTAGCAAAATTTCAATTTTTTTCCTCTATTTTGCCTTTATTACCAACATTTTATCAAGATATGATCGAAAAAACCAACTAAAACGGAAAATTATCACAAAAAATTCATTTTTTACCATATTCTAGCCATATTTTTCGATATTTTATTGAGATATGATCGAATAATCCAACGAGAACGGATAGTTTTAATGATATTTCAATTTTGTTCCTCTTTTTTGCCTTCATTTCCGATATTTTATCAAGATATGATCGAAAAAAGCATCGAGATAGGATAATTTTATCGAAATTTCAATTTTATTCATCTTCCTTGCCTTAATTTCCGACATATTATCGAGATATGATTATAAAAAAAGCAACGAATATGGATAATATTAGCAAAATTTCTTTTTTTTTGGTCTTTTTCGCCTTGATTTCATACATTTTATTGACATATGATCATGAAAAGCATCGAAAATGGATAATTTTATCGAAATTTCCATTTTTTTCCAGATTTTAGCCTTAATTTTCGATATTTTATTGAGATATGATCCAAAAAAGAAACGAAAAAGGATATTTTAATGAAATTTCAATTTGTTTTCGTTATTTTGCATAAATTCTATTGAGATATGATCGAAAAAAGCAACGAAAACGGATTATTTTAGCGATATTTAAATTTTTTTCCTCTTTTTTGCCTTTATTTCCGGCATTTTACTGAGATATGATCGAAAAAATCAACGAGAACGGATAATTTTATCGAAATTTCAATTATTTCCTCTTTTTTGCCTTTATTTCTGACATTTTATATGGATATGATCGAAATAATGAACAATAACGGATAATTTTAGCGAAATATCAACTTTTTTCCTCTATTTTGTCTTAATTTTCATCATTTTATCGTGATGTGATCGAAAAAAACAAAGAAAACGGACAATTTTGGCGAAACTTAAATTTTTTCATTTATTTGCCTTAATTTTATTGAGATATAATCGAAAACTGAATAATAATACATAATTTTAGCGAAATTTCAATTTTTTTTCTATTTAGCCTTAATTTTCCACATTTTTATGAGATATGATCGAAAAAAGCAACGGAAACGGATAATTTTAGCAAATATTCTATTTTTTTCCACATTTTAGTCTAATTTTTCGTAATTTTATTGAGATATGATCGAAAAAATGAACAAGGACGGTACTTTCTCCGAAAATTCAATTTTGTTCCTCTATTTTGCCTTTATTACCGACATTTTATCAAGATATGATCGAAAAAAGCAACGAAAACGGATTATTTTAGCAAAATTTCAATTTTTTTCCTCTATTTTGCCTTTATTACCAACATTTTATCAAGATATGATCGAAAAAACCAACTAAAACGGAAAATTATCACAAAAAATTCATTTTTTACCATATTCTAGCCATATTTTTCGATATTTTATTGAGATATGATCGAATAATCCAACGAGAACGGATAGTTTTAATGATATTTCAATTTTGTTCCTCTTTTTTGCCTTCATTTCCGACATTTTATCAAGATATGATCGAAAAAAGCATCGAGATCGGATAATTTTATCGAAATTTCAATTTTATTCATCTTCCTTGCCTTAATTTCCGTTATATTATCGAGATATGATTATAAAAAAAGCAACGAATATGGATAATATTAGCAAAATTTCTTTTTTTTTGGTCTTTTTCGCCTTGATTTCATACATTTTATTGACATATGATCATGAAAAGCATCGAAAATGGATAATTTTATCGAAATTTCCATTTTTTTTCCAGATTTTAGCCTTAATTTTCGATATTTTATTGAGATATGATCCAAAAAAGAAACGAAAAAGGATATTTTAATGAAATTTCCATTTGTTTTCGTTATTTTGCATAAATTCTATTGAGATATGATCGAAAAAAGCAACGAAAACGGATTATTTTAGCGATATTTAAATTTTTTTCCTCTTTTTTGCCTTTATTTCCGGCATTTTACTGAGATATGATCGAAAAAATCAACGAGAACGGATAATTTTATCGAAATTTCAATTATTTCCTCTTTTTTGCCTTTATTTCTGACATTTTATATGGATATGATCGAAATAATCAACAATAACGGATAATTTTAACGAAATATCAACTTTTTTCCTCTATTTTGTCTTAATTTTCATCATTTTATCGTGATGTGATCGAAAAAAACAAAGAAAACGGACAATTTTGGCGAAACTTAAATTTTTTCATTTATTTGCCTTAATTTTATTGAGATATAATCGAAAACTGAATAATAATACATAATTTTAGCGAAATTTCAATTTTTTTTCTATTTAGCCTTAATTTTCCACATTTTTAAGAGATATGATCGAAAAAAGCAACGGAAACGGATAATTTTAGCAAATATTCTATTTTTTTCCACATTTTAGTCTAATTTTTCGTAATTTTATTGAGATATGATCGAAAAAATGAACAAGGACGGTACTTTCTCCGAAAATTCAATTTTGTTCCTCTATTTTGCCTTTATTACCGACATTTTATCAAGATATGATCGAAAAAAGCAACGAAAACGGATTATTTTAGCAAAATTTCAATTTTTTTCCTCTATTTTGCCTTTATTACCAACATTTTATCAAGATATGATCGAAAAAACCAACTAAAACGGAAAATTATCACAAAAAATTCATTTTTTACCATATTCTAGCCATATTTTTCGATATTTTATTGAGATATGATCGAATAATCCAACGAGAACGGATAGTTTTAATGATATTTCAATTTTGTTCCTCTTTTTTGCCTTCATTTCCGACATTTTATCAAGATATGATCGAAAAAAGCATCGAGATCGGATAATTTTATCGAAATTTCAATTTTATTCATCTTCCTTGCCTTAATTTCCGTTATATTATCGAGATATGATTATAAAAAAAGCAACGAATATGGATAATATTAGCAAAATTTCTTTTTTTTTGGTCTTTTTCGCCTTGATTTCATACATTTTATTGACATATGATCATGAAAAGCATCGAAAATGGATAATTTTATCGAAATTTCCATTTTTTTTCCAGATTTTAGCCTTAATTTTCGATATTTTATTGAGATATGATCCAAAAAAGAAACGAAAAAGGATATTTTAATGAAATTTCCATTTGTTTTCGTTATTTTGCATAAATTCTATTGAGATATGATCGAAAAAAGCAACGAAAACGGATTATTTTAGCGATATTTAAATTTTTTTCCTCTTTTTTGCCTTTATTTCCGGCATTTTACTGAGATATGATCGAAAAAATCAACGAGAACGGATAATTTTATCGAAATTTCAATTATTTCCTCTTTTTTGCCTTTATTTCTGACATTTTATATGGATATGATCGAAATAATCAACAATAACGGATAATTTTAACGAAATATCAACTTTTTTCCTCTATTTTGTCTTAATTTTCATCATTTTATCGTGATGTGATCGAAAAAAACAAAGAAAACGGACAATTTTGGCGAAACTTAAATTTTTTCATTTATTTGCCTTAATTTTATTGAGATATAATCGAAAACTGAATAATAATACATAATTTTAGCGAAATTTCAATTTTTTTTCTATTTAGCCTTAATTTTCCACATTTTTAAGAGATATGATCGAAAAAAGCAACGGAAACGGATAATTTTAGCAAATATTCTATTTTTTTCCACATTTTAGTCTAATTTTTCGTAATTTTATTGAGATATGATCGAAAAAATGAACAAGGACGGTACTTTCTCCGAAAATTCAATTTTGTTCCTCTATTTTGCCTTTATTACCGACATTTTATCAAGATATGATCGAAAAAAGCATCGAGAACTAATAATTTTATCGAATTTTATATTTATTCCTCTTAAAACCTTTATTTCCGACATTTTATTGAGATATGATCAAAAAAAGCAACGAGATCGGATAATTTTATCGAGATTTCAAATTTTTTCGTTTTTTGCCTTTAATTCTGACTTTTTAATTAGATATGATCAGAAAAAGCAACGAGAACGAATAATTTTAGCAAAAATTCAATTTTTTTCAACATTTTAGCCTTATATTTCGTTATTTTATTGAGTTATGATCGAAAAAATCAACGAGAACGGATAATTCTAGGGAAATTTCAATTTTTTACCACATTTTAGCCATATTTTTCGATATTTTATTGAGATATGATCGATAAATCGAACGAGAACTGATAGTTTTAGCGAAATTTCAATTTTTTTCCTCTTTTTTGCCTTTATTTCTGACATTTTATCAAGATATGATCGAAAAAAGCATCGAGAACTGATAATTTTATCAAAATTTATATTTTTTCCTCTTTTTATCCTTTATTTCCGACATTTCATTGAGATATGATCGAAGAAATATACGAAAACGAATAGGTTAAGCGAAATCTTATTTTTTTCCTCTTTTTTGCCTTAATTTTTGTCATTTTATTGAGATATATGATCGAAAAAATAAACGAAAACGGATAATTTTATTGAAATTTAATTGTTATTCCTCAACTATTCATTAATTTTCGTCATTTTATTGAGATATAATCGAAAAAGGAATGATTTTAATTAATTTTAGCGAAATTTCAATTTTTTTTTTCAATTTAGCCTTATTTTTCGACATTTTATTGAGATATGATCGAAAAAAGAAACGAAAAAGGATATTTTAATGAAATTTCAATTTGTTTTCGTTATTTTGCATAAATTTTATTGAGATATGATCGAAAAAAGCAACGAAAACGGATTATTTTAGCAAAATTTCAATTTTTTTCCTCTATTTTGCCTTTATTACCAACATTTTATCAAGATATGATCGAAAAAACCAACGAAAACGGAAAATTATCACAAAAAATTCATTTTTTACCATATTCTAGCCATATTTTTTGATATTTTATTGAGATATGATCGAATAATCCAACGAGAACGGATAGTTCTAATGATATTTCAATTTTGTTCCTCTTTTTTGCCTTCATTTCCGACATTTTATCAAGATATGATCGAAAAAAGCATCGAGATCGGATAATTTTATCGAAATTTCAATTTTATTCATCTTCCTTGCCTTAATTTCCGACATATTATCGAGATATGATTATAAAAAAAGCAACGAATATGGATAATATTAGCAAAATTTCTTTTTTTTGGTCTTTTTCGCCTTGATTTCATACATTTTATCGACATATGATCGGGAAAAGCATCGAAAATGGATAATTTTATCGAAATTTCCATTTTTTTCCAGATTTTAGCCTTAATTTTCGATATTTTATTGAGATATGATCTTAGAATCCAAAGAGAATGGATGATTTTATCGATGTTTTAATTTTTTTCCTCTTTTTTGCGTTAATTTATTTATTTATTTATTTATTTATTTATTTATTTATTTATTTATTTATTTATTTATTCATTCAACGGGATGTACCCTTTTGTTACAAAAAATGTCACAGCACCAATATCACATAGCAGAATTTAAAAGAATAAAATACAATAAAAAATAGGATTTCATAAGTATAAAATACCACAAATATGGAAATTAACATCACAAATTATTGGAAATTAAGCATAAATATCACTATCATCATTATAAGTAATAAAATTTACGTATAAGATATTACAAGTAATAAACATTTACAGCATTTCTGAAGAGAATAGTTATTAAAAGCTTTATGAAAAATAATAGGAACAGAATGCCAAATAAATTTTAACATATATGATAGGTATAAATTATAAAAAATACATATGCATGATACAATAACATATTTTACGTATTATTTACAGTAAATGATTTATAATTCTTTTTAAAATTATGTTTAGTATTCAATGGGGCTTAAATTTTTAATTGTATGTAAACTAGTGTTGAATATGTCTATATTTTTAAGGTGAGTATTTGCTAATCGATGTAGCCTATTGAGTGGTGCATTATAAGAGTAATTAGTTTTTGAAACAGGTATGGCGAATAGATCTTGACCTCTAGTAACATGGGAAGGCACACGGAGTTTAATATGTTCCAAAATTGATGGACAGTCAATTATATTGTGGAGTAGGTTGTGCAAAAATTTTAAGTCAGATAATATACGTCGATGATGAAGAGGAAAAAGTCTTAGCTCTTGTTGTGTAACTTCATATGATATATTTTGTACATCATTACCCTGCTTATAGTTAATAAGTCTAAGAAATTTATGTTGTACTCTTTCAATTAATTTAGATTGTTTAGTATAATATGGGGACCAGATTGTGGATGCATATTCAAGGATAGGTCTCACAATAGTACAGTACAATACTTTTAAGGCCATTATGTTATTCATACTTTTAGTATGCCTGGTAATGAATCCTAACATCTTCAAAGCTTTATTGCTAACAAATTGAAAATGGGCATTGAAATTGAGAGATGAATCTAGTAGCACACCAAGATCTTGGATTATTAATTCCCTTGCAAGTATGTTACCACTAATGCTGTATGGGTAATTTGTTGGCTTATTTGATTTTGTAAAGGATACAACTTTGCATTTATTTGTATTTAAGAACATGAGATTATTTGAGCACCATGTCTCTAATTCTATTAAGCTATTTTGCAAGGCAACAAAGTCCATTCCACTATTTATTTCTTTAAAGATTTTTAAGTCATCAGCAAAAAGAAGTAGATTAACATTTGTAAGATTGAAAGTTAAGTCATTTATGAGATATTATGTCATTTTATTGAGATATACGTTCGAAAAAATTAACGAAAACGGATGGTTTAGCGAAATTTCATTTTTTTACCTCAATTTTGCCTTAATTTCCCTCATTTTATTGAGATATAATCGAAAACTGTATGTTAATACATAATTTTAGCGAAATTTCAATTTTTTTTTTCAATTTAGCCTTAATTTTCCACATTTTTTTGAGTTACGATCGAAAAAAGGAACGAAAACAGATAATTTTAGCGAAAATTCAATTTTTTTTCTCTTTCTTGCCTTTATCTCCGACATTCTATCGAGATATGATTATAAAAAAAGGCAACGAAAATGGATTATTTTAGCGAAATTTCAATTTTTTGGGCTTTTTCGCCTTGATTTCATACATTTGATCGACATATGATCGAGAAAAGCATCAAAAATGGATAATTTTATAGAAATTTCCATTTTTTTTTCCAGATTTTAGCCTTAATTTTTGATATTTTATTAAGATATGATCGAAAAAATCAACGAGAATGAATGATTTTTAGGGAAAATTCAATTTTTTCCCTCAATGTAGCCTTATTTTTTGAGATATGATCGAAAAAAGCTACCAAAACGGATAATATGTTTGAAATTTCAATTTTTTCCTCTATTTTGTTTTTATTACCGACATTTTATCAAGAAATGATCGAAAAAAGCTACGAGGACGATTAATTGTATCGAGATTTCAAATTTTTCCGTATTTTGCCTTTATTTCTGACTTTTGATTGAGATATGATCGGAAAAAGCAACGAAAACGGATAACTTTAGTGAAAATTCCATTTTTTCCAGATTTTAGACTTATTTTTCGTTATTTTATTGAGATATGAACGAAAAAATGAACGAGAACGGATAATATTTGCGAAATTTCAATATTTTCCTCTATCTTGCCTTTATTGCCGACATTTTATAAAGAAATGATAGAAAATAGAGACGAGAATGGTTAATTTTATCGAAATTTATATTTTTTCCTCTTATTTGGGTTTATTTATGACTTTTAATTGAGATATGATCGAAAAAAGGAACTAAAACAGATAATTTTAGTAAAAATTCAATTTTTTTCCAAATTTACCTTTTTTTCCTTATTTTAATGAGTTATGATCGAAAAAATGAACAAGAACGTATATTTATAGGGTAATTTCAATTTTTTCCTCTTTTTTACCTTTATTTCTGACATATTATATGGACATGATCGAAAAAATCAACAATAACGGATAATTTTAGCGAAAATTCAATTTTTTTCCATATTTTAGCCATATTTTTCGTTATTTTATTGAGATATGATCGAAAAAAACAACAAGGACGGATAATTTTTGCAAAAATTCAATTTTTTTCCTCTATTTTTGCCTCTGTTTCAAACATTGTTTCAAGATATGATCGAAAAAAGCTAAGAGAACGGATAATTTTATCCAAATTTATATTTTTTCCTCTTTTTTGCCTTTATTTCCGACTTTTTATCGAGATATGAAGGAAAAAAGCAACGAAAACGGATAATTTTAGCAACATTTCAATTATTTCCTCTATTTTGCCTTTATTTCCGACATTTTATAGAGATTTGACCGGAAAAAGCAACAAAATCGGATACTTTAAGCAAAAATTCAATTTTTTCCCCTTTTATGTCTTATTTTTCGAAATTTTATTGAGATATGATCGAAAAAATCAAACAAGGACGGATAATTTCTCCGAAAATTCAATTTTTTCCCACTATTCTGCCTTTATTTCCAACATTTTAAGAGATATAATGGAAAAATGGAGACGAGAATGCAACATAAACGAATAAATTCAACGAAATATCAATTTCTTCCTCTATTTTTCATTTATTTTCGTCATATTATCGAGATTTGATCGAAAAACGAAACGAAAACGGATAATTTTGGCGAATATCAACTTTTTTCCTCTATTTTGCCTTAATTTTCATTATTTTATCGTGATGTGATCGAAAAAAACAAAGAAAACGGATAATTTTGGCGAAACTTAAATTTTTTCATTTATTTGCCTTAAGTTTATCTAAATGTGATCAAAAAAAGCAACAAAAACGGATAATTTTAGCGAAAATTCAATTTTTTTTTCTCTTTCTTGCCTTTATCTCCGACATTCTATCGAGATATGATTACAAAAAAAAGCAACGAAAATGGATTTTTTCAGCGAAATTTCAATTTTTTTGGTCCTTTTCGCCTTGATTTCATATATTTTATGGACATATCATCGAGAAAAGCATCGAAAATGGATAATTTTATCGCAATTTCCATTTCTTTTCCAGATTTTAGCCTTAATTTTTGATATTTTATTGAGATATGATCGAAAAAATGAACGAGAACGGATAATATTAGCGAAATTTCCATTTTTTCCTCTATTTTGTATTTATTACCGACATTTTATCAAGAAACGATCGAAAAAAGCTACGAGGACGATTAATTGTATCGAGATTTCAAATTTTTCCGTTTTTTGCCTTTATTTCTGACTTTTGATTGAGATATGATCCGAAAAAGCAACGAAAACGGATTAGTTTAGTGAAAATTCCATTTTTTCCAGATTTTAGACTTATTTTTCGTTATTTTATTGAGATATGATCGAAAAAATGAACTAGAACGGATAATATTAGCGAAATGTCCATTTTTTCCTCTATTTTGTATTTATTACCGACATTTTATCAAGAAACGATCGAAAAAAGCTACGAGGACGATTAATTGTATCGAGATTTCAAATTTTTCCGTTTTTTGCCTTTATTTCTGACTTTTAATTGAGATATGATCGAAAAAAGGAACGAAAACAGATAATTTTACCAACTATTCAAATTTTTTTTCAAATTTTAACTTTTTTTTTCTTATTTTAATGAGATATGATCGAAAAAATGAACGAGAACGTATAATTATAGGGTAATTTCAATATTTTCCTCTATTTTGCCTTTATTACCGACATTTTATAAAGAAATTATAGAAAAAAGCGACGAGAACGATTAATTTTATCCAAATTTATATTTTTTCCTCTTTTTTGCCTTTATTTCCGACATTTTATCGAGATGTGAAGGAAAAAAGCAACAAAAACGGATAATTATAGCAAAATTTCAATTTTTTCCTCTATTTTGCCTTTATTTCCGACATTTTATAGAGATTAAACTGGAAAAAGCAACGAAAACGGATAATTTTAGCACCATTTCAATTTTTTCCTCTATTTTGCCTTTATTTCCGACCATTTATAGAGATTTACCGGAAAAAGCAACGAATACGGAAAATTTTAGCAAAAATTCAATTTTTTTCCCCTTTTTTGTCTTATTTTTCGTAATTTTATTGAGAGATGATCGAAAAAATCAAACAAGGACGGATAATTTCTCCGAAAATTCAATTTTTTCCCACTATTCTGCCTTTATTTCCAACATTTTATCAAGATATGATGGAAAAATCGAGACGAAAATGCAACATAAACGATTAAATTCAACGAAATATCAATTTCTTCCTCTATTTTTCATTTATTTTCGTCATATTATCGAGATATGATCGAAAAACGAAACGAAAACGGATAATTTTAGCGAATATAGCTTTTTTCCTCTATTATGCCTTCATTTTCATTATTTTATCGTGATGTGATCGAAAAAAACAAAGAAGACGGATAATTTTGAAGAAACTTAAATTTTTTCATTTATTTGCCTTAATTTTATCTAAATGTGTTCAAAAAAAGCAACGAAAACGGATAATATTAGCGAAATTTCAATTTTTTTGGTCCTTTTTGCCTTGATTTCATACATTTTGTTGACATATGATCGGGAAAAGCATCGAAAATGAATAATTTTATCGAAATTTACATTTTTTTCCAGAATTAAGCCTTAATTTTCGATATTTTATTGAGATATGATCGAAGAATCCAACGAGAATGGATAATTTTATCGATGTTTTAATTTTTTTCCTCTTTTTTGCGTTAATTTATGTCATTTTATTGAGATATACGTTCGAAAAATTAACGAAAACGGATGATTTTAGCGAAATTTCATTTTTTACCTCAATTTTACCTTAATTTCCCTCATTTTATTGAGATATAATCGAAAACTGTATGTTAATACATAATTTTAGCGAAATTTCCAATTTTTTTTTTCAATTTAGCATTAATTTTCCACATTTTTTAGAGTTATGATCGAAAAAAGCAACGAAAACAGATAATTTAGCGAAAATTCAATTTTTTTTCTCTTTCTTGCCTTTATCTCCGACATTCTATCGAGATATGATTACAAAAAAAGGCAACGAAAATGGATTTTTTTTTAGCGAAATTTCAATTTTTTGGGCTTTTTCGCCTTGATTTCATACATTTTATCGACATATGATCGAGAAAAGCAACGAAAATGGATAATTTTATCGAAATTTCCATTTTTTTTCCAGATTTTAGCCTACATTTTTGATATTTTATTGAGATATGATCGAAAAAATCAACGAGAATGAATGATTTTTAGGGAAAATTCAATTTTTTCCCTCAATGTAGACTTATTTTTGGTTATTTTATTGAGATATGATCGAAAAAATGAACGAGAACGGATAATATTTGCGAAATTTCCATTTTTTCCTCTATTTTGTAT